>CM038704.1:50586776-50604276 GCA_021613375.1 Megaleporinus macrocephalus
GTGAAGGTAGTGTTACAGTTTACCTGTACACAGATAGGTGAAGGTAGTGTTTCAGTTTACCTGTACACAGGTAGGTGAAGGTAGTGTTTCAGTTTACCTGTACACAGATAGGTGAAGGTAGTGTTTCAGTTTACCTGTACACAGGTAGGTGAAGGTAGTGTTACAGTTTACCTGTACACAGATAGGTGAAGGTAGTGTTTCAGTTTACCTGTACACAGGTAGGTGAAGGTAGTGTTTCAGTTTACCTGTACACAGGTAGGAGAAGGTAGTGTTACAGTAACCTGTACACAGGTAGGTGAAGGTAGTGTTACAGTTTACCTGTACACAGGTAGGTGAAGGTAGTGTTACAGTAACCTGTACACAGGTAGGTGAAGGTAGTGTTACAGTTTACCTGTACACAGGTAGGTGAAGGTAGTGTTACAGTAACCTGTACACAGGTAGGTGAAGGTAGTGTTACAGTTTACCTGTACACAGATAGGTGAAGGTAGTGTTTCAGTTTACCTGTACACAGGTAGGTGAAGGTAGTGTTTCAGTTTACCTGTACACAGATAGGTGAAGGTAGTGTTTCAGTTTACCTGTACACAGGTAGGTGAAGGTAGTGTTACAGTTTACCTGTACACAGATAGGTGAAGGTAGTGTTTCAGTTTACCTGTACACAGGTAGGTGAAGGTAGTGTTTCAGTTTACCTGTACACAGGTAGGAGAAGGTAGTGTTACAGTTTACCTGTACACAGATAGGTGAAGGTAGTGTTATAGTTTACCTGTACACAGGTAGGTGAAGGTAGTGTTTCAGTTTACCTGTACACAGGTAGGTGAAGGTAGTGTTTCAGTCTCCTTTGTCACTGTCACAGAAAAACATGGTTTTTTTAATTGAAATTTTTTGTTTATTTTATATTTTTCTGCATCATTTGAACTCGATCGCTGTTGTTTTTATATATAATATTGTATTTTAGAGTAAGAACTCGAACGTGGCTGCTATAAACCCGCTCTCGTCCTCTCTCGCTGCAGACACATTGTGCTAAAGTTGAACTTTGACCCTGTCTGGTCGCTCGGCTTTTGAGGAACAATGGGGGCCTCGGCGTCCCGTGTAGGAACTGGCAGTTCAGCCCTTAATCCTGTATAAAAGGCTCTAAATCTCCTTCTCCGGATTAGAGGCAGTCAGGCCTGGAGCCCATTTACTGCCCTCAACTCCATCACTCTGAAAAGAGTCTGCCCCGGGGGGTCACAGCGCCCCCACAGGCAGGGCAGGGGACCAACGAGGCCTGTTTAAGGCCTTCTTTACACACCAGCCTAGATTTGAAATAAAAACATGAAGTGTTTGGTAAGGTTGAATTTTTGGGCCAGTCTGTATATATATATATTAAAAATATATATGTTAAACAAGTCATTAATAAACAAATGTTTTTTATCTCAATTTTTTATTATTTCTATTGTAGCTTATCATTTTATACATACACCATATTGGCAAAAGTATTCTCACCCATCCAAATCATTGGATTCAGGTGTTTCAGTCACTTCATGGCCACAGCACCTAGACATACAGACTGCTTCTAAACACATTAGTAAAGAGTGGGTCTCTCTCAGGAGCTCAGTGAACTCCAGCGTGGTACCGTGATAGGACGCCACCTGTGAAGTCCAGTGGTGAAGTTTCCTCACTACTAAATATTCCACAGTGGACTGTCAGTGGTGTTAGAACAAAGTGGAAGTGATTGAGAACGACAGCAACTCAGACACCAAGTGGTAGAACACGTACAATGACAGAGCGGGTCAGCGGATGCTGAGGAGCATAGTGCACAGAGGTCACCAACTTTCTACAGAGTCAATCACTACAGACCTCCAAATTTCATGTGGTCTTCTGATTAGCTCAAGAACAGAGTGTAGAGAGCTTCATGGAATGGGTCTCCATGGCCGAGCAGCTGCCTCACCAAGCCTTACATCACCAAGAACAATGCAGAGCGTCTTATGCAGTGGAGTAAAGCACGCCAACACTGGACTCTAGAGCCGTGGAGACGTGTTCTCTGGAGTGACCAATTACACTTCTCTGTCTGGCAATCTGATGGACGAGTCTGGGTTTGGCGGTTGCCAGGAGAACGGTACTTGTCTGACTGCATTGTGCCGAGTGTAAAGTTTGGTGGAGGGAGGATTATAGTGCGGGGTTGTTTTTCTGGAGGTGGGCTCGGACCCTCAGTTCCAGTGAAAGGAACTCTTAATGCTTCAGCAGACCAAGAGATTCTGGACAATTTCATGCTCCCAACTCTGTGGGGACAGTTTGGGGACGGCCACTTCCTGTTCCAACACGACTGCCCACCAGTGTACAAAGCAGCTCCATAAAGACATGGAGGAGCGAGTTTGGTGTGGAAGAACTTGATTGTCCTGCACAGAGTCCTGACCTCAACCTGATAGAACACCTTTGGAATGAATTAGAGCGGAGACTGTGAGCCAGACCTTCTCGTCCAACATCAGTGTCTGACCTCACCAATGTGCTTCTGGAAGAACGATCAAACATTAATCATATATTATATCAAACATTAAACTCATAAACACACTCCTAAACCGTGTGGAGAGACTTCCCAGAAGAGTTGAAGCTGTTATAGCTGCAAAGGTTGGGCTGACGTTTTATTAAACCCTATGGATTAGGAATGGTACGTCACTCATTTTGATATGGGTGTGTACTTTTGGCAACACAGTGCACCTTTTTGACCTATCTATGGACCAGACTAGATGTTTTGCTTACACAGACATCATCAATGATGCAGAGAAATTGAATAAAAACTGAATGTTTTATTCCTCTGAAGGTACTATTTCGGAGATACCTGTCATTTTTTGAAGAGCGTCAAAGATATGATACACTTGCTGATTGCATAATCTGTGCAAGCTGCAGATAAAATCCCAGCATAGTATAACAGATCTGCAGATATACAGCATTCCGAGCTGTTACTGTGTCTGGACGGGGCAGGAAATTGACAGCGGAGGTGTGAAGAAGTGGTGAACAGTGTTCAGAATTAGGTGGAAGCTCTAAAAAGAGATTACAGCAGAGATGTGGAACAGAAGGAGGACAGCACAGACAGAGCTGAGAGTGGTTAGGAAGTAGACAGAGATGTGATGGGGAACCAGAGAGAGCGAGAGGTGAGCAAGAACATCAGTATCAGGTCAGCTGGAGTGATAACTCGGCCTGTCCGTCTGGAGTGTGTTCGCTCACCTTTCAGGCTGGAGTGTGTGAGGTGCGGGTGCTGCAGGTGGGAATGGGCTGGTGTGGAGGTGCGAATGAGTTTGGCCTTTTGACCACGCCAACTTTTTTGTGGTTTCTATCTAGTTTGGAGTCACTTTCTCATTTCGTTGCTTGCTGTTTTCTCCATTTTAGTAGCTTGGTAGACTCGCAAGGAGCCTCATAAGGAGCCAACTGAGATGTTTCTCCTCTCTCCATGTTATGCTTGCCTTACAGAATGCATAAACGCCAGTAATAATAGTATCACTGAAACGAGGATAATGGTGATGGTTAGATGGGAAGATGGTTTGAGTTTTAAGAGACTCAGTCATAAAGAAGAGAAATCAGTCTGGTGAGTTTGTGTCTTCCAGACATATTTTTCATCTTTGAAGTTTCCTTAAAAATATTTTAAAATCTTGTCTTGTTCTCATGAACCCAGTATAATGTCTCGTCTCACCTCATGAGCTGAATGTCTTATCATACCCCTAGTTAGATGGGAAGATGGTTAGATGTGAAGATACCTAGATGGAAAGATGGCAAGATGAGAAGATGGTTAGATGGAAAGATGGTTGGGTGGAAAGATGGTGAGATAATTAGATGTAAAGATGCTTAGATGTGAAGATAAGAAAAGATGGTTAGATGGGAAGATGGTTAGATGTAAGGAGCTTAGATGCGAAGATAGTAAGATGAGAAGATGGTTAGATGGAAAAATGCTTAGATGGTTAGATGGAAAGATGCTTAGATGGTTAGATGGAAAGATGCTTAGATGATTAGATGTGAAGATGCTTAGATGGGAAGATGAGAAGATGAAAAGATGGTTAGATGGGAAGATGGTTGATAGGAAGATGGTTAGATGGAAAGATGGGAAGATGGTAGATGGTTAGATGGTAAGATGGTAGATGGTTAGATGGTTAGATGGGTTGATGGGAAGATGGTTAGATGGGAAGATGGTAAGATGGTTAGATGGGAAGATGGTAGATGGTTAGATGGTAAGATGGTTAGATAGTAAGATGGTTAGATGGGAAGATGGTAAGATAATTAGATGTAAAGATGCTTAGATGTGAAGACAAGAAAAAATGGTTAGATGGGAAGATGGTTAGATGTAAGGAGCTTAGATGTAAAGATAGTAAGATGAGAAGATGGTTAGATGGAAAGATGCTTACATGATTAGATGGTAAGATGGTTAGATGGGAAGATGGTTAGATGGTTAGATGGTTAGATGGGAAGATGGTTAGATGGGAAGATGGTTAGATGGTTAGATGGTTAGATAGGAAGATGGTTAGATGGGAAGATGGTTAGATGGGAAGATAAGAAAAGATGGTTAGATGGGAAGATGGTTAGATGTAAGGAGCTTAGATGTAAAGATAGTAAGATGAGAAGATGGTTAGATGGAAAGATGCTTAGATGGTTAGATGGTAAGATGGTTAGATGGTAAAATGGTTAGATGGGAAAATGATTAGATGGTAAGATGATTAGATGGTAAGATGGTAGATGGGAAGTAGTTAGACGGGAAGATGGTTAGATGGTAAGATGATAGATGGGAAGTAGTTAGATGGGAAGATGGTTAGATGGGAAAATGATTAGATGGGAAGATGATTAGATGGGAAGACGATTAGATGGTAAGATGGTAGATGGGAAGTAGTTAGATGGGAAGATGATCAGATGGTAAGATGGTAGATGGGAAGTAGTTAGATGGGAAGATGGTTAGATGGTAAGATGGTAGATGGGAAGTAGTTAGATGGGAAGATGGTTAGATGGTAAGTTGGTAGATGGGAAGATGGTTAGATGGGAAAATGATTAGATGGGAAGATGATTAGATGGGAAGATGGTTAGATGGTAAGATGGTAGATGGGAAGTAGTTAGATGGGAAGATGGTTAGATGGGAAGATGGTTAGATGGTAAGATGGTAGATGGGAAGTAGTTAGATGGGAAGATGGTTAGATGGAAAGATGGTAGATGGTTAGATGGGAAGATGGTTTGATGGGAAGATGGTTAGATGGGAAGCTGGTTAGATGGAAAGATGGTAGATGGTTAGATGGTAAGATGGTTAGATGGGAAGATGGTTAGATGGGAAGATGGTAAGATAATTAGATGTAAAGATGCTTAGATGTGAAGATAAGAAAAGATGGTTAGATGGAAAGATGGTAGATGGTTAGATGTAAAGATAGTAAGATGAGAAGATGGTTAGATGGAAAGATGCTCAGATGGTTAGATGGGAAGATGGTTAGATGGGAAGATGGTTAGATGGGAAAATGATTAGATGGGAAGATGATTTGATGGTAAGATGGTAGATGGGAAGTAGTTAGATGGGAAGATAGTTAGATGGTAAGATGATAGATGGGAAGTAGTTAGATGGGAAGATAGTTAGATGGTAAGATGATAGATGGGAAGTAGTTAGATGGGAAGATAGTTAGATGGTAAGATGATAGATGGGAAGTAGTTAGATGGAAGGATGGTTAGATGGAAAATGATTGGATGGGAAGATGATTAGATGGGAAGATGGTTAGATGGTAAGATGGTAGATGGGAAGTAGTTAGATGGGAAGATGGTAGATGGGAAGATGATTAGATGGGAAGTTGATTAGATGGGAAGATGATTAGATGGAAAATGATTAGATGGGAAGATGATTAGATAGGAAGATGGTAGATGGGAAGATGATTAGATGGGAAGATGATTAGATAGGAAGATGGTAGATGGGAAGATGATTAGATGGGAAGATGATTAGATAGGAAGATGGTAGATGGGAAGATGATTAGATGGGAAGATGAGAATATGGTTGTAAAGTTGCCATTTTGCTTTTCTTCGGACAGATCTCAGTATTTTTTGTATTTCCAGCAGAAAATTGAATATTGTGTTTTGAATCTAAACTAAGAAGCTTGTTGTAAACTCTTTCTCTATTTTGGGATTTTGGCCTAGTTTGCTGGTGTTTTTCTGTGAAGCTCCTCTGAATTTGCGTCAGTAGGTATGAAAGGCTGAGCTTAGACACGTGAACTGCTGTAAAGTGAGAGAGAGGAGGTTCAGAGAGGCTTTAATGCTGAAAAAATCTTTCCTCTTCAGATGCGCTTGACGTTAAGAGAAGGTTTAATTTCTGTAATCGTGCTGCTTTTCTTTTTTTTGTCCAGCTCTCGCATGGACGCAGCGCTCGTACGGTCTTACGCAGGAGCTCGGACTCTCGTCCTTTCTTCTCGGAAGCCGGAGTTTGTTATTGTAGATGTTTGGAGGTGTTTCTCGCAGGTGGAATGTGCTCTGTGAAGGCTGTGCTGGGTAACAGTGCGGTGTAAAGCATGTTCAGAGGTTTGAGCTGAGATTTGAGGGAAGTGATAAATTCCTGTGTTTCAGTACTGAAGGGTTAACATTGCTGAAATTGCATAGATCTACAGACTTAGATTCTGAGATAGGACTATGTGTTTATGAGATATGCATGTATTTATCTCTTTATGGGGACCATATTGCCCCAGTCTAGATGTAAATGTGAACGGTAGCCGATACTGATCGAGGGCGGGTCTATATGCCACAGCAGGGCTACATATTATTATTAGCGCAAGCAAGTCATAAAACATGATCTAAACTGGTTTATTATCATTTATAACGAGCTCATATGAAACAGTATAATATTTCTAACTAAATTAAAAGTTGGTCTATGTGGGAGTAAACCGCTTGATAAGCTCCGGAAGAGCCACATCTGAAAGTATCTCTACTAGGAACAGCAGAGCGTAGATCCAGGTGGAACATTTCATCCTGTTCCTGGATGAAACGCTAGCTGGAAATACTGAAATTAGACTCATTGGTTTAACGCCATCGATCGGCTCTCGAGATCGGCTTAATTGGAGAAATATTGGCCGATCATATATTTTGATTAAAAATCAACTGATACCGATACATGGCTGATCGTTCCTTCCATCTCTAGTTGTTATGCCTGTAGGGACATTTGTCTGCTTGACATAAGGGAAAAATGCTTGTTCAGCAAAAGCTTTCATTAGAAACAGTAAAGAAAAGGTAAGGCTGGTGTTTAGGTTCTCAGATTAAGGTTACAGTTCAGTTAGATGCATTTACAAACATTGATATACACTAGCTGACCTCCTACAGTCATTACCTAAACATCTAAATGCAGTTCTTCTGTTTCAATTTCTCGCCCAATGATTGATATGAAACTAGAGACAGTTGCAACTGAGTTTCAAATGAGTTGCAGGGACCTTTACATGATGCAACTCAAGTTAGTTTCATGTACATTTTTGGTTTCGCTGTGTAAATCCAGCGTAATGTCTAAACTAGGGCGGAAAGATTTGAGTAAAATGAATAACTGTGATTATATGTATTCAATTTAAATTTGCAGTTGGTTTCTAGAAATTGACGCCCAGGTCCGTTATTTGGTTTGTAAAGTTGCTGTCAATTGTGAATCGCAGTCATTTATAAGGCACCTGGCGACATCATTATATTTAAAAAGCTATTTATTCCAGAGAGGAAGCTTTTATTTACTCAACAAAACACTTTATTATTAAATAGTAATCAGTACTAATAGAAGTAGTGCTTTTACATACATCAGTGTGTTTATTTAACCCTTTCCAAGCTTCTCCTAAACAACCCAGTATTATTATCAGTTCTCATCTAATACCTGCTTTGACTGCTCAGTACTTCATTAAGCTAAATCAAGATTTGCTGCTGAAGGAACTGAACACATTCGTACAATGTCTGGGGCGTCCAGGAGAAATCTGGAACCTAACTTTGTTCTTCAAACTGGATCAAGATCTGATCTACTTCTCTCACAATAACATATTCATGATACTTTGTATTGTATGTATGATTATTTACATCTGTTCTAATCAGATCTGATGTTCTTACTGGTCAACATACACTTGTTGATCAGATAAACGCTTTTAGACTATCAGCCAATGTGCCTCAGACTTTTACACAGTAATGTAATAGTTAAAGAAAGTATATAAAAGATGTACCATCACTTTTACACTATCAGTCAAAAGTTTGGATGCACCAGCCTGAATATATGTGTATAATTATAAAGAGGATTAGATCTGAATGTGTTGAGAGACGAGTGTAAATAGTGAAGTTGGAGCCCATGTACACAAATATTACTAAAACAAACATTTGAGTGTATTTAAATGTAAAAATGAGAATGTATATTTTTATAAGAGCTATAAAACCACCAAACCTGTTTATCAGAACAAGATCTCAGCATCTACACTATCTTCTTCAGTCCTGTTAGAGAAGCAGCTCATGTGGCTCCTCATGATGAAGCTGCTGGTCAGAATGTTCAAAGTATGTAAACCTGCATCAGAGCAAATGAGCTCATTTCTAAAAGACCCTCTAAACATTCTTTAAACACAACCAGATGTTTAATTCTGCTCCAGGAATAATTCCATACTGACTATTCTATAGTTCTGATCTCCTCACACTCATTCACTAATATTAGTACTATTAATATAGTACAGATAAGAAGAACCTGGGTAGGTGTGTCCAAACTTTTGACTGATAAAGTACCTCAAACTCAAAATGTGGAACATGATATTTTATGACAGCGACGATGTGATGGAATTTGGCCCCAGGACAAATCTCTCTGATGACCCCTGATCTACAGTACGTGTGTGTTCTCTCTGTCATCCATCCGTGTCCTCATTCATTCGCTCTCTTTTTCTCATCTCCTCGTTTCCCTCCGTAGCGAATCGGCCGGATAAAGCCCCCCTGTCCCACCCAGACGTTGCATTGTTTAGAGCTGAACTCCTTCCAGAGCATTTATCAGTGCCATCTTCTCCTTTCACCACTCGAACTCTTTCCCGCTCTCTCTTTTCCTCCCTCTTCTCCCTCATCCTCCCTTCTCCATCCCTCTGGACGAGGCTGAAAGGAGCAGTGTGAATGGGGTGTGTGTCTGTGCGCTGAGGCGTTCAGGGTGTTAGGGGTCTTAGGGGTCTTAAGAGGGATTCAAGGTATTTGGGCCGCTTTCAGCTTTAAACTGAATTAGACATACTGAGGAGGAGAGTGTGTGGAGAAAAGAGCAGCAGCAGGACGGGGTGTGTGTGTGTGTGTGTGTGTGTGTGTGTGTGTGTTTCTAGTGTTAGTCTTTACAAGTTCTTATTACATATACATTTATCATTTATCATATAAATACATAAATTATGATCAGATGCTCATTTATTACAATAGAATATAATATTAAATAAAGAGAACATGTTTAAAATAATAACGCATAAGAAATGTATTTATTTATGTTTATTTTTTTAACCAAGTAATCTAATATCAAATGTCTTTGTTGGCAAACGTATGTCAACTTCTGCTTTCTGGAACAAGTGGACCAGGATAGCTTACCTAGAATTCATAGCTTACCTAACTACCACCACCATGTTTCAAAGTTGGCATGAGGTTCATTTCCTAACATTAATTATTAAACCAACCATCCACCCGTCTATCTATCTATCTATCTATCTATCTATCTATCTATCTATCTATCTATCTATCTATCTATCTATCTATCTGTCTGTCTGTCTGTCCATCGTCTGTTCATCCATCTATCTATCTATCTATCTATCTATCTGTCTGTCCATCCGTCCGTCCACCCGTTCACCCATCCATCCAACCACCAACCAACCAACTACCATCTATTTATCTATCTATCTATCCATCCGTCCATCATCCATCTGTCGCTCTAACTAATTATTATCTGTCTGTCTGTCCGTCGTCTGTTCATCTATCTATCTATCTATCTATCTATCTAGGTTGCTAAATGGTTTGTGAGTTTGAAACAGAATTAATTGTATTACGAAAAACAAAATATCATTTGTGTTTTGTGATTTGTTCAGTGAGGTTTGTGGTGTCCAGCATGCAGGGAATTCCAACTTTAACAAGTAATATAATTAAGTCTACCAGACTATTTAAAGAAGTTGCCAGAAATAGGACTTTGATCTTTATTATTTAATCAAACATTGTAAGTCCTGCTTAGTCATGATAGTGTGTTAAAACAACAAAGTCGTATAACTAGATTTTTTTTCTTACAACAGTGCATATATTGAAGTTCTAGCTAAAGGTCATTGGATTGACTTTTAAGATTGCACATCCTGCGTGCCGGGAAACTAAAGTTCTCGAAATACCGAATCCAGTATGTTGCCAAAATTAGAAAATCTAACACGAGTCACTTAGAAGTTTTGCTTTTGTCATGAATCCAGATTTGCTCAACATTTTTACACACGCCAGACAGCTTAGCACGACGTTAATTTCCTAATTGTACTGCTGAGCGTCTGTCTAGAAGCATCGTCACTCATTTATTCAGCCTTTTTTCTTTACTCTGTGTATGTGATCCCACATTCTGAGACTGTATGAATAACTGTGTGTGTGTGCCTCACTTAGCAGGTCCTACTGTGCTGTCAAACACTAACAGGGATCATTTACAGCCTCGAGCTAAAAGCACTGCGGCCTGAGCGCTACAAAGAGCCATTGATTTCCACAGCGGCTGCACGTCTAATAAATACTCGGCCTGTAATTGAATAAAGTTTGTTTGGATAAGAGTTGTTGACTTAAATAAATAGCTGCATTAGTTTTGCATCTCTGCATGACTGCTCGTCACAGCATTACCCTTTTTATTAGTTTCTCAGTCCTGGATGCTGCTGAGAGTCCTATTGGAGCTATATGTGTGTTCAGTTTAGCCAAGACAAGGATTGTTGGGAGTTACAAAGGCTGATATACAGGGTGGGCTGTTTATCTGGATACACCCTAATAAAATGGGAATGGTTGGTGATATTAGCTTCCTGTTTGTGGCACATTAGTATATGGGAGGGGGAAAACTTTTCAAGATGAGTGGTAGCCATGGCAGCCATTTTGAACTTTTGTTTTTTCAATGGGAAGAGGGTCATGTGACACATCAAACTTATTGGGAATTTCACAAGAAAAACAATGGTGTGCTTCAATTGCCTTCAGATGACCCCAAAGATAAAAGTCTAAGGGGGTCAGATCGGAAGACCTTGGGGGCCATTCAACTGGCCCACGACAACCAATCCACTTTCTAAGGAACTGTTCATCTAGGAATGCTCAGACCTGACACCCATAATGTGGTAGTGCACCATCTTGTTGGAAAAACTCAGGGAATTGATCAGAAACTTGTAACTTATAACTTATAAAATAAAAAAAGTTACGTTAAAACCAAGCACACCATTGTTTTCTTGTGAAATTCCCAATGTGTTTGATGTGTCACATGACCCTCTTCCCATTGAAAAAACAAAGGTTGGATCCGACTTCGTCACCACCCATCTTGAAAAGTTTTCCCCTAATGTGTTTACTAATGTGCCACAAACAGGAAGTTAATATCACCAACCTTTCCCATTTTATTAAGGTGTTTCCATATAAATGGCCCACCCTGTAGTTAACATGTATGCTTATATGGTTACACATGCTGTTACAGGGACATGGGAAGGTGTTTTAAGGTGGAGGTGGTGTCTAAATCTGAATATTAGTGTGTAGGGGTGGGCGATATGGCCCTACAATAATATCACGATATTTCATGGTATTTTTGTGATAACGATACTCTTAGCGAAATGAAAAAACATTGAATTAAAAAAATATTTCAAGAATACACTACTGCAACAAAATGAAAATGATGTATGTATTATTGCATATGATATGATATGGCACACCCCTAACTGAGATATTAAAAAATACAAGAATTTTCATCAGATTGTATCAGAAGTCAATGATCAAGAATGTCACGATACTAAATAATGCACTTCAAATATCTCCATATATCCAGGACTGAAGTAAAGTGAATGATACTGGAGATAAAATCTGTCTCTAGTAGATATAGAATGGGAAATGAGAAAAGTGTGAATTTTCTTTTTGCTATAAACAGTAAAAGTAGTACCTGGTGTGATAATTAGTGATGGGTGATATGGCTCGATATTTCAGAGTATAATATCGTTCACCATATTCAAAAATGTTGGCGATATTATTGTATTGAGAAGATACAGCTGATGCAGAGCTCTGCTTTTTAGGGATGTTAGAAACAGTATTAATTTTTAATTATTAGTTTACCATCAAAGATTTGTGGCAGACTGTGATTCGTTTTGTGTGGCTGTTAAACCCCCGACCACTAGACAGCAGTGTTCTTTACCATTAGACGCTTACATTCCAACATAAACAAGTAGTATAAGAATGCATAGCCACCCTATGCATATGGTGGTGTGTGTTTGTTTGCACTAAGATTGTGATATTTTTACCGCTTACAGTATCGCAATATATCACAATATATCAAATCGTAACCCCTGTATCATCGTATTCTTTGCATGGCGAGGGTCCACTGCTCCACTGCTTTCTCATGCTCAACAGGTTTAATGCCACAGAACATCAACCAATCAAATTGTTGATATAAGATCAGAAACACTTGTCAGGTTACACACGCAGGTTGTAGCTGGAAATAGTTATAGTAGATGGGAGTTGGAGAAGAATGTAGGTTAAAACATCAGGGCACGGAATCAGTCTGCAGCTCCCGCATGTGTTTTAGTGTAAGACCCCTTAGTAGCCCCCCTTCCTGCATTCCTGTACTGTTTTCTGTAGAATGTGCTACAGGATAGGGTCTGGTTTTTTTTGCAAAACCTGACTTTAAGATAAGATAATCCTTTATTGGTCCCACAGTGAGAAACTCACAGTGTTACAAAGAAAGAGCAAGGCACTCAGTACAAACAAGAGATAAATAAACACTACAGTACATACAATATACATAATAAAACAAATAAAACTGAAGAATATGTTTACAGATAATTGCACCTTAACTCTAACTCTATAAGAAACTCTATTTCCTGTAAGTGTGTAGAGTTTAATTGTGTATATGTGGTCTGCTGGGAGCAGTGTGTAGAGTTTAAGTGTGTGTGTATGTGGTCTGCTGGGAGCAGTGTGTAGAGTTTAATTGTGTATATGTGGTCTGCTGGGAGCAGTGTGTAGTGTTTAAGTGTGTGTGTATGTGGTCTGCTTGAAGCAGTGTGTAGAGTTTAAGTGTGTGTGTATGTGGTCTGCTTGAAGCAGTGTGTAGAGTTTAAGTGTGTGTGTATGTGGTCTGCTGGGAGCAGTGTGTAGAGTTTATGTATGTGGTCTGCTGGGAGCAGTGTGTAGAGTTTATGTATGTGGTCTGCTGGGAGCAGTGTGTAGAGTTTAAGTGTGTGTGTATGTTTTCTGCTGGGAGCAGTGTGTAGAGTTTAAGTGTGTGTGTATGTGGTCTGCTTGAAGCAGTGTGTAGAGTTTAAGTGTGTGTGTATGTGGTCTGCTGGGAGCAGTGTGTAGAGTTTAAGTGTGTGTGTGTGTGGTCTGCTGGGAGCAGTGTGTAGAGTTTAAGTGTGTGTGGTCTGCTGGGAGCAGTGTGTAGAGTTTAAGTGTGTGTGTGTGTGGTCTGCTGGGAGCAGTGTGTAGAGTTTAAGTGTGTGTGTATGTGGTCTGCTGGGAGCAGTGTGTAGAGTTTAAGTGTGTGTGTATGTGGTCTTCTGGGAGCAGTGTGTAGAGTTTAAGTGTGTGTGTATGTGGTCTGCTGGGAGCAGTGTGTAGAGTTTAAGTGTGTGTGTATGTGGTCTGCTGGGAGCAGTGTGTAGAGTTTAAGTGTGTGTGTATGTGGTCTTCTGGGAGCAGTGTGTAGAGTTTAAGTGTGTGTGTATGTGGTCTGCTTGAAGCAGTGTGTAGAGTTTAAGTGTGTGTGTATGTGGTCTGCTGGGAGCAGTGTGTAGAGTTTAAGTGTGTGTGTGTGTGGTCTGCTGGGAGCAGTGTGTAGAGTTTAAGTGTGTGTGTGGTCTGCTGGGAGCAGTGTGTAGAGTTTAAGTGTGTGTGTGTGTGGTCTGCTGGGAGCAGTGTGTAGAGTTTAAGTGTGTGTGTATGTGGTCTGCTGGGAGCAGTGTGTAGAGTTTAAGTGTGTGTGTATGTGGTCTTCTGGGAGCAGTGTGTAGAGTTTAAGTGTGTGTGTATGTGGTCTGCTGGGAGCAGTGAATGAGTGACACAGTGAATAAATAAATAAATAAGTTAATGATTGTGTGTATGAGTGAGCCAGTGAGTGAGTGGATGAGTGAATTCATGAGTAAATGAGTTCATTAATAAGTAAATGAATGAGAGAATAAGAGTAAATGAATCTATGAATGAGTGAATAAATTATTAAAAGAGTAAATGACTAAATGAATGAGTGAAAGAGTGAAGGAATGAATGAATAATGAACGAATTAATTAATGAGTAAAAGAGTGAATAAATAAATAAGTGAATGATTGTGTATGAGTGAGTGAATGAGTGAATTAATGAGCAAATGAGTGTAGGAATGAATGAACAAACAAACCAATAAGTGACTTAGTAAATGACTAAATGAATGAGTGAAGGAAGGAATGAATAATGAACGAATGAATTAATGAGTGAAAGAGTGAATAAATAAATAAGTGAATGATTGTGTGTAGGAGTGAGTGTATGAGTGAATTAATGAGTAAATGAGTTCGTTAATAAGTAAATGAATGAGTGAATAAGAGTAAATGAATGAATGTGTGAATACATTTATGAATGAGTAAATTAATGAATGAGTTAGTGAGAGAGTGAGTGAGTGAGTGAATGAATGAGTGAATGAGTGAATGAATGAATGCGTGAATAAATTTATGAATGAGTAAATTAATGAATGAGTGAGTAAGTGAATGAATGAAGGAATGAATGAGTGAATGAATGAATGCTAAGAGATGAGGGCTTGTGGAAGTGATTCTAGTTTGTTTCTGATGGTTCAGTGAGAGTGTGAAGCTGGTCAGTGTGGTGTGTGTGATGAGGAGGTGCTGTTGTCCAGATGTCCCAGTGCTGCTCAGTACACTATAGAGGGAGCGTCAGGGCTTTCAAAGTATTTAGAGGACACACCAGTAACTATCAGCTCATTTTCATTCCATAAAACACTCATACTTGTAGTTAGTACTTGTACTTGTACTGCAAGTATTGTAGTACTACTGAAGTACTCCAGTGAGTAATAGTCCCATCACTACTTAGTAGAAGCAGCCAAGATAGCCAGCCTGGTGATCAGGGCTTGGACAGAAGGTTTCGATGTAGACTAAATGGAAGGTTCCCAATGTAGTGAGAACACGGTCTCCAGAACGTCTCCAGAACGTCTCCAGAACGTCTCCAGCGAGGAGAACCCTGCTTTCCAGAGTCATTTAAATACCCGAGTTTATCAGAGTTTGTGTTGCTGCCTGGCTCCTAACCTCGCCTCCCGTTTCTCCTCCAGCTGTGCGTCGTCGGCCGTGTTGAGGTAAGGGTGTGGTTGCCATGGTAACCATGCTTGCGTTGCCCCTGCCTTCTCCTGGGCCCTTTATCTTCCTCCTCCTCTCCTTGCCGCTCATTATGTCCCAGGATCCTCCCCTCTCCGTGACCTCGGACCCTGACCCGTTGCCCTCCCGCTCTCAACGGTGCAGCAGAAAAGAGCATCCAGTTACATCCTACACAGGTCAGACGGAGAGCTCTCCATACACCCTCTCGCCCTCTCTCTCTCTTCTTCTCACTCTCTCTCTCTCTCTTCCTCTCACTCTATCTTCCTCTCTCTCTCTCTCTTCCTCTCTGTCTCTCTCTCTCTCTCTCTCTTCCTCTCTCTCTCTCTCTCTCTCTCTCTCTGTCTCTCTCTCTCTCTCTCTTCGTCTCACTGTCTCTCTCTCTCTCTCTCTCTCTCTTCCTCTCACTCTCTCTCTCTTCCTCTCACTCTCTCTCTCTCTCTCTGTCTCTCTTCCTCTGCTTCTCTCAGTCATATGCAAACACTGTTTACTTGCTAGATTTTCTATTGCATGTTTGGTTTTTCTGTATCTCCAGCAATTAAATAAATAAATAATAATGAACTTATTTAGAAAACAAACTTGAAATAAAGTAATTAAATAACTTTAAAAAATCAATAGAACATAAATAATTATACACTACTGTGCAAAATTCTGTAAGATTATTTAAAAGCCTTTATCTCCTGCACGCCCCAGACTTTGTAAGAATGTATTCAATTTCAATTCATTTTGAACTCACAAATTCATAGAATCAGAATCAGAATCATTTATTTCACCAGGTATGACACACAAATAAGGAATTTGTGTTGGTGAGGCACACGTGTATGACATGTAACAAGAACAGTATTACACTAAGAGAAACACACAACACGATACAATAAATAGAATAAAGAATAAGAAGAATAAGAGTAATAAAGAGTCAGGAAAGGTGCTGATGAAGTTTATAAAAACTGTGATTATACATGTACGGATATTCTACACATAGTGAGTCTGAGTAGATATATATTATATTATAAGAGCTGTTACTTACAGGATCTGTACTGATGTGCTAATAAGCATTATGTTATAAAGCAGTTCCTGTAATACAGTGAGCTTCAGTTCAGGTATGAGTTTGAGTTTGAAGTACAGGGCGAACACTGTGGTTAATGAGACTAACAGCTCTGAGGAAAAAGCTGGTAGCATGTCTGGTTGTGCTGGGTTTGATGGTCCTGAGTCTTCTGCCAGAGGGAAGTGCCTGGAAGAAGTGATGTCCAGGATGAGAGGGGTCAGCTGTAATTTTGCCAGCACGTATTTATAGGTTTGATATAAATGTGGAAATACTTCATAAAGCCTACATCTGTGGTACATTTGTGTATTTTCGAAACTGACCGAAAGAAATATTACATTTACAGTCCCGCATTACATTTGTTGATTTACTGAGTGAAAATATGTTTGTGAGTTTATTAAACTGGGAAAAAATTAAATATTATTTTGCTCAGGCCACAGTTTTCTATTAGGCCTGTCAGGATTGTGACATTTTAACTGACAATTGATTGATATTTTTTTAATAATTGCAGTTAATAATTTAATTGTCAATTAAATTCTATTATTGAAGTACAAACCAGGAGTGGCCACATTTGCTTATTATCTATCTTACTTTCTGTCTGTGTTTGATTAGATGTCTAATAGCTGGTTGTACAGTCAGAGTGATACACATACACTATTGCCCTCTAAACATATATATCATTGCTGTTCAGTGAAAAACATCCATTTTTGATTTTAATTAAAAAATTTCTACATATATTAAATGCAGCAGCTGCCATTTACATTGTGGGACAAATTTCACCATGAATGGACCAATATAAATGCCCCAAAATAGCTTGGAAAAAATTCTGGTTCCATTGACTCACATTAAAAGTGAAGTTTTTGTCCTTTCCTGTAAAATTGACATTTTGGAGATTCATTGGACAACGACAATAAACTAAATAATTAAAATAATTATTGTGTATTTGAGCTGATATTCTTTACCAAAACTCTTTAAATCAAATATATCTAATAGACAGATAGATATG
>CM038704.1:50609044-50659044 GCA_021613375.1 Megaleporinus macrocephalus
GTAAATGGTCAGAATAAAACACAGATAATTGTTAATAATAATAATAATAATAATTAATCATCCACTGTTATGCTGCATTAATTGGATGATGCAGTTGCATTTTCACTGATCATGTTGTTTGAGTGCAGCAGGGTAATGCCATCTCTGATGCCACCTGGACTACCTTGTAAATAGGATCCACCTAATATCCATATTATTCATCAAAGTGTTAAATCAAGTGCGAGAGTCCTACATACTGAAGCTGTGCAAATTAATACTTTACATAAAATGATAGAATTTACAACTGCTGACCTCCGCATTCAACCCATCAGTGCAGTGACACACCCACATACACACACACTAGTAAGCACACACGCTAGGGGGCAGTAAAACACCCACATACACTAGTAAACACACACACTAGTGAACACACACACACTAGAGGGCAGTGAAACGCCTAAACACACACACACTAGTAAACACACACGCTAGGGAGCAGTGAAACACCCACACACACACACACACTAGTAAACACACACACTAGAGGGCAGTGAAACACCCACACACACACTAGTGAACACACACACTAGGGGCCAGTGAAACACCCATATACACACACACTTGTAAAAACACACACTATTGAACACACACACTAGGGGGCAGTGAAACACCCACACACACACACTAGTGAACACACACACTAGGGGCCAGTGAAACACCCATATACACACACACTTGTAAAAACACACACTAGTGAACATACACACTAGGGGGCAGTGAAACACCCACACACACACACTAGTGAACACACACACTAGGGGGCAGTGAAACACCCACATATACACACACACACTAGTAAACACACACACTAGTGAACACACACACTAGAGGGCAGTGAAACACCCACATACACACACACTAGTAAACACACACACTAGGGGGCAGTGAAACACCCACAAACACACACTAGTAAATACACACACTAGGGGGCAGTGAAACACCCACATATACACACACACACTAGTGAACACACACACTAGTGAACACACACTAGAAGGCAGTGAAATACACACACACTAGTAAACACACACACTAGAGGGCAGTAAAACACCCACATACACACACGCACTAGGGGGCAGTGAGCACACTTGCCCAGAGTTTCACTATAGCTTTGTTTCACTATAGCCCTGTGGCTATATATATACACTAGGGGGCAGTAAAACACCCACATACACACACACTAGTTAACACTAGTGAAATCTGGCAGCCGCGGCACCTCATTCTGATAAAATAGCAAACGGTCAAGGCTGAGACAAGCTGGATGAGCGTCCATTTGAGGCTACATCATAGAGAAACTCAGAATATACATATTAGAGATGATTTTAATAAAAAGGATAAAAGAATCTGTTGAACTACTCTGAGCAGACAAACGTGCTAGAACCACAGTAAGTAAATTTACTCGGAATGTGATTCCCGCCTTGTAAACATATTCCTTTCTCTGACTCTCCTGCAGTAACAGCATTGCTGCCTCTGCAGTGTGTGCCTTTAACCTCAGCGCCATCACTCAGGCCTTCAACGGACCGTTCCGCTACCAGGAGAACCCTCGCACCAGCTGGCTGTCCACCCCGAATCCCATCCCCAACTTCCAGGTACGGAAATATCTGGCCAGTGTCATCTACAGCCTCGGCCTTATGAGGCGCAACTCCATTCCCAAACCTGACGTTCAAGCCTCGACTTTAAATTCAGATGAATTGTTGTGTTCAGAACCGAAATCCCAGTATTCCATATTAGAGTCATCAGAATTCTAATAATTCCCAATGTCTCAACATCAATCCCAGTGTCCAGTGTGAAGGTAACATTCCACAATCACTGCATTCTGAATTACCAAACTTTAACTGAAGTAAACTTAGTCTTAGTCTGAATTTGAAAATCTGTAAACCTGCGTTGGGTTAAATATAGGACTATTTTGTAATCTTACAATGTTGACTTGTCCCAGTGTCCTGTAACAATATTACATTTCAGTGTCCCCCTATCCAAACCTTGTGTCCCATCTCAGTGTTCCAACAAAGTTATAGTTCCATCTCGTCTCGTCCCAATTTCCTGTCCCAATGTTGTGATTCCAATGTCCCATCCCAATGTCCCACACCAGTGTTGCCCCATCTCACTATCCTATTATTTCAGTGTCCCCTAGTGTCAAATACTCCAGGACTATTCAGTCCCAGTCCTCATTTCCAGTATGCCCTCCCATCCCAATGTTCATTGTCAGTGTTATGTCCCAGTGTCCCATAATCCTATAATCACTGCATTCTGAATTACCAAACTTTAATTAAATTAAACCTAGTCTTAGTCTGAATTTGAAAATCAGTGAACCTGCATTGGGTTAAATATAGGACTATTTTATAATCTTACAATGTTGACTTGTCCTAATGTCCTTTAACAATGTTACATTTCAGTGTCCCCCTATCCAAACCTTATGTCCCCTCTCAGTGTTCCAACAAAGTTATAGTTCCATCACAGTGTCTCGTCCAAATTTCCTTTCCCAATGTTGTGATTCCAATGTCTCATCCCAACGTCCCACACTAGTGTATTACCAGTGTCTCACAGCAATGTTGTTTCCCAGTACTTCATACCAATGTCCAATGTCCTGTCCAAGTGACCTGTCCCAATGTCCTGTCCCAGTGACCTGTCCCATTGTCTCATTCAAATATCCTGTACAAATGTCCCATCGTAGTGTACCACTGTCTCAGTCTAGTGTTCCATTCCATCCTAATGTCTCGTCCCGGTGCTACAATCCCAGTGTCCTTTCCAATATTTCAGCCCAAGGTCCTATTTCAAATTCATCTACATTCCCATCTGAGGTTTAGTTATCATCATCATCATCATCATCTGTCTTTCTGTTCCACTTGCTCTCTTTTTATATGCGCATATCTTTCAGTATTTCTTTCTCTCCCCTTTTCTGTTTATCTCTCAGTGTGGTACCGTAGGGGATGGTGGTCCTGGTGGGAATCTAACAGAGCGCAGTCTGCAGGACGCACAACGGCTCTTCCTGATGAGTGATGTTGTGCAGCCCATATCTGTCAATCCCCTAATCAGCCAGGACAACATCCGGTTCTCCAAACTGGCTGTGGACATTGTTCAGGGTCAAGATACGCTGTACCACGTCATCTACATAGGCACAGGTCAGAATGGGAAGGAGGTGAACTGATAGGGGAATAATGCCCTGAAAGTTTTTATTATTAGCTTGGTTGTCACTGTCTTGCCTATAAACCCAAAATCTCTGATATCAGGCAAACTGTAAATTCTCATTACACAAATAAGAAGTGGTGTGACTGAGTTAATGTCCAGCCCATAGACTGTTGTTTATTTACTTCTCACAGACCCAGACGTTCTGGATTCAGAGATTAGTCTGTATCATTTCTATGCAAATGACATATTCAGTATATTCAGGCTGTACCCTATTTTTTTTTTTTAATCCAATCAGAATATGGCACCATCATAAAAGCACTGTCCACCTCCAATAAAAGTCTGCGTGGGTGCTACCTGGAGGAGATGAAGCTCCTCCCGGAAGATAAGTGGGAGCCGATCCTGAACCTGCAGATCCTGCAGAGCAGCAGATCTTTGTTCGTGGGGCTGAATAGCAGAGTGCTGAAGATACCACTGGAGAGATGCTCCACCTACCAAACCCAACGGTAAGGCAACTTTATTATAGGGTTACGTTGGTGTCCAAAGACAAACGTGTGGAATGGCAACTTTAGAGAACAGGAAAGTCAATGGAACCAGAATTTTTTCAAGTTATTTTGGAGCATTTCTATTGGTCCATTCGTCAAAACTAGAAACACATGGGTTTTTTTTGAACAACAATGATATGCTCTTTTTATGGTCTCCAGACATTTTTCTATGCAAATCGGATAAAAATGAAACATTTCTGTGTTTGAGTTAAAACAGTTCAGTATGTGTGAAGTTCCAGGGTGTGGACCGATGTTCTGGGAAGATATCAGAATCAGAATCAGAATCGGACTTTGCCAAGTATGCTCACACATACAAGGAATTTGTGTTTGGTAACACACACACACACACACATACACACACACACACACACACACACACACACACAGTGACATACACACACAGACACACCTGTAAACTTAACATGTGCAGAGTTGTATATTAAAAGTAAAGTGCGGGGTGCAGAAGTAAAGAACAGTACAGACTGAATTAAATAGATATAAATATGAAGAACAGTAGAGTCACTGGTTGAGACGATGGTACAGAGTGTTCTGAGACTCTATCAGATAAATAAAAAGTGCAGAACAAGAAGAAAAGTGAGAGAACATCTGGATATGGATGTATGTATGAAGCAGACTGTATCCAGAATGTAGTGTGTGATGTTCAGCTGTTCATGAGTGTGATGGCGTGTGGGAAGAAGCTTCTCTGAAGTCTGGAGGTCTTGATCCTCAACTGACTGAAACGCCGACCTGAGGGAAGATACTGGAACAGGTGATGTCCAGGGTGTGACGGATCACAGACAATGTTCATATCTAATATTGGTCATGTACATATATGTATATACACTATATTGCCATCCAAATCATTGAGTTCAGGTGTTCTAATCACTTTCATGGCCACAGGTGTATAAAACCAACACCTAGTCATGCAGTCTACTTCTACACACATTAGTAAAGAATGGGTCTCTCTCAGGAGCTCAGTGAACTCCAGCGTGGTACTGTGATAGGACACCACCTGTACAACAAGTTCAGTGGTGAAGTTTCCTCACTACTAAATATTCCACAGTGGACTGTCAGTGGTGTTATAACAAAGTGGAAGTGATTGGGAACGACAGCAACTCCTCCACCAAGGGATAGAACACGTACAATGACAGAGCGGGTCAGCGGATGCTGAGGAGCATAGAGCACAGAGGTCACCAACTTCCTACAGAGTCAATCACTACAGACCTCCAAACTTCATGTGGCCTTCAGATCAGCTCAAGAACAGAGCTTAGAGAGCTTCATGGAATGGGTCTCCATGGCCGAGCAGCTGCATCCAAGCCTTAAATGAAGAAGAGCAATGCAAAGCATTGGATGCAGTGGTGTAAAGCACGCAGCCACTGGACTCTCTGAAGTGACCAGTCACACTTCTCTGAGTTTGGCGGTTGCCAAGAGAACGATACTTGTCTGTCTGCATTGTGCCAAGTGTAAGGTTTAGTGGAGGGGGGATTATGGTGTGGGGTTATTTTTTCAGAAGTTGGGCTCGGACCCTCATGCTTCAGCAGACCAAGAGACTCAGGACAATTTCATGCTCCCAACTTTGTGGGGACAATTTGGGGACTTCCTGTTCCAACATGACTGCCTACCAGTGCACAGAGCAGCTCCATAAAGACATGGAGGAGCGAGTTTGGTGTGGAAGAACTTGACTGGCCTGCACAGAGTCCTGACCTCAACCTGATAGAACACCTTTGAGATGAATTAGAGCGGAGATTGCGAGCCAGACCTTCTTGTTCAACATCAGTGTCTGACCTCACCAATGGTCTTCTGGAAGAAAGGTCAAACATTCCCATAAACACTCTCCTAAACTGTGTGGAGAGACTTCCCAGAAGAGCTGAAGCTGTTATAGCTGCAGAGGTTGGGCCGACATCATATTAAACCCTATGGAGTAAGAATGGGACGTCACATGTAAAACACGGAAGTCAATGTAAACAGGCTTTATTCTAAGGGAGCTTTTCTATTGGTCCGTTCATCATAAAACTTTCACAGGTGGACGTTTGCAGACAGAGTATCTTTCCTTGAACATATCTTTTCAGAACAGGTGCTAGTTTCCAGTCTGGTCCACCGTAATAGACTCATTCACATTCATGGTACTGAAGCGTTGTTGCTTTGCCTGTAGTGATGGAGTCGGACTTACAGTGGACGTGAAGAAGGTGGAGATGAAGTGAATAGCTGTATTTATGAGCAGACTGGGTTATAATATTATTCACACATAAATCTCCTGTCCTACCCCGAGAGAGAGTGAGAGAGTGAGAGAGAGAGAAGTGTGTTTGTAGAGTCATTTCAGAAATCACTCCGTTCAGCCTCCCAGCCAGTGACTGTGAATGGAGCTCCCATAAACTGGGCAGCATGTTTAAAAATAGATAGAATATGTATCACGCTGATTTGGAAATGTCTGCATTTATATAGTGAAAGAAATGAGTTTCAGGCCAAAGTTATCGATCTGTTTTCTACATCCATTTTTTATGTGTCGTCGGAGCCAGGCGTAGCTCACTGCTGAATAACAGAGTACCCTCAGTGCTGAACGCTGCTATTGTGTGATATTGTGTGTGTGTTTTTGTCACAACAGCAGCATCATGACTTCAGTATCAGTACCGAGTCAGGGGCAGTTTGTCTCGCCGTCTGAGGTCACTGTGGGCCAAGAGCCCTTATGAAAATATGAATTTTATATGGATAGTTCTACCAAACTGGTCCAGCCAATCAGTGGAAAACACTTCTTTAACACTTCAAGTTAAAATCCTGTTATTCAAAGTGACTCTGCATTAAATAAATGATGAAATCTTACCACTACTGAAAACTTCAGTAGTGAGTTTCATGTAATTCTGAGCGTAACTCACAAACGCAGCCTGTACATGAATAGCAAACACAGTTTTGAACACTTATAAACACACAACATCATAATCTTCTGTTAATTGCAAATAATATGTGTTTGGTTAGTGACAGTTCTTAATGTTACACACTGATTTTCAGACTTTGGGACACGTTGAGTGAGTTTAAGTATCTAAACAATCTTGGACGCACTACGTCCACCACCCTGTCCTGTAATGCAAGACGTCAGACCACCACCATGAACGTCCCACTATTCATTTAAAAGCCCCATTTACTGACAGATTTAGATACTTTTTGTAACACAGACCTGCGTTTTTGTCTGAATATGTACTCTGTGTTGAGCTGTAGTACAAATCAGTATGAATTTAATCATTGTTTACCTCAGCAGTAGTGCTAACTTCTGTAGCGGCAGTTCACTAGCTGTAGCACCCCGAGACTTCAAAGCGATGTCATTTAACTGCTCACCATGTAACTATGAGGGACAGGGATGCAGCCTCAAGGGTGTGGCTAAAATAAGACTAAGGGTAGACTCACATTAGGAGATCTGTACTATGCCTGAACACTTTTTACCCCCAAAGTCCAGCTAGTTTGACTATTGTGGTCACTCCGTGCCTGGGTGCAGGTCAGTTTGACTCAATTGGGCTCAGCAGCTAGACGGACTGGGAGACTCCCCTTACAAAAAAAGAAGTTTATTCAAGTGTACCATTAGTTTACTTCTTTTAAACTAAAAGCAAGTGAGTATGCTTTCAGTTTACCTTTTATGTACTTCTCAGTGATATACTAAACACAGTTATACTGACAAGTATAGAACAGTCTAAGTACATTCAGCCTTTACTTGTACTTAATCTTTTGATTGAGATAGTAGAAGTAAGTATTCTTGCTCTGCACAAAAACACATCCAGTACAATATTTATTTAAAATTTGATTCATAAAGATTTTTAAAAAGACAAATATGTTTCTTAATCTGAGTGTGTCTTGTTTATTTTACGTGTGTCCACTGGTGAGTAAGTAAACGTTGTTAAAATTCTATTTTAAGTAGAAACAAAACCCTTAAACCTAGTCATATACTTTAAAGTACAACAATAATATAAGCAGTAAATTATAAGTATTATGTTCACTTAAAGAAAACTTACAAGCTAGTAAACTAACAGTAAACCCTCAAGTTTACTTTTAGTGTACTTGCAGTACAAAAGATGTAAACTAGTTGTATACTTGGTTTACTACTCTTACACTTAAAGTGTACTTAATAGTATACTTTTAAAAACTCGAAAGTGGGCCAATTTAGTCCCAAGAAGTATTAAAATAGTACATATACAAGTGTACTACCAGTACAATGACATTAGTATAGTAACTACATAAAGTATACTTAATAAAATTAACTTTAAGTATACTTATTTTCTGTGCGGGTCAATAAGGTCCTGGTAGGTGGTCGCAGGTATCTGACGGTATCATACTGACTGCAGTTCATCCCACAGCTGCTGGAGGGAGCATGGAGGAGGATCCATAGAGCCAACACCACCATCCAGGTGGTCCCACAGATGCTAAATTGGGTTCAAGTCTGGGGAATTAGGGGTCCAGGGTAGTACTTGGAAGTCTTGGTCAGCTCCTCCAACCAGTGTGAGACATTTCTAGTTGTGTGGTGTGTCTTATTGTCTTGCTGGAAGATCCCATCCACCCCAGAGAAGACCATCAGCATGTATGGTGTACGTGATCTGCAAGGATGGATTTAGACCCAAATCAGTTGAGAGTGTCTTCCAGAGAATGACATGAAAACATTCCCCCGACCAGAACGCCGACAAGAAGGATTATAATAATGTGACTCGACTGTGTATTTAATATATTTATTGTTATATTATCACTATTATTAGTGCCATACATACGTACACTGTTGGGAAAAAACTATGTACAGGTAGAACAAGGGCCTTTTAAAGGTTTTAAAGGTACAGTGTACAGACTCTTCAGGGAAAAGGTGCTGATCTGTACCTTTTCATGATGTTTTAACCTAGAACCATAAAAAAAAATCTGGAGTCAAGCCACAGTCTACCGATGTGGGTGCCATATCAGTACGGTGATCTCCCCCAGTCACAGTTCAGTGCCTTTTCCTGGGACCGTAAAAACAACATTTGTACAAATTAAAAATAAATAAATGCACATACAGAGTCTGAGTCAGGCACCTCAAGCCCCATATGTGTGTGTGTGTGTGTGTGTGTGTGTGTGTGTGTGTGTTGTTAAGTAAAAAAGGACATATTGTCTGTTTGAGCACCGACATACATACATTAAAACTCTTATGCACTCAGAAACACACTCCCTCTGTGCTGGTGAAGGGTGTTATTGAATATGATTTTTGCTATGAAAGTCTGCATGTGTTGGTTGTTTTACATAATCACACATAAACACACACACATACATACATACATACATACATACACAAACGCACACACATATACACACACAGGTATTTTTGTAAGAGCTGGTAATTTAAAGTCACTGCTCTGTTATTTAAAGGGAAATTCCTCCAGGTTAACTCAATAACAGAGGTGGAAACAGAGGTGTCAAGTAACAAAGTACACATACTTTGTTACGTTACTTAAGTAGAAAATTTGGTTGTTTATACTTTACTGGAGTAATTATAATTCAGCTTTTTACTTCTACTCTTTACATTTAAACTCCATTATTTGTACTTTGTGTAAATGTAAGGAGTAGAAAGTACTGATAATGGAGTCTAAATGTAAGGAGTAGAAAGTACTGATAATGGAGTGTAAATGTAAGGAGTAGAAAGTACTGGTAATGGAGTGTAAATGTAAGGAGTAGAAAGTAATGATACTGGAGTGTAAATGTAAGGAGTAGAAAGTACTGATAATGGAGTGTAAATGTAAGGAGTAGAAAGTAATGATAATGGAGTGTAAATGTAAGGAGTAGAAAGTACTGATAATGGAGTGTAAATGTAAGGAGTAGAAAGTAATGATAATGGAGTGTAAATGTAAGGAGTAGAAAGTACTGATAATGGAGTGTAAATGTAAGGAGTAGAAAGTAATGATAATGGAGTGTAAATGTAAGGAGTAGAAAGTACTGATAATGGAGTGTAATTGTAAGGAGTAGAAAGTACTGATAATGGAGTGTAAATGTAAGGAGTAGAAAGTACAGATAATGGAGTGTAAATGTAAGAAGTAGAAAGTAAAGGTATTTGAGTGTAAATGTAAGGAGTAGAAAGCAATGATAATGGAGTGTAAATGTAAGGAGTAGAAAGTACTGATAATGGAGTCTAAATGTAAGGAGTAGAAAGTACTGATAATGGAGTCTAAATGTAAGGAGTAGAAAGTACTGATAATGGAGTGTAAATGTAAGGAGTAGAAAGTACTGATGATAAAGTGTAAATGTAAGGAGTAGAAAGTACTGATAATGGAGTCTAAATGTAAGGAGTAGAAAGTACTGATAATGGAGTGTAAATGTAAGGAGTAGAAAGTACTGATAATAGAGTGTAAATGTAAGGAGTAGAAAGTACTGATAATAGAGTGTAAATGTAAGGAGTAGAAAGTACTGATAATAGAGTGTAAATGTAAGGAGTAGAAAGTACTGATAATGGAGTGTAAATGTAAGGAGTAGAAAGTACTGATAATGGAGTGTAAATGTAAGGAGTAGAAAGTACTGATAATAGAGTGTAAATGTAAGGAGTAGAAAGTACTGATAATAGAGTGTAAATGTAAGGAGTAGAAAGTACTGATAATGGAGTGTAAATGTAAGGAGTAGAAAGTACTGATAATAGAGTGTAAATGTAAGGAGTAGAAAGTACTGATAATAGAGTGTAAATGTAAGGAGTAGAAAGTACTGATAATAGAGTGTAAATGTAAGGAGTAGAAAGTACTGATAGTGGAGTGTAAATGTAAGGAGTAGAAAGTACTGATAATGGAGTGTAAATGTAAGGAGTAGAAAGTACTGATAATAGAGTGTAAATGTAAGGAGTAGAAAGTACTGATAATAGAGTGTAAATGTAAGGAGTAGAAAGTACTGATAATAGAGTGTAAATGTAAGGAGTAGAAAGTACTGATAATGGAGTGTAAATGTAAGGAGTAGAAAGTACTGATAATGGAGTGTAAATGTAAGGATATATACTACTATATATATTAATTTGGGCCCTCTGAGGGCGTAGAGGCCCATGACGGCTCCCCACTGCATTTTAGTGAACAGTGTAAATACAATTCAGCTAAAGTTGAACCAGATACGACCCTGAAACATGTTAATGCAAATCTTCATGAACGTATACACAAAAGAGTTAGTTAACAGTGTTAACAGTGAAAATCTGAAACTTTTGACTGTATGCCTTTAATCGTCAAACACACGTCTGAGGCTGTCAGTTTGTTAGCAGAATGCTGAGGCTCACTGGTGTGAGGAGCCCCCTGCTGCTATATAGTGTGTGTGTGTGTGTGTGTGTGTGTGTGTGTGTGTGTGTGTGTGTGTGTGTGTGTGTGTGTGTGAGTGTGTGTGTGTGTGTGTGCAGATGGCAGATGTTTCCAGATAACTGTCATGTCAGGCTGTTCACTGTAACTCGCTCACGCTCCCCTAGAAAAGGAAGAAAGTGTTGAAACGTATTGTACACGTTATAAAATACAGAATTAATAGAAAATGTAAAAGCTTTCCGTCGCTGTGCTGCGGTCTGAGGTTTGATGAGTCGGAACGGACACAATGGCACCTTTTATAAGCCACTAGCGAGGTTTCTATTCTAGTCTCAAATGAAATTCAAGCGAGTATCTGAAAGCTCTCTCTCAGAAGAGGACTTATAGTTAGCTTTTATAGCTCACATTCATAAAACACACTGCTGGGAAATACGGAACGAGTTCACAGAGAACTGTTTAGTGTGATGCAGCTTCTTGTTGCTGTTTTATTTCATGGATATACATTTTTTTACTTTGTAAGAGTGAGAAGACAGCATATCATCGCTGCCCAATGAAAAACGAGTATCTCCAAAATAACTACTTTATATCATCATATCTCCAAATTACCTACTTTACAGGAGAGGCCAAAAACTGTCTTTACTTTTAATGTAAGTCAATGGAACCAGAAAATTTTCCAAGCGATTTTGGAGCATTTCTATTGGTCCACTTGTCATACAATTTTTGATAAATGCAAACAGCAGCTGCTCCACTGAAATGGAATGGAAAAATAAAAATGGTCCATTTTTGTTGATTTTTGTTTTTCTATATCATTTAAACAGCTGATCTTTATATCCTGTTAAAGTCTAATGGATCAATAGAAATGCTCCAAAACAGAACCTGGAATAAAAACTTACATTACATTCCTCTCTAGTACGGTGGTGTAGTGGTTAGTATGGTGGTGTAGTGGTTAGTATGGTGGTGTAGTGGTTAGTATGGTGGTGTAGTGGTTAGTACGGTGGTGTAGTAGTTAGTTTGGTGGTGTAGTGGTTAGTATGGTGGTGTAGTGGTTAGTATGGTGGTGTAGTGGTTAGTACGGTGGTGTAGTAGTTAGTTTGGTGGTGTAGTGGTTAGTATGGTGGTGTAGTGGTTAGTATGGTGGTGTAGTGGTTAGTATGGTGGTGTAGTAGTTAGTTTGGTGGTGTAGTAGTTAGTTTGGTGGTGTAGTGGTTAGTATGGTGGTGTAGTGGTTAGTATGGTGGTGTAGTGGTTAGTACGGTGGTGTAGTGGTTAGTATGGTGGTGTAGTTGTTAGTATGGTGGTGTAGTGGTTAGTATGGTGGTGTAGTAGTTAGTTTGGTGGTGTAGTGGTTAGTATGGTGGTGTAGTGGTTAGTATGGTGGTGTAGTGGTTAGTACGGTGGTGTAGTGGTTAGTATGGTGGTGTAGTTGTTAGTATGGTGGTGTAGTGGTTAGTATGGTGGTGTAGTAGTTAGTTTGGTGGTGTAGTGGTTAGTATGGTGGTGTAGTGGTTAGTACGGTGGTGTAGTGGTTAGTACGGTGGTGTAGTGGTTAGTATGGTGGTGTAGTTGTTAGTATGGTGGTGTAGTTGTTAGTACGGTGGTGTAGTGGTTAGTATGGTGGTGTAGTGGTTAGTACGGTGGTGTAGTGGTTAGTATGGTGGTGTAGTGGTTAGTAAGGTGGTGTAGTGGTTAGTATGGTGATGTAGTGGTTAGTATGGTGGTGTAGTGGTTAGTAAGGTGGGTGTAGTGGTTAGTATGGTGGTGTAGTGGTTAGTATGGTGGTGTAGTGGTTAGTAAGGTGGTGTAGTGGTTAGTATGGTGGTGTAGTGGTTAGTATGGTGGTGTAGTTGTTAGTACGGTGGTGTAGTGGTTAGTATGGTGGTGTAGTGGTTAGTACGGTGGTGTAGTGGTTAGTATGGTGGTGTAGTGGTTAGTAAGGTGGTGTAGTGGTTAGTATGGTGGTGTAGTGGTTAGTATGGTGGTGTAGTGGTTAGTATGGTGGTGTAGTGGTCAGTATGGTGGTGTAGTGGTTAGTATGGTGGTGTAGTGGTTAGTATGGTGGTGTAGTAGTTAGTATGGTGGTGTAGTGGTTAGTACGGTGGTGTAGTGGTTAGTACGGTGGTGTAGTGGTTAGTAAGGTGGTGTAGTGGTTAGTATGGTGGTGTAGTGGTTAGTACGGTGGTGTAGTTGTTAGTACGGTGGTGTAGTGGTTAGTACGGTGGTGTAGTTGTTAGTACGGTGGTGTAGTGGTCAGTACGGTGATGTAGTGGTTAGTATGGTGGAGTAGTTGTTAGTATGGTGGTGTAGTGGTTAGTACGCTGGTGTAGTGGTCAGTATGGTGATGTAGTGGTTAGTATGGTGGAGTAGTTGTTAGTATGGTGGTGTAGTGGTTAGTATGGTGGTGTAGTGGTCAGTACGGTGGTGTAGTGGTTAGTATGGTTGTGTAGTGGTTGGTACGGTGGTGTAGTGGTTAGTACGGTGGTGTAGTGGTTAGTACGGTGGTGTAGTGGTTAGTACGGTGGTGTAGTGGTTGGTACGGTGGTGTAGTTGTTAGTATGGTGGTGTAGTGGTTAGTATGGTGGTGTAGTGGTCAGTACGGTGGTGTAGTGGTTAGTATGGTTGTGTAGTGGTTGGTACGGTGGTGTAGTAGTTAGTATGGTGGTGTAGTGGTTAGTATGGTGGTGTAGTGGTTAGTATGGTGGTGTAGTGGTTAGTACGGTGGTGTAGTGGTTAGTACGGTGGTGTAGTGGTTAGTAAGGTGGTGTAGTGGTTAGTATGGTGGTGTAGTGGTTAGTATGGTGGTGTAGTTGTTAGTACGGTGGTGTAGTGGTTAGTATGGTGGTGTAGTGGTTAGTACGGTGGTGTAGTGGTTAGTATGGTGGTGTAGTGGTTAGTACGGTGGTGTAGTGGTCAGTACGGTGGTGTAGTGGTCAGTATGGTGGTGTAGTGGTAATTACGGTGGTGTAGTGGTCAGTACGGTCGTGTAGTGGTAAGTACGGTGGTGTAGTGGTCAGTACGGTGGTGTAGTGGTTAGTAAGGTGGTGTGGTGGTCAGTACGGTGGTGTAGTGGTTAGTATGGTGGTGTAGTGGTTAGTATGGTGGTGTAGTGGTCAGTATGGTGGTGTAGTGGTCAGTACGGTGGTGTAGTGGTTAGTATGGTGGTGTGGTGGTCATTACGGTGGTGTAGTGGTTAGTATGGTGGTGTAGTGGTCAGTACGGTGGTGTAGTGGTTAGTACGGTGGTGTAGTGGTTAGTACGGTGGTGTAGTGGTTAGTACGGTGGTGTAGTAGTTAGTACGGTCGTGTAGTGATTAGTATGGTTGTGTAGTGGTTAGTACGGTGGTGTAGTGGTCAGTATGGTGATGTAGTGGTTAGTATGGTGGAGTAGTTGTTAGTATGGTGGTGTAGTGGTTAGTATGGTGGTGTAGTGGTCAGTACGGTGGTGTAGTGGTTAGTATGGTTGTGTAGTGGTTGGTACGGTGGTGTAGTGGTTAGTACGGTGGTGTAGTGGTTAGTACGGTGGTGTAGTGGTTAGTACGGTGGTGTAGTGGTTGGTACGGTGGTGTAGTTGTTAGTATGGTGGTGTAGTGGTTAGTATGGTGGTGTAGTGGTCAGTACGGTGGTGTAGTGGTTAGTATGGTTGTGTAGTGGTTGGTACGGTGGTGTAGTAGTTAGTATGGTGGTGTAGTGGTCAGTACGGTGGTGTAGTGGTCAGTACGGTGGTGTAGTGGTTAGTATGGTTGTGTAGTGGTTAGTACGGTGGTGTAGTGGTTAGTACGGTGGTGTAGTGGTTAGTATGGTTGTGTAGTGGTTGGTACGGTGGTGTAGTGGTTAGTATGGTGGTGTACTGTTTGCATTAATTATTGAAGACTGATTCTGTGTTCATGGGTTTGCAGTAGACAGACGACAGCAAACTTGACATTCCATTGTTTTCCAAGAAGCCACTATGGATAATTGTACTTCCATAAGTACCAACATTCCACAGGTGGTGTAGTGGTTAGTATGGTGGTGTAGTGGTTGGTACGGTGGTGTAGTGGTTAGTATGGTGGTGTAGTGGTCAGTATGGTGGTGTAGTGGTTAGTACGGTGGTGTAGTGGTTAGTACGGTGGTGTAGTGGTTAGTATGGTGGTGTAGTGGTCAGTATGGTGGTGTAGTGGTCAGTATGGTGGTGTAGTGGTCAGCACTGTCTCCTCACAGTAAGATGATCTGGGTTGGATTCCCGGTCTGGGTGGTTCTGTGTGGAGTGTGTATGTTCTCTCTGTGTTTGAGTGGGTTCCTCCGGGTTCTCCGGTTTCCTCCCACAGTCCAAACACATGCATGTTAGGATCCTTACTCTAAACTGCCCGTAGGTGTGAGTGTGTGTGTGTGTGTGTGTTTGTGTGTGAGTTGGCCATGTGATGGACTGGCGATCTTTCCATGGTGTACCCCGTGTTCACCCAATGACGCTGGGATTGGCTCCAGCCTCCCGTGACCCAGACTAGCGGGATAAAGCAGAAGATGGATTGGTGGATGACTTTATCATATTGATATTACTCAGATCATCCATTTACCTTCTGCAGGAACGATATGAGCGTCTGTGAAGAGTCAGAGATAAAACAGGCAGATTCTGCTGAAGTAGAAGAGAGATCTACTAATGAAGATCCTCGTATGATCATAGAACGTGTTCCACCAGCAGTGAACTGGACCAGAGTTGGGTCGGCAATGGATCCAGATCTTTGACCAGCTGACTGTCGGTATCAGTACCTGCAGCTGTGTTCGTCTCGGGCTGATGATGTTTATTTATTTTGTTACTGTGGGACTATTTATGACTTTATTACTGCCTTTCACTACTGCCTCCCGCCAAGTACAGGCCTGCAGACCACTACAGGGAGCTTCACAGCCCACTGGTGGTCTATGGGTTGAGAAGCCCTGATCTACAGTAGCTTTGTGGCTCCAAACTTCAGACTGTCTTTGCTGGAATAGAGAAACTGAGCACATTGGTTTTTGTCTGAGCTGCTCTGTTAAATGAAGTCCGGACGGATTGGTGTGGGGGCTGCTTCTGTATCAGTTGAGGATTTGGAGATTTAAATAGGCTTTTAAGCTCCATTTCTCGGTTTTGCTTTGTCAGAAGAAAATCAAAACGAGCAAACAAATCCTCAAAGACGCTGTAAATCCCCCAGTAATGAGCTGAGGGTTCAGTGGGAGATGGTGGGATGGGGAATGGAGCTGAGATATGAGACTGAGAGGCTGAAATATTGGCATAAAGAGGTCAGTAACACTCCTCCCCTCGTTTTGGCTCCTCTTTGTTCTTCTAGGATTAAGATTTGACTCATTCGACTGTTTCACCACTGCGAGAGTCCTAATCCTGCTAACCAGTGGAAGCGTTCTCGGTTAACCTCGAGCCAAATTCATAAATAGTTGAGACAGCAATGATTAGTATATCCTCTTTGACCTGTACACCGCCGAGTCACATTATTATGACCACCAGCTAATATTCAGAGTGACCGCCCTGTGCAGCACGGACACCAGCTAGACGGACTGGGAGACTCAGTAAGGTCCTGGTAGGTGGTCACAAGGTATCTGGAGATATCATGCTGACTGCAGTGCATCCCACAGCTGCTGGAGGATCCATAGAGCCAACACCACCATCCAGGTGGTCCCACAGAAGCTCAGCTGGATTCAAGTCTGGGGAAATAGGGGTCCAGGGTAATACTTGGAAGACTTGGTCAGCTCTTCCAACCTGTGTGGGACATTTCTAGTCGTGTGACGTGTCACATTGTCTTGCTGGAAGATCCCATCCACCCCAGAGAAGACCATCAGCATGTATGGTGTACGTGATCTGCAAGGATGGATTCAGACCAAAATTCCTCGTGGATGAGGGGGTCCAGAGAATACCACATAAAACATTGCTCAGACCAGAACACTGCCACCTACACGCTGTCGCCGTCCAAAGTAGGAAGTGGTCATAATAATGTGACTCAACTGTGTATTTAAATGAAAACAGCAGAGGAAAGATATGAATTTTAATATTTTATATATATATATATATATGTGGTCTTCATAGAGAGGAGTGGCCATGGTTTTGGAATTAGATGTCCAACAAACTCATCTAGGTGTGATGGTCAGGTATCCACATACACATCATCACTGTCTAAAGAAAAACAAGTTCATCCACATCAGGAGAGAAGAAAGACGCTGAAAGCTGCTGGAGCGTTTCTATTGGTCCATTCATCCTGAAACTTTCAGAGGATGTAAAGAGCAGCTGTCGTGTTTAAATGATATAAAAAAGGAGAAAAGCAGTTTATACCTGATTTTATAAGAAAGGAAAGTTCTGTAGTTCAGTGTTCTGTAGTTCAGTGTTCTGTAGTCCAGTGTTCTGTAGTCCAGTGTCTGTAGTCCAGTGTTCTATAGTCCAGTGTTCTATAGTTCAGTGTTCTGTAGTTCAGTGTTCTGTAGTTCAGTGTTCTGTAGTCCAGTGTTCTGTAGTTCAGTGTTCTGTAGTCCAGTGTTCTATAGTTCAGTGTTCTGTAGTTCAGTGTTCTGTAGTTCAGTGTTCTGTAGTCCAGTGTTCTGTAGTTCAGTGTTCTGTAGTTCAGTGTTCTGTAGTTCAGTGTTCTATAGTCCAGTGTCTGTAGTCCAGTGTTTTATAGTTCAGTGTTCTGTAGTTCAGTGTTCTGTAGTTCAGTGTTCTGTAATTCAGTGTTCTGTAGTCCAGTGTTCTGTAGTCCAGTGTCTGTAGTCCAGTGTTCTGTAGTTCAGTGTTCTGTAGTTCAGTGTTCTGTAGTCCAGTGTTCTGTAGTCCAGTGTTCTGTAGTTCAGTGTTCTATAGTTCAGCGTTCTGTAATTCAGTGTTCTGTAGTCCAGTGTTCTGTAGTCCAGTGTTCTGTAGTTCAATGTTCTGTAGTCCAGTGTTCTGTAGTTCAGTGTTCTGTAGTCCAGTGTTCTGTAGTTCAGTGTTCTGTAGTTCAGTGTTCTGTAGTCCAGTGTTTTATAGTTCAGTGTTCTGTAGTTCAGTGTTCTGTAGTTCAGTGTTCTGTAATTCAGTGTTCTGTAGTCCAGTGTTCTGTAGTCCAGTGTCTGTAGTCCAGTGTTCTGTAGTTCAGTGTTCTGTAGTTCAGTGTTCTGTAGTCCAGTGTTCTGTAGTCCAGTGTTCTGTAGTTCAGTGTTCTATAGTTCAGCGTTCTGTAATTCAGTGTTCTGTAGTCCAGTGTTCTGTAGTCCAGTGTTCTGTAGTTCAATGTTCTGTAGTCCAGTGTTCTGTAGTTCAGTGTTCTGTAGTCCAGTGTTCTGTAGTTCAGTGTTCTGTAGTTCAGTGTTCTGTAGTCCAGTGTTCTGTAGTCCAGTGTTCTGTAGTTCAGTGTTCTGTAATTCAGTGTTCTGTAGTCCAGTGTTCTGTAGTTCAGTGTTCTGTAGTCCAGTGTTCTGTAGTCCAGTGTTCTGTAGTTCAGTGTTCTGTAGTCCAGTGTTCTGTAGTTCAGTGTTCTGTAGTTCAGTGTTCTGTAGTCCAGTGTTCTGTAGTTCAGTGTTCTGTAGTCCAGTGTTTTGTAGTTCAGTGTTCTGTAGTCCAGTGTTCTGTAGTTCAGTGTTCTGTAGTCCAGTGTTCTGTAGTTCAGTGTTCTGTAGTTCAGTGTTCTGTAGTCCAGTGTTCTGTAGTCCAGTGTTTTGTAGTTCAGTGTTTTGTAGTCCAGTGTTCTGTAGTTCAGTGTTCTGTAGTTCAGTGTTCTGTAGTTCAGTGTCTGTAGTCCAGTGTTCTGTAGTTCAGTGTCTGTAGTTCAGTGTCTGTAGTTCAGTGTTCTGTAGTCCAGTGTTCTGTAGTTCAGTGTTCTGTAGTCCAGTGTTCTGTAGTTCAGTGTTCTGTAGTCCAGTGTTTTGTAGTTCAGTGTTTTGTAGTCCAGTGTTCTGTAGTTCAGTGTTCTGTAGTTCAGTGTTCTGTAGTTCAGTGTCTGTAGTCCAGTGTTCTGTAGTTCAGTGTTCTGTAGTTCAGTGTCTGTAGTTCAGTGTTCTGTAGTTCAGTGTCTGTAGTCCAGTGTTCTGTAGTTCAGTGTCTGTAGTTCAGTGTCTGTAGTTCAGTGTTCTGTAGTTCAGTGTCTGTAGTTCAGTGTTCTACAAGTCTGTGTGTCGTGTAATAATTTAGGATTGAGTTTACCAGCTTTGTTTATTTGTGCCTCGTAAATAATCTGCTGGAAAGTCCTGGAGCTTATTTTCACATAAATACTAATACTTTCTCTTTTCTCTCCGTCTTTTTCTTCCCTCTCTCTCTTCTCTCTCTTCACTTCTTTCTCTCTCTTCTCTTTCTTTCACTCTATTTTCTCACTCTCTCTCTCCCTCTCTCTCTCCCTCTCTCTCTCTCTCTCTCTCTCTCTCTCTCCTTCTGTTCCTACTTGCCCAGATTAGCTCTATTTAATTTTCACCTTTAGCTTAAATCACAGTCTCGGTTACTCGGGGGGGTATATTTATTCTGTTTGGCTGAACTCAGAGAAACACAAGCAACTTTGAGCACGGTGTGTGAGTGTGAGTGTGTGTGAGTGTGCGAGTGGTGTCACACGGTTAATTAACTTGCTTTGCTGTCTTTGTGTATGTGTGTTTTCCTCACAGTGAATGTCTGGATGCGAGGGATCCGTACTGCGGCTGGGATCGTAAACAGAGACGCTGCAGTACGATAGAGGAGAGCTCTAACATGAGCCAGTGGATCCAGAACATTACACACTGCCCTGTAAGACCCCCCCCCCCCACACACACACACACACAACATATGTTTCTATATACCTTGTGGTCATGAGGTCATACATATGTATTGTATATATATACCTGTATATAGATACCTGTGTGTTGTAATAATATGTTTAGTATTTATTTTAATAGATTTAGTTAGATTTTATATTTGCGAAGATTGTATGTTCTATGTGTATTATCATAATATAAAAATATTAATGATAATAAATAAAGAAAGAAAGAAATAATATCTCTATCTTATGTATCTATATATCGCTGTGTGCATGTTTGTATTATTATTATTATTATTATTATTATTATTATTATTATTATTATTATTATTATAAATCAAATGAAGATGCATGTTTTTCTTCACAGTGGTGACACTTTCCGTTGTTTAATTCCACACTAGCGCATCTGATTTAACTTAATTAAGTGTTAATTGAGCCGCACCAGGTATTTGGCTTATACATGTAATTAATATAATTAACAGGGATGCCGCAAGTAGAGGTTGTGGTTGTTGGTTAAACGAACACCTTCACACACACAGCTGGTCTCTCACCAAACTCGACTCTAAGCTCCTCATAGACTGTCTGGTTCTGATCTTCAGGAGAGAAATCTCACCCAGGATGGCAGTTTTGGACCGTGGTCACCATGGCAGTCATGTACCCATGACGACGGCGGGGAAAACACCAGCGCCTGTCAGTGTCGATCTCGTTCCTGTGATAGCCCCGCCCCTCAGTGTGGGGGGTCTGAATGTGTGGGACCCACAATAGAGGTGGCCAACTGCTCCAGGTACAGAAACCTCAGTAGTTTAAACAGTGGTAGAAGTAATACTCGTTGGTCGTGGGCTGGATGTTCAGGAACCAGTCTTGTGACCAGAAGGTCGTTGGTTTGATTCCCTGAACCGAAAGGACAGGACTGAAGTGCGTTTACACAAAACAACAAACATCCAACTGCTCCCCGACTACTGTGGATAGGGCTGCACACCACTCTGCGCAAGTGTGTTCACTGCCCCCTTGTGTGTGTGTGTGTGTGTTCATTAGTGTGTGTATGTGGGTGTTTCACTACCCCCTAGTGTGTGTGTGTGTGTACTTGTGTATGTGGGTGTAGGTGTTTTACCGCCCCCTAGTGTGTGTGTTGACTAGTGTGTGTGTATGTGTGGGTATGGTTGTTTGTGGGTGTTTCACTGCCCCCTAGTGTGTGTGTTTACTAGTGTGTGTGTACGTAGGTGTTTCACAGCCTCCTAGTGTGTGTGTTTACTAGTGTGTGTGTATGTGGGTGTTTCACTGCCCCCTGGTGTGTGTGTTTACTAGTGTGTGTGTATATGTGCGTGTTTCACTGCCCCTAGTGTGTATGTGGGTGTTTCACTGCTCCCTAGTGTGTGTGTTTACTAGTGTGTATGTGGGTCTTTCACTGCCCCCTAGTGTGTGTTTACTAGTGTGTGTGTGGCTGTGGGTGTGTTACTGCCCCCTATTGTGTGCATTCCCTAGTATGTGTGTGTGTTGGTGTGTGTGTATGTAGGTGTATCTCTGCCCACTAGTGTGTGTGTTTACTAGTGTGTGTGTATGTGGGTGTTTCACTGCCCCCTAGTGTGTGTGTGGGTGTTTCACTGCTCCCTAGTGTGTGTGTTTACTAGTGTGTATGTGGGTCTTTCACTGCCCCCTAGTGTGTGTTTACTAGTGTGTGTGTGGCTGTGGGTGTGTTACTGCCCCCTATTGTGTGCATTCCCTAGTATGTGTGTGTGTTTGTGTGTGTGTATGTAGGTGTATCACTGCCCACTAGTGTGTGTGTATGTTGTGGAGAACACTGAAACTGCTCTGTTTCCAAAACACGTATTACATATTTGTAGTGTAACTGCACTAATATAGAACTGAAGTGAATTTATTTTATTTCATTATTTTAATTGATCAGTTGATTAATTTAATTGAGTTATTTAATTTATTTAATTTAGACTTCTCAGTGTCTGTTGAACCTAAATTGGGGTCTATTTAAACTCCAGTTCGCTGCTCTGTCCTGGTGTTGAAGGGTGTGCTGCTATGCTTTTCCCTCGTGGTCTTATTAAGTTATATTTTTTTAATAGCGTTTCGGTGTCATGACAGTTCCTTCAGCTAAAAATACTGTAGAAGGAGGAAACAGAGATAAAAGTTATTTCATCAGTGTAAATTCCCAAGCTCAGCACTGATTGGCTGGTGAACTGGCAGACTGCGAGAGGCCATAAACTGTGTATTAAATGGAGCTGTCCTGATACAGTGCCAGTAAAAGTGTCTCCGTCTAGTTGGGCTTTCAGGAAAACAGAGGACAGAGTGTAACTGATTCAGCTTCTACACAGATACAGGTCACCAACACGTAACCAGACCACTAACACGTAAGCAGGGACACTCAGCACTGCGTCGGGGGGGTTGTGTCTGTAACAGAGGTTCCCAACCTTTTGCAGCTCGTGTCCCACACAAGTGACCACAAACACTTAAAGGATGTAAAAAAAAAAAATTCTGACTCATCTAACGGGACAGCTGCTCTGGTTCAGAGTTCTGGCTGTCAGACTGAAAAGAGGAAAGTTCTCATGTAATTCAACAACAGCACAGAGTGAATGTTTCACACCCTGCATCACAACACACTGCATCACAACACACTGCATCACAACACACTGCATCACAACACACTGCATCACAACACACTGAATCCCAAAACACTGCATCACAACACACTGCATCACAACACACTGCATCACAACACACTGCATCACAACACACTGCATCACAACACACTGCATCACAACACACTGCATCACAACACACTGCATCACAACACACTGAATCCCAAAACACTGCATCACAACACACTGCATCACAACGCCCTGCATCATAACACACTGTATCACAACACACTGCATCACAACACACTGCATCACAACACACTGCATCACAACACACTGCATCACAACACACTGCATCACAACGCCCTGCATCATAACACACTGTATCACAACACACTGCATCACAACACACTGCATCACAACACACTGCATCACAACACACTGCATCACAACACACTGCATCACAACGGCCTGCATTATAACCCACTGCATCATAACACCCTGCATCACAACCCACTGCATTACAACACACTGCATCACAACACACTGCATCACAACACACTGCATCACAACACACTGCATCACAACGGCCTGCATTATAACCCACTGCATCACAACGCCCTGCATTATAACCCACTGCATCATAACACCCTGCATCACAACCCACTGCATCATAACACCCTGCATCACAACCCACTGCATTACAACACACTGAATCCCAAAACACTGCATCACAACACACTGCATCACAACACACTGCATCACAACACACTGCATCACAACGCCCTGCATCATAACACACTGTATCACAAAACACTGCATCACAACACACTGCATCACAACCCACTGCATTATAACCCACTGCATCACAACACACTGCATCACAACACACTGCATCACAACACACTGCATCACAACACACTGCATCACAACACACTGAATCCCAAAACACTGCATCACAACACACTGCATCACAACACACTGCATCACAACACACTGCATCACAACGGCCTGCATTATAACCCACTGCATCACAACGCCCTGCATCATAACACTTTAAATCCCAAAACACTGCATCACAACGGCCTGCATCTTAACACACTGAATCATAGCACCCTGCATCACAACACACTGCATTACAACCCACTGCATTACAACGGCCTGCATTATAACCCACTGCATCATAACACCCTGCATCACAACCCACTGCATTACAACCCACTGCATTACAACCCTCTGCACTACAACCCACTGCATCACAACCCACTGCACTACAACCCACTGCATTACAACCCACTGCACTACAACCCACTGCATCACAACCCACTGCACTACAACCCACTGCATCACAACCCACTGCATTACAACCCACTGCACTACAACCCACTGCATCACAACGCCCTGCATCACAACGTCCTGCATCACAACGCACTGCATCACAACCCACTGCATCACAACGTCCTGCATCACAACACACTGTATCACAACGCACTGCATCAACGCACTGCATTACAACCCACTGCATCACAATGCACTGTATTAACACACTGCATCACAACGCCCTGCATCACAACGCCCTGCATCACAACGCACTGCATCACAACCCACTGCATCACAACGTCCTGCATCACAACACACTGCATTACAACACACTGCATCACAACACACTGAATCACAAAACACTGTATCACAACTCACTGCCTTGCACCGCGTATCACCCATGTGTCACCGTGTGACGCTGAGCTGAGAGCCTCATTCTATCAGCAGTGCTTTTCTATGGAGCTATACAAAGTCCTGCATCAGCGCTGGGTGTATTCACTGAACTCACTGGCTGTCTGGGTCATTCTAGACATGCAGTCTACGAAATGAAGCACATTTACATTCCACTAGTCTGTGATGGCATGTTTGAGTCTACACTTCTGAACAATGACAGAAATGTAAAGAAGTTTTTCCCTAAAATAATATACGTACAACATCAAGAGACTCGTACAGCATTTAAAACCTAATCAAATATCCTCTCTGATATTTACACAAACCTCCAGCAAGTAAGAAATAATTAATTCAGTATATAACCTGACGCAAAGCTTTGATATGTTGTTTAGTGACTGTGTCTCTACACGTTATAGTGACCTGTTTATAAGTTCAACAGCTCAAACCGTGTGTGTATCTGTGAACAGAAATGGAGGCTGGACCCCCTGGTCCTCATGGTCCCTCTGCAGCACCAGCTGTGGTGTCGGGTTCGAGGTCCGTCAGAGATCCTGCAATAACCCCGCCCCCCGTCATGGGGGTAGAGTGTGTGTGGGCCAGGCCAGAGAGGAGAGGTGAGATATAATATTAAGTTTATATTATTTTATATATTTTATCCACTCAAATACTTTTAAAGTTATTAAGTCAAAAACAAACTGTGTTTGTGTCCCGCTCTCCTCTAGAACTAGCACTTATACTTATAACTTATACTAAACACAATAGCTAACAATAAGAAAATGGACTGAAATCAAGAGCCTAAATTTTAGCCCACACTATCAGTCAAAAGTTTGGACACACCTACCCAGGTTCTTCTTATCTGCACTATATGAATATTAATAATATTAGTGAATAAGTGTGAGGAGATCAGAACTATAGAATAGTCTGTATGGAATTATTCCTGGAGCAGAATTAAACATCTGGTTGTGTTTAAAGAATGTTTAGAGGGTCTTTTAGAAATGAGCTCATTTGCTCTGATGCAGGTTTACATACTTTGAACATTCTGACCAGCAGCTTCATGAGGAGCCACATGAGCTGCTTCTCTAACAGGACTGAAGAAGATAGTGTAGATGCTGAGATCTTGTTCTGATAAGCAGGTTTGGTGGTTTTATAGCTCTTATAAAAATATACATTCTCATTTTTACATTTAAATACAGTCAAATGTTTGTTTTAGTAATATTTGTGTACATGGGCTCCAACTTCACTATTTACACCCGTCTTTAACACACTCAGATCTAAACCTCTTTATAAATATACACATATATATTAAGTTAGGTGTGTCCAAACTTTTGATTGCTATCTTTTGTCTATTTTATATATAACAGTGTGTCTGTATATTTATCCAATCAGACGTGTCTTGTCTGATCAGCTGTGTTTGAGGTAATAGGAAGATTATGTTTGCCAACGTTTGGAATGTGTTAGTATGTGTGTTTATGTATTGCAGGTTGTGTAATGAGAACATTGCCTGCCCTTTGCTGGTGTCCTGGGTGCCTTGGAGCTCTTGGTCGAAGTGCAGCGCCCCCTGTGGAGGTGGAGTCCAGTCTCGAGTCCGAACCTGCGAGAACGGAAACACCTGTGCAGGCTGCCCTCTGGTAGGCTCTGGTAGCTGTCAATCAAAAACAGCTCAGCTTTGCACATACAGTAGCATAACATTAAATCAAAACACAGACCTGTGTAAAAGTTTTCGATCACCTCGTTATCATTCCTAACTGATCTGTGTGGTATGATTTTGTTTATCAGAATAGATACAAATGATGAATATATTGCTGGACTGTATGTCCCAACGTATTCAGTCACCCCTTTTTGTTAACACAGCTACACTATATTATCAAAAGTTTTCACTCGTCTGCCTTCACGAACATATGAACTTCAGTGACGTCCCATTCTTACTCCATAGGGTTTAATATGATGTCGGCCCAACCTATGCAGCTATAACAGCTTCAGCTCTTCTGGGAAGGCTCTCCACACGGTTTAGGAGAGTGTTTATGGGAATGTTTGATCGTTCTTCCAGAAGACCATGTGTGAGGTCAGACACTGATGTTGGACAAGAAGGTCTGGCTCACAGTCTCCGCTCTAATTGATCCCAAAGGTGTTCTATCAGGTTGAGGTCAGGACTCTGTGCAGGCCAGTCAAGTTCTTCCACACCAAACTCCCTCCTCCATGTCTTTATAGATCTTGCTTTGTGCACTGGTGCGCAGTCATGTTGGAACAGGAAGGATGCTGAGGCGCATAGCGGGCAGAGGTCACCAACTTTCTGGAGAGTCAATCGCTTCAGACCTCCAAACTTCATGTGGTCTTCAGATCAGCTCAAGAACAGAGCGTAGAGAGCTTCATGGAATGGGTCTCTATGCCTGAGCAGCTGCATCACCAAGCCTTACATCACCAAAAACAATGCAGAGCGTCAGATGCAGTGGTGTAAAGCATGTCGCCACTGGACTCTAGAGCAGTGAAGACAAGTTCTCTGGAGTGACCAATCACTCTTCTCCATCTGGCAATCCGATGGACGAGTCTGGGTTTGGTAGTTGCCAGAAGAACGATACTTGTCTGACTGCATTGTTCCGAGTGTAAAGTTTGGTGGAGGGGGGATCATGCTGTGGGTTTGTTTTTCAGGAGGTGGGCTTAGTTCCCTTAGTTCCAGTGAAAGGAACTCTTAATGCTTCAGCAGACCAAGAGACTTTCATGCTCCCAACTCTGTGGGGACAGTTTGGGGACGGCCACTTCCTGTTCCAACACGACTGCCCACCAGTGCACAGAGCAGCTCCATAAAGACATGGAGGAGCGAGTTTGGTGTGGAAGAACTTGACTGGCTTGCACAGAGTCCTGACCTCAACCAGATAGAACACCTTTGGGATGAATTAGAGTGGAGACTGCGAGCCAGACCTTCTCGTCCAACATCAGTGTCTGACCTCACTAATGGTCTTCTGGAAGAACATTCCAGTCAAACATTCCCATAAACACTCTCCTAAACTGTGTGGAGAGCCTTCCCAGAAGAGCTGAAGCTGTTATAGCTGCAAAGGTTGGGCTGACATCATATTAAATCCTATGGATTAAGAATGGGACGTCACTCGAGTTCATATGCGAGTGAAGACAGATGAGCAACTTTTCTCTACCTCTGTCTATCTTTTATAAACTTTGGGAGCTACGACATGAAAAAATCACAGACCCATGTGCATAGAACTTTCTGTATAATACAAAATACAAATCAAACATTTTTAATGAGTAAATAAAAACAGAGCACTCTTCAGACTAGCCTGTCTGGGTGTTTCCTGTAGGAGTACAGAGCCTGTAATCTGGAGGCGTGTGCAGAGATTCGTCGGAACACCCCCTGGTCGGCATGGTACCCGGTGAACGTAACGGTGGGCGGAGCCCGGCAGGAGCAGCGTGTTCGGTTTACCTGCAGAGCATTGCTGCCCAACCCACACGACCTCCAGCTCGGAAAGCGCAAACTGGAGACGCGCACCTGCCCTGCCAGCGACGGAGCGCCCGGCTGCGAGACCGACGGTAAAGTACATCAAAATACTCTCACAGATTCATACTCATCCACCTACGCACGCCAGGTCCAACATTACTGATGACCACTTTTACTGTATATCAGTTTACATTATAAATAATCAGACATACAATACAAAGTAACATGAATATGTTATTGTGAGAGAAGTAGATCAGATCTTGATCCAGTTTGAAGAACAAAGTTAGGTTCCAGATTTCTCCTGGACGCCCCAGACATTGTATGAATGTGTTCAGTTCCTTCAGCAGCAAATCTTGATTTAGCTTAATGAAGTACTGAGCAGTCAAAGCAGGTATTAGATGAGAACTGATAATAATACTGGGTTGTTTAGGAGAAGCTTGGAAAGAGTTAAATAAACACACTGACGTATGGAAAACACTACTTACTCTATTAATACTGTATAATATTTCAATAATTAAGTGTTTTGCTAATAAATAAAAGCTTACTGTATGAATAAAATATTTTTTAAAAATATAATAATGTCCCCAAGTGACTAAAACATTTGCACAATACTGTATATATTAACTTTTATGTACGTATTTATGTTTTTTTTAAATAAAATTAAAAAATAAAACAAATGAAAACGAAAGCATAAAACTGTTTAACCAAATTTTAGTTAACTTATTTTTACTTGCTGTGGTAGCTCTCTTGGTTCAGCATGCCAGTCACTCTGCTTCCAGCAGACGAGCCCCAGACCGTCACACCTGGTGATTGAAGTTCTCAGTTTCGACTCACCGGTCCATAAGACCTTCTTCCAGGTCTCAGTATTCTGCTGGAGGCGCTGTATGACACAGGAAACCTCTTTTTCTTAGTGTGCCGTCTTAGCAGTGACTCAACCTGTCAGAGCTCCAGCTCAGAGGCTTCCCTTCACATCTAAAACATAACGCTCCATCATACATGGCACAGGTGTCTGTTTCCATGTCGAAAATCATTGATATCATTAAATCATTAATAGATGAAATATTGAAAACATAACATACAAAACAAAACATAGTTGAGTCATAATATTATTTTTTTGGATGGCTGCAAGTAGGTTCTGGTCTGGGGAATGTTTTGGTGACATTCTCTGGACCCACTCATCCATGTGGAGGACACTCTCAACCCATTTGGGTCTGAACCCATCATTACAGATCACGTACACCATACGTGGTCTTCTCTGGGGCAGATGGGATCTTCCAGCAAGACAATGAGACACGTCACACGACTAGAAATGTCCCACACTGGTTGGAAGAGCTGACCAAGACTTCCAAGTACTACTGTAAACCCCTAATTCCCCAGACTTGAACCCAATTGAGCTTCCTGGATGGTGGTGTTGGCTCTATGGCTCCTCCTCCACGCTCCCTCCAGCAGCTGTGGGATGCACTGCAGTCAGCATGATACCTCCAGATACCTGTGACCACCTACCAGGAACTTACTGAGTCTCCCAGTCCGTCTAGCTGCTGTCCATGCTACACACAGCGGTTACTTTAGATATTAGCTGGTGGTCATAATAATATGACTCCATTGTGTATGAATACATGATTAATTAATTATGGTTCTAGTAGGTTCCAAGCCTGCTGAAAAGATAAATAACTAGTAGGAATGATAGTATTACACATAAGCTCATGTCATCTAGGACAGCATCTTAATTCTTATTCCATCCTGAAGGTCTGGTGGAGGACTTGGTGAGGGTGAGCCGACCTCTGACCCGCATACAGGGAGCGTCTTGGTCCCAGTGGGAGACGTGGTCTTCCTGTTCTAAGGAGTGTTCCAGAGGTTTCCGTACACGTAAGCGCTCTTGTTTAGCCCCCGATGGGAAGAGCTCGCCGTTCTCCTGCAGCGGAACTCCTGTCGAATATCAGGACTGTAACACACAGCCATGTCCAGGTAACCGAACAACTTATACAGACACCGGAACAGCCTACAAACTGAAAGCTATGCATTTATTTGCAGCAGTAGTTCAGCAGTAAGCAACCACAGAGGTGGTCAAGTCTGAAATGTGTTTCGCTCTGGAGCTGCAGGACTACGTAATGAAATCTCAAAGGGGTTAAACTCTTTACACGTTTCAACTGGTTTCTAACACCGTATGACTATAATGAACAAAGTGCACTTTATAGCTATATGCAAGAACAGCACCAACCTTCAAGCCTGAGTTTTGCCTGTATATATATAACATTAAAGGAAGGAAAAGCAAATATCTTCAAAATAGTAACTTTACAGGAGAGGCAAAAAACCCTCCTTACTTTCAATGTAAGTCAGTGGAACCAGAATTCTGTCTAAGCAATTTTGGAGCATTTCTATTGGTCCATTCATCATGATCTTTTCACACAATGTAAACGGCAACTGTCGTGTTTAAATAATGTAGAAAAAAGAAAATCAACAAAAATGAGATAAACGTTTTTCCTTGGATGGTGATATATGTGTATACATGTATATATGCATGTGTGTGTGTGTTTTGCTGCTATGAATAACCTACTTGTAAATAATAGTTTCTTACTCTTCCTGAGTACTGTGGAAATACATGTTGGATATATATATATATATATATATATATATATATATATATATATATACTAGGGGTATAAGAAAAAATATTGAAATATTGAATATCGGGATATTATGTTTAGTGATACTGTATCGATTCTCAAAAACACATTATCGATACACAGATTCCTGGCAGACAGTGAATCATTGTGTGTTGTTTTTAAACCTCTGACCACTAGATGGCAGTGTTGTAATCAATTTTTAGCTCCACTCCAACATTAACAAGCAGCACAAGGGTGCGATGCTATAGTAAGCATTGATAAACCTGTTCATGCAGTGGTGTGTTTTAATAGTAGGATTAGAAAAAGCGCAATACATCACTTTGCTTGCAGTATCGTGATATATTAAATCGTGATCGGTATCATGATATGTATCGTATCGCCAGGTTCTTGCCAATACACAGCCAAAATATATATATATATATATATATATATATATATATATATATATATATATATATATATATATATATATATATATGATTTACTATGATTTACTGTAGATAGTAATTGAGCTGTTGTTTTGTAGTGAAGGGGGCGTGGTCATGCTGGTCTTCATGGTCTGAGTGTTCTACTTCGTGTGGCGGTGGGCACTATCAGCGCTCACGCAGCTGCTCTAACCCCCCACCCAAACACTCGGGAGACATCTGCATCGGCCTGCACACTGAGGAGGCCCTCTGCAACACACATGAATGTGAGGGTAAGACACGGACACGCGGAGCGGGCTGTAAAGGAATTCCGGATCAGGCTTCACATTTATTACACACTGAAACTTCAGATATCCATTAAAAAGGTTTTCATAATTATTTATTTATTTATTTATTTAAGGTATGGTCAGCAGTGCTCTACACAGAAGAATAGCAGTTCCGTTGAAAGCATGAATAAAATGTTATTTTTTATTTTAAAACAGTTTTAACTCAGATTCTGATTTTTAGCTTTGCTCGCAACTGTTTTCTTTAATAATCCTCCTCTCGTTTTATTTGTTTTTGCCAGGCGGATGGAGGGCGTGGTCCGAGTGGTCTGAGTGTGAGGAGGGATTTCAGCGCCGTAGCCGTGGCTGTGAGATAAGCCCCACCCCCTGTGAGGGGAATTCCACAGTATGGAGAGTGTGTGCCCCCAGTGAGAGCGCAGGTAAGCTCACCTGTTCTGAATGTATATCTCTTCTCCTTCAGCATCATCCTCATCCCTGTATAACTCCACCTCTCCTCCCTGTGTTCCAGTGGGCGTACCAGGACAGAAGAGGGGCTTAAACTGTGGAGGTAAACCGCATCACCGACAGTATTACAGTGTTAGACTCAGCTTTACAGGTGCACTGCGGATCAGACATCGGGAATCACTCGCTATAAGAAAAATCACCATTTTTGTCTATTTTCAATGTTCTATATCAGCAGTGTAAAAGTAAGATCCAGTTAGAGGAGATCTCCTCAGGCCGGTCTGGACCATCATCATCTCTAGTGTGTGTTGTGATTCAGTGGTGTATCCTGTTTACTGAAGTGGTCTAGTATCAGCATCTTATACCATCAGCTACTGAAACACCAACACACCACACATACCGTTCAGTATATTTCAGTATATTTACTGTTTAAATACTGAACTGAATTAATTATTTATAAACTAATAATAAATGTTTTTACTCACTTCAATAAAAACAATGGCTCATTTAAAAAACTGAATGCTTTGGAAAAAAACTGCATCTTAAAGTGTTCATTTATAGAGTTAAATTATTCTCAATAGTTTATCGGTTTGGGTTCGCATTGGACAACGTCTGGGGCCAGATCCGGACCGCGGTCCGCCTATTACTGACCCCTGGTCTGTATCATTCAAACATGACAGCTTTTCTTTATATCCTGTGAAAGTTTCATGATGAATGAACCAATAGAAATGCTCCAAAATCACTTGGGAAAAATTCTGGTTCCATTGACTTACATGAAAAGTAACACTTATACAGTCATTTTTCGGTTTAAAATATAACAAAGTATTCGCCAAAATTATATTTTTAGATTCTAAATCTGTATATTTTTATTTTGTACCTTTTCAACAGTAAAGCTACATAATTTGCTGTAATTATTAACATTTTCATATTTACTCTTGTTACAGTCATTTTTTGGTTTAAAATATATTTAAAAAAAAGTCTATATATGTTTTCTTTTATAACAACCTTCTCAATGTAAAATACACCTTCCTCATTTTAGTCGTTTCAGTCATTTCACACTAGTCTATGGTTCTGTTCATCCTTAAGCTACTGAATACATACTTCTGCAATAGAATTGGCTTCGTTTGATTTAAAAACACTGATTCCAGATTCAGAGCCGAAGGTGATTTAATGTAACTGGACTGATTTTAATGTTCTGAGTAAAGATAAGTTACACACCCTCTACAGAGAACACACATTTTAAGAGTGCAGTTTCTATTTCTGTTTAATACATAGAAAAAAATTATTATATATAATTTTATTATTATATAATAATGATGTGCCATAATTGCTGTATATGCCAGATTTTTTGTATTTTTTTTTTTCAATATGTTAAGTAAAATAAACAGCAAGTAAACAGTGTGTTCAGTGTAGAGGGTGCGTCCTTGGGGTCCCCAAACTTTAGCTTTTTTACTATAAAAAGTACTGGCTGATAATCTTCCCAGTGCTGTATGGTGGAGCAACTGAATCTGTTGCAATCAAATTATTTCTGAAAGACTTCTTGTATCGATCATGTTCACTGACATTATGCAAGTGGTAAAGTCAAATTTTCACTACACTAGCCAGTCTAACCGGCGTGAGACTGTCTGATAGTGACCATTACTGTCCAGTAGGCCACAGAGGATAACACTGTTCTGTCTGTCTGCTCTTCTTCTTTGTGTCTCTCTCAGGTTTCTCTCTGTTCCACCTGTTGCTGACCGGTGTCAGCTCCTTCCTGGCTGCAGTCTTCGGCTCTCTTCTGGTGTATGTTTTCTGTCAGAGGGTCCGTAAGCCCACCCAAGACTCTGCAATGATCCACCCCAGCACCCCCAACCACCTACACCACAAAGACCCCAGCGGAACGCCAAAGAACGAGAAATACACACCCATGGAGTTCAAGGTAGATGAGCTTTGAGGTTACACTGCCACACTGTCCACACGTACTCATCAGGTGCAGTAGCGAACCAGGACCCTTAAGCCTCGGCCCTCTCAGAGGGGCTGGTTTTGACAGTTTGAGGGGTGGGGCATGGGTGGTAGCCTAGCGCTTGCTAGCTGTTTCTCCAGCTAGCGTCGCCACAGCGGGCGGAAATTATCATACAGTTAAGCCCCGCCCACTTAGAGGGAAGATATGATTGGTCAGTTTTACTGTTTGAAATTGGTATGGTGCTGAATTAGAACTGCCTGGCCTCCTCTGTACATGAACAGCGGGACCACCAATCACCAACATTCTGTGGAGGCATCACAGTCCTTATAGGGGGAGACACAGACTCACAGGCTTCCACTTAACCCCTCACACTCCAACACAGACTGAATAGACACGTTTAAATAATTTATTTATATTTTTGTAATTGTTTAGATGTTGATTGTCAAACTGTAAGTAGATATATAAATAAAATTATATATGTATATATATATATATATATATATATATATATATATATATATATGTATATATATATATATATATATATATATATGTGTGTGTGTTAAGAATATTTTAGGCCCTCTTAGAGGGTGTAGAGGGCCTTGACGGTTCCCCACTGGTCAGGTGTCCACATACATATCATCACTGTCCAAAGAAAAACATGTACCCCCCTTTGTGTCCATTTTCAACTTTTCTATATCATATGAACAGAGATGCTCTTGATATCTCTGAATGTTTCATCATGAATGGGCCAATAGAAATGCTCCAAATTAAAGGGGGGAAAAATTCTGGTTCCATTGACTTACATTAAAAGCTAAGAAGTGATGATGTGTATGTGAATACCTGACCATCACACCTATATGAGTTTGTTCTACGTCCAATTCCAAAACCATGGCCACTCCTCTGGGAAGGCTGTCCACAAGCATTTGGAGTGTTTCCATGGAAATTTGAGCCACTTCAGTCAGAAGACGCATTAGTGAGGTCAGACGCTGACGCTGGAGAAGGGGGCCTGGCTTGCAATCAGTGTTCCAGTTCATGCCAGTAATGTTTAATGGGGTTAAGGTGCAGACCACTGGAGTTCCTCCACACCAGAATAGTCAGACCATCAGTGTTTATGGAGCTGGCTTTGTGTACACAGTCACGCTGGAACAAACTGCTGCCACAAAATTGGACGCATAAATATGAGGGTCCCATACTGAGGGTCCCATATGTTGAAAAACAGGCACCAAAGTTTACTGCATTATGCATTCTGATAGATCTTGTTCTCCTGGCCTCCACCAAACCCAGATTCATCCATCAGACCAAGCGTGATTCATCACTCCACAGTCCAGCGGTGGCTTTGCAGCACTCCAGCCAACGCTGAGTATTGTGAATGGTGGTCTTAGGCTTATGCTGTGCCATGAAAACCCATTTCATGAAGCTTTTAAAGCACACTTCTTGTGCTGATGTTGCTTCCCGAGGCTGAACTGACAGTGAGGTTCTTCAGTACGACCCGTTCTCATGCCAGTGTTGGTCAGCAGAGATATCCTGGGCTGTATGTGTATCCTGTTGAGTGAAAGCTTCTCTTCGTGTTTTTCTTTCAGACGCTGAATAAGAACAACCTGCTGCCAGACGAAAGCTGTAACTTCTTTCCGTCTCCTCTGCAGCAGACGAACGTTTACGCCACCACGTATTACCCGACCCCGCTGGGCAAATACGACTACCCCTCATTGGACTCGCCCTGCAGGAGCTACATGCACAGCTGAACGTCGGCCTCACAGACGGACAGCGCAGTGACCTGATCTGTGTGATGCCGTGGTGGCACACTATCATGTGCAATACAAGTGCAGTGCTGGCGTAGCGGTGCACACATGCCGTTTGTACTTGAAGTTGAAAACAAAGGACAAAACAGAGACTCGGAGCCGGACAAAGCCGGACGGGCTAAACCATTGAACTTTCTTCACGTGGACTAACAGGTTGTGGGCCCCATGACCAAACTGTAAAGACTTTAGTGGAAGCTTTACTGAAAACCCAGTATATTCTTTCATCCTAATGGACCTGAACTGTCTGTCCTCGCTGTCCAAAGCAAAACCGGTATTTCCAAAATGCCAACTTCACAGCAGAGGCCAAAAACTGTCTATACTTTCAATGCAAGTCAATGGAACCAGAATTATTTCAGTGTCATTTAAGAGCATTTCTATTGGTTCATTCATCATAATATTTTCACCCAACACCAGCTGCTGTGTAGGGCTGGGCGATAAAAAAAGGATAACGATAATTATCGCGAAATAACGTTTCCTCGAAAGAACTATAAAACATAGTCGATAAAAAGTCGATAGAAATAGGTTCCGTCCATGTTTTGAGAGACAACATGAATAGCCAATGAGAATGAGAGTAGCGTCACCCCAAACCAATCAGGTGGCTGAAGTAGAGTTCCAGCCACTTCATGTTTGGTTGAAGGATAAAAATGATTTAACAAAATTTTGAAATTTTGATATCTTCACTTCTCACTTAAAGTAAAGAGTCAATAGTGATTTGATTAATATCGTGATATATATCGATATCGACTGATGTGAAAAAAAATTATCGGATAACATTCTTTTCTATATCGCCCAGCCCTACTGCTGCAGTCAAATGATATAGAGAAATGAAACTCAACAAAAATGGAGATGGTGTTTTTCTTTGGACAGTGATGATATGGAACATCTTCATGTCTTCCACAGGAATAAAGGATTTAGGAGTCCGTTTTTGGTGGATACTAGCTCTGAATCTGGGAGCTGGACCCAGAATAGTTCCCTTCTTCTGCTTTGTGCTTATGTTATCTTGCAGCTCGGCTCCAAGAAAGGCCAGAACCCATTTACCCGTTTGGCTCTGGAGAGTCCTGCTCAGGCAGAATTTACTGCTGTTTGGAATAGTTTGGCAAGAAATCTAACACAACATCCCCTCTTAACCTAATAGCAGTCAATCATGTTTAATGTCAGAAATTTCCTCCTCAAGTAATTTCAGATATATTCTCTCATACGCCTTATCCAGTTCAGATAACAACCTACACAGTCGAGTCACATCATTATGACTACTTTGGACGGCAGCAGCGTTATTGACTCACTCATCCATGCGGAAGACCCTCTCAACCGATTTGGGTCTGAATCCATCCTTGCAGATCACGTACACCATACATGCTGATGGTCTTCTCTGGGGCGGATGGGATCTTCCAGCAACACTTCAAATGACTAGAAATGTCCCACACTGGTTGGAAGAGCTGACCAAGACTTCCAAGTACTACCCTGGACCCCTATTCTCCAGCCTTGAACCCAGTTGAGCATCCCCTGGACCACCTGGATGGTGGTGTTGGCTCTATGGATCCTCCTCCACGCTCCCTCCAGCAGCTGTGGGATGCACTGCAGTCAGCATGATACCTCCAGATACTTGTGACCACCTACCAGGACCTTACTGAGTCTCCCATAATAATGTGACTTGACTGTGTACATAAACGAGTCTATTAATTAACATGGTTTGAGTAGACGGTGCAAATTGGTGGGATATAAGCTTACATTGCTTCTTCGTTCAGTCTCGATGGTACAAGCACACCAGAAAATCGAATCAAATTTATTTTATAGCGCTTTTAACAACTGATGTCATCACAAAGCAGCTTTACAGGAATTTAGTGATAAGAAAAGTTCAGTAGAGCCTAAATAAGCATAAGAAGAAAATAGCAACACAGAAGGAAGTCATAGAAATCATAGAAAAAACATCGAAAAGACCCCCAGTGAGCAAGCCATAGGTGACAGTGGTGAGGAGAAACTCCCTCAGAGCTGGAGGAACTACTCAAACAGTACTGATATACTGACTGTACCACCTTGTACTTCGGTTCAGCTGCTCAGGTGTGCTCATATAATCATAATGTGATATAACTAAGATGAATTATAGTACAGATAAAGAACAGTCAGAGTGATGATGAAGGTAGAAGGTTAGTGGAAGCTAGTTAGAGTCCATGTTCATTTCAATAGAGTCTGAACTAAGGTTAGGCAGCTAGTCTGAGGCTAGGTAACTGAGGCAGGAATTTCAGGAATATAGGCAAATGAGCTCTTGCAGCTTTCACAGTTCACCTTTACAACTGTATTAAATACCGAGCTCAACCCTCATATCAAGGTTTTAGCTTGTTTTTACTATTTTCCACATTTCGAATGTGACATCAGAGCTAAAAATACATGGAATTGAGCAAAAAAGGGATAAACAAACCCAATTTGATTTTAGATATTTTAAAATAGTCCCCCTCAGCTTCATGAGGAGCCACCTGTTATGATTTTCCACCAGGACTGAAGAAGATAGCATACCCTCTTATTATAAAAATCAGACCTTCGCTCCGGTGGGTCTGGACTGTCGGATGCTGATGACGTCCTGAGGATCTGAAACAGCTCAAATGTATTTCTAATGCGAGCGGAAATGTCCAACAGCCTCATGTGTGTTTCTGCTCAAAGGGAACTACGGTACGGGGTGCATATCTGTATATTTGTATATTTGTTTATAGTTCATACTGTATATATATATGTACATGCAGCCATTGGCTCTTTGAATCAAACTGGTGATGAATGTCCACTCACAGCCACAAACACCACACAGACACAACCCACGGCATGGCAACACAACATGGCAAACCAAATTTTCTTCAGACTTCGATGCAGTACGTAAACTTTTTGTACACTGAAAGCAAGTTTTGAAATGTGATGTCCACTCTCGTCCACGTTAGACGACTGAGCTGTTTTCAATTCATTGTTGTGATGTCACAGCAGCTTTACACATGTCCGCCCATTCAGCCTCCAGTGGTTTAGCTCCTGTGGCTATAATGAGTGTTTCAGCCTGGACGGCTCCAATACAGGGCAGCCAATCAGAACACAGCTCATTTACATATATCAGTATTAAAGGCACAGTAGGGATAACAGGTTCACCAACTTTGGTACACAAACCCTCACAAATGGGCAGAAGAGAGCAATGTAGGGTAGTAAAAACCACACACCAGTGTGGTTAATGTCTTTGAGCAGTTGTTTTCATTTGTTATCAGATTTTGTTTACATAAGTAAGTACTTCAGTACTGTAACACAAAGGTACTGCAAGTCTTCCGTCAGACACTGAAGTGAAAACTGTGTTGCTTTACATCTGCAGGATAGAAGAAGAAAGAAGGAAAGTGTATTGCATTCTTTTCTCCTTTGTATTTCGTAATGTCACTCTCTGTTCTCGTGTTTGCGCTCGTGGGCGGATGCAGACAGTGGGCTGATAGTGTTGTGATTGTGATTCACTATGCTTTTGACACTATTGTTAGTTGGACCTATTTGCCGTTGCATGATTTGGGCGCTGAGGAGCTTCCCTATGCAATCCAACACGGACCCCCACCACCATCACTGCCTTTACACACACTGTGAACCTTTTTGCTATTTTATATATTTTTGTATACTGTACATTGTAAAAATAAATAAAATAAGCATCAGATTTCACTCAGTGGTGTAATACTCTCTCTCTCTCTCTCTCTCTCTTTTCTTTCCTGTCTTTATGGGTGTGTCTCAAAACCTAGTGAGTGTCTAAGTAGTGCACTGTCTAGGTAGCCAGCATTCTGTCTGACATCTCTCCTAATAAAACAGATTATTGTTCCCGCCCACTGTAGCACACGACCAGTGGTTTAGCTAGTTGCAGTTCATAGAGTAACATAGAGACACTCAGCAGCACAAACAGTAACAGAGACACTCAGCAGCACATACAGTAACATAGAGACACTCAGCAGCACATACAGTAACATAGAGACACTCAGCAGCACATACAGTAACATAGAGACACTCAGCAGCACATACAGTAACAGAGACACTCAGCAGTACATACAGTAACATAGGGACACTCAGCAGTACATACAGTAACAGAGACACTCAGCAGTACATACAGTAACAGAGACACTCAGCAGTACATACAGTAACATAGGGACACTCAGCAGTACATACAGTAACATAGGGACACTCAGCAGTACATACAGTAACATAGGGACACTCAGCAGTACATACAGTAACATAGAGACAGTCAGCAGTACATACAGTAACAGAGACACTCAGCAGTACATACAGTAACATAGACACTCAGCAGTACATACAGTAACAGAGACACTCAGCAGTACATACAGTAACAGAGACACTCAGCAGTACATACAGTAACATAGAGACACTCAGCAGTACATACAGTAACATAGAGACACTCAGCAGTATATACAGTAACATAGAGACACTCAGCAGTATATACAGTAACATAGAGATACTCAGCAGTACATACAGTAACATAGATACTCAGCAGTACATACAGTAACATAGACACTCAGCAGTACATACAGTAACATAGACACTCAGCAGTACATACAGTAACAGAGACACTCAGCAGTACATACAGTAACAAAGAGACACTCAGCAGTACATACAGTAACATAGAGATACTCAGCAGTACATACAGTAACATAGGGACACTCAGCAGTACATACAGTAATGTCATAGGCAAAGCACTCAGCACGACGCTCGCAGAGCTAAAAGTTACGTTGGATTTATTAAGATCAGCAGTGTGACAGAGCAGCAAAATACAAACAAACACAAAACGGTACGGAGCGAGAATCGTAGACCAGGAGACAGGCAGAAGTCGTAACCAGAATAGCAGAGAGCGAGGCGACCAAATCATGAGGGAAATCCGAAGGGAGAGTCGAGAGTACGGAAGGGAGATCAGAGCCAAGGGAGAGTAAGATACAGGCAACCACAACCAGAAGGAGAAATCGAGAGGGAGAATAGTCAGAAAACGGAACAAGTCAAAACCAGAATAAACAAACAAGACCACAAGGGAAACCGCTCAGAATTGCAACAATAGGTTGGCAAAACTTCGCAAAGTGTGTCTGTGTGTGTGAAGCTTATATGGGGTGATCGTAATGACAAACAGCTGTGCGTATTAGAATTCCGGGGAGGCTGATCGTGGGACAGGTGCATGATTGGCTGGAGGTGAACATGTGGGTGTGACATCATCCGGATGTGCATTCTGGGAAATGGAGTTTGGAAGTAAGTTCGTGTCAGGGACAGTCATATGCGTGACAAGTAACATAGAGATACTCAGCAGTACATACAGTAACATAGATACTCAGCAGTACATACAGTAACATAGAGATACTCAGCAGTACATACAGTAACATAGAGATACTCAGCAGTACATACAGTAACATAGAGACACTCAGCAGTACATACAGTAACATAGAGATACTCAGCAGTACATACAGTAACATAGATACTCAGCAGTACATACAGTAACATAGACACTCAGCAGTACATACAGTAACATAGATACTCAGCAGTACATACAGTAACATAGAGACACTCAGCAGTACATACAGTAACATAGAGATACTCAGCAGTACATACAGTAACATAGATACTCAGCAGTACATACAGTAACATAGACACTCAGCAGTACATACAGTAACATATAGATACTCAACAATACATACAGTAACATAGAGATACTCAGCAGTACATACAGTAACATAGAGATACTCACCAGTACATACAGTAACATAGAGACACTCAGCAGTACATACAGTAACATAGATACTCACCAGTACATACAGTAACATAGAGACACTCAGCAGTACATACAGTAACATATAGATACTCAGCAGTACATACAGTAACATAGAGACAGTCAGCAGTACATACAGTAACAGAGATACTCAGCAACACATACAGTAACATAGAGATACTCAGCAGTACATACAGTAACATAGAGATACTCAGCAGTACATACAGTAACAGAGATACTCAGCAACACATACAGTAACATAGAGATACTCAGCAGTACATACAGTAACAGAGATACTCAGCAACACATACAGTAACATAGAGACACTCAGCAGTACATACAGTAACATAGAGACACTCAGCAGTACATACAGTAACATAGAGATACTCAGCAGTACATACAGTAACATAGGAAATGATTACGGGGAGAGTTTAACCATACTGTGCATTAGAATACATGTGCATTACTGTGTGTGGTTTGTTTAGCTTGTGTATTAAAGGGTTAAGATGCTTTAAATGTGAAAGTTTTCTTTGCTGCTTTTTTTTGTCTCAGCATCTTTTTTTCTCAATCTATCTGTATTCTCTCTCTCTCTCCCTCTCTCTCGCACGCTCACTTTTTCTCTCGCTCGCTCACTCTCGCTTTCTCTCTCGCTCTCTAACAGTCAGGTTCTGTCTGAATGTCATGATGGTTACTTTGTCTCCCAGCATTAAACTTTCAGAAATGTCAGAAAGTCATTCCAGCATTTCTCCTCCTCTCTCTCTCTCCGTCCCACTGCTCCTTTCATTCTGCAGCTTTAAAGGCGTTTGGCATTTCAGAGCCGACAATAGAGGCCCAGAATGTGGACCTGTGAACACCATTAAAGAGTCTAAAGAGAAGTCTGTTCAATCGAGAACAAAGCCACTGACCTCTTCACTGCCTCCATTTACTTTTTATGCATGAACATGAACCTTTTGGTTTCCAGAGCGTTGCATTCAGGTTTTTTCTTTGTGCATTTAAAGTGATAGTTTGACTTTTTTGTTCTATCTCACTCGCAGTTGATCAGCCAAAACGTTTGTTGTCTAAAGTTCGCTTTTGACTGGAACTATTATGTTAATGTAACTAGTAAGTAATGGAAACTTATGCCCCAACAATTAGTGCGAGCTTTAAAAAATTAGATGTAGTTTGTGAACGATCCCTTGTACACAATAGGGCTGTTTGTTGGCAAAAACCGGGCGATATGATACGAACCATGATTCGATTCAGTGTATTGTGATATGTTGTTGTACTGTAAGCGCCGATATTCAGTATATCACTATTTTAATATAGAATTTTAGGAAAACTGACGATAGTATAATAAAAAAAACATCACCACATGCACAGGTTCGCTAATACTAATGTTAACACTACTTGTTTACATTGGAGTGTAAGAGTCTAACAGTAAAAAAATACAATCTGGAGTTAAAATTAACCCCCGTCTGCCACAAATTCTTCACTGTAAACTGTTTACTAACAATTGATGCTGTGTTTTTGAGAATCAGTACAGCATCACTGATTAGAAAAAACGTCCCAGTAGTTTTAAAGAAAAGTAGAAGAAAACTATAATAATAACACTCTGCATTTATTACAAATGACTTACAACAATGTAGTACAAATAGATTCCAGTCCAAAGTACCCTTCAGCTCAAACATGGCCAGAAACAAAGACCAGAGCTGATACCTAGAAAGAAACACACAGAGATAAATACAACAAGTGCAATACCCAGTAATACCAAGCAATATCTGGTAATACCTGGAAATACCTAGTAATACTTAGCAATGATTGGTGGTATAGTATTATCTAGCAATACCTAGTAATACTTATTAATACCTAGTAATACTTGGTCATACCTCAGAATACCTAGTAATACCTAACAATACCAAGTAGTACCTAGTAATAAGTAGTTATTCTTATTAACACCTAATAAATCTTAGCAATACCTCACAATACCTAGCAATACTTAGTAGTACCAAGCAAAACCTCGGAATACCTAGCAATACCAAATAATACTTATTAATACCTAGTAATACTTAGTAGTACTTAGTCATACCTAACAATACCTAGTAGTACCTAGTAATACATAGTTATACTTATTAACACCTAACAAATCTTAGCAATACCTCATACTACCTAGCAATACCTAGCAATACCTAATAATACTTAATACCTAGTAATACTTAGTAGTACTTAGTCATGCCTCAAAATACCTAGTAATACCCAACAATACCTAGTAGTACCTAGTTATCCTTATTAACACCTAATAAATCTTAGCAATAACTCACAATACCTAGCAATACTTAGTAGTACCTTGCAAAACCTTGCAATACCTAGCAATACCTAATAATATTTAATACCTAGTAATACTTAGTAGTACTTAGTCATGCCTCAAAATACCTAGTAATACCCAACAATACCTAGTAGTACCTAGTAATACCTAGTTATACTTATTAATACTTAACAAATCTTAGCAATACCTCATACTACCTAGCAATACCTAGCAATACCTAATAATACTTAATACCTAGTAATACTTAGTAGTACGTAGTCATGCCTCAAAATACCTAGTAATACCCAACAATACCTAGTAGTACCTAGTTATCCTTATTAACACCTAATAAATATTAGCAATACCTCATAATACCTAGCAATACTTAGTAGTACCTAGCAAAACCTCGCAATACCTAGCAATACCTAGTAATACCTAATATCTAGTTATACTTATTAATATCTAGTAGTACTTAGTAATACTTCACAATACCTAGTAATACCTAACAATACCTAGTTATACTTATTAACACCTAACAAATCTTAGCAATACCTCATAAACCTTGCAATACCTAGCAATAAATAAAAATGCCTAGTAATACTTATTAATACCTAGTAATACTTATTAATACTTAGTAATACCTATTAATACAGAGTTAATAGAAGCCTTTTTTTCTTTCTTTCTCTTCACCTCCATCTGACCATGTTGTAGGTGTCTGCAACCTGATGCATTAACTAAAACCAATCATCCACCTCGCTCATCCTCTCCTCTCTGATGGTTTATACCATCACCTCCTGCAAACCATATGACTGATCTCCATGCAGCACTCATTACATCCTGAGTTGGTAACACCTACAAGAGTTCAGCGCAGTAGAAGTACAATACATTTCAATGAATACTTTAGATTAGTGCTCTCACTGGCAAACTGTCCGTGGTGTACCACTGGAATTGGCTAAAGCCCCCCCGTGACTAGCGGGATGGATGGACGTATTAGTGCTCACTTAACTAGTTCACACAGAGAGATGATCTTCAGTCTGTGTTTGAAGGCTGTGAGAGTCTCTAAAGTTCAGACAGTGGAGGTTCATTCCACCACCTGGGCTCCAGGACAGAGAAGAGTCTAGTCGTTTGTCTTCCCTGCGTCTTAGCTGCATCAGCTTTGTAGCTTAAGTGTAAACCTACTGAAGAAAACATTAGTTTCAGTATCTGTCCAGGGTTAGAAATCGAGGGTACAGTCTACTCCTCAGAGCCTCGAGGCCAAGAGCTCGCGTAATTACTGAAATCTCCATCAGCGGTAGTGAATGGAGGCCTGATGGTGATAGATGTGATTAATGATGTTAGTGGTTTGGGCTAATAGCTGCTGAGTGATGTGGCTTTTTAATGAGCTGCGGTGCGGCGCTGAGGTTTTACTCTCAAATAAGAAAAAAACCATTCATTTCTCAGCAGAGCGGACAGCCAGTGACGGCTGTTAACCTGTAGAAGTCAACGATTATTACCCTACGTACATACATACTTACCATACATATTAGAGACTGAAAAAAACTGTTTAAAACTGTAAGACTGTAGGTAAGATATTAAAAATGACATATGATGTTACAATATTGAGACTCCCAGGTCATAAAAAGAGTGCCGTATGAATTTATGAATAAGCAAATGAGAGGATTTGATTGGATAATTACTGCAATGATTAATGGGTTTTAGCTGCAACAATTCTTTTAACTCTAACTGATCCAGCGAGAAGCTTCTCATTTCTTAAACTACCAGATAAAGATCAAATAAAAAGAAGCGATACATCATCGCTGTCCAAGGAAAAGCCTCTACTTCATTTGAACTGCTGCTGTTTACATTGTATGAAAGTTGTATGATGATCGGACCAATGGAAATGCTCCAAAATCCATTGGAAATTATACTTACATTCAAAGTAAAAACTAGTTCTGTTCTCTCAAAAGTTGCCACTTTGGTGATACTGTTTGGTTTTTCTTTGGACAGCGAGGGTATATAAAGTGTTTATACTATGACAAATGGAAAATATATATAACTGTGTTTCAGAAGAGTCACAGTGGCCCACATCAAGCGAAGCGAAGATAACAACAAAGGAGACTTGGGTTAGAAACTATCCAGCCGTCCAGGAGAGCGGAGAACTGCAAACATGATGAACTGTAAAAATGGACACTGGAACTCAAAGCTGTGTTTAATAGTGATCACCCTGTTCCAGAGTGACGGGCACGACAACAGTGCCAAGATTCTTTGGGCTCAAACTGCGAAAGAGTGCTTCAGTGAGCATGAGGAATCACTTTCACACATGAATTGACCATCACAGAGTCCAGACAGAAGGATTGTGCTGAACCGTCAACTTCACAGAAGAAATGTGGTCTGAGAAATATCTTGCAAGTTCAGAGATCACTTAAAAGCTTGTTGAAGATAAAAGCTGGACAGTAGAACTATGACTATGTTTAACAGTAAATGTAAGATCATCATGTGGGCTTGTTTTTAAACTGACCAGCACTGAGTCCTGACCGTAACCCCACTAAAAGTCTATGGAGAAGAGTTTACAGAGTGGTTTAACTCTCCAGCCGTCAATCCAAGATCAAAAATCAACTCAACTCTGGATGGAAATAAGTAAACGTGTCAAAAGTATTCACAGTCATTACTCAGGTAGAAGTATAGATACTAGGGTTTAAAAATACTTCTGTAGAAGTTGAAGTATCAACTGAAGCTTTTTACTCCAGTAAAAGTATAAAAGTACTGCTTTCAGAACTACTTAAAGTATAAAAGTAAAAATAATGGTAAAAGTAAGGACAAAAGCTTAGGCTGTACCACAGGGGTCTATAGTGCACCAGCCCACCTCCCCAAAAACCCCATTCTTCTAAAAGCCATAATGACTATAATGTTATATTAAAATGTAAATGTTGATAAATTTGGGATGCGCTAGGCTTCCTGTTTCAGCTCATATACACCCATTAAACATGAATGTAGTTTAGTACAATGTAAATATATTAAAGAGGCATATCTGTTACTACTGAACATTAACATGTGTTTCATGGAGCAGAAGATATGATGACTAGTCGTCTATAAGTATTGTAATAAAGTCAAACTTCAAAGACATGTTATCAATAATCTTTACTGGAATGTAAATGTACATGAATGAAAACAAACTGAAATGAAATAGGAGTAACGAGACCATGTTTAAAATGTAAGGAGTAGAAAGTACTGATAATGGAGTGTAAATGTAAGGCGTAGAAAGTACTGATAATGGAGTGTAAATGTAAGGAGTAGAAAGTACTGATAATGGAGTGTAAATGTAAGGCGTAGAAAGTACTGATAATGGAGTGTAAATGTAAGGCGTAGAAAGTACTGATAATGGGGTGTAAATGTAAGGAGTAGAAAGTACTGATAATGGAGTGTAAATGTAAGGAGTAGAAAGTACAGATAATGGAGTGTAAATGTAAGGAGTAGAAAGTACTGATAATGGAGTGTAAAAGTAAGGAGTAGAAAGTACTGATAATGGAGAGTAAATGTAAGGAGTAGAAAGTACTGATAATGGAGTGTAAATGTAAGGAGTAGAAAGTACTGATAATGGAGTGTAAATGTAAGGAGTAGAAAGTACTGATAATGGAGTGTAAATGTAAGGAGTAGAAAGTAATGATAATGGAGTGTAAATGTAAGGAGTAGAAAGTACAGATAATGGAGAGTAAATGTAAGGAGTAGAAAGTACAGATAATGGAGTGTAAATGTAAGGAGTACAAAGTACTGATAATGGAGTGTAAATGTAAGGAGTAGAAAGTACTGATAATGGAGTGTAAAAGTAAGGAGTAGAAAGTACTGATAATGGAGTGTAAATGTAAGGAGTAGAAAGTACTGATAATGGAGTGTAAATGTAAGGAGTACAAAGTACTGATAATGGAGTGTAAATGTAAGGAGTAGAAAGTACTGATAATGGAGTGTAAAAGTAAGGAGTAGAAAGTACTGATAATGGAGTGTAAATGTAAGGAGTAGAAAGTACAGATAATGGAGTGTAAATGTAAGGAGTAGAAAGTACTGATAATGGAGTGTAAATGTAAGGAGTAGAAAGTACTGATAATGGAGTGTAAAAGTAAGGAGTAGAAAGTACTGATAATGGAGTGTAAATGTAAGGAGTAGAAAGTACAGATAATGGAGTGTAAATGTAAGGAGTAGAAAGTACTGATAATAGAGTGTAAATGTAAGGAGTAGAAAGTACAGATAATGGAGTGTAAATGTAAGGAGTAGAAGTAAAAAGTAATAATTATTACTCCAGTAAAGTATAAATAACCAAAATTTCTACTCAAGTAACGTAACAAAGTATTTGTACTTTGTTACTTGACACCTCTGGAAATAAGATGTTGCATAATACACACTGTGGTCAAAGCTAATGGCAACCCAACCAAACATTAAAGTCCAGAGAGAAGGATTTCGTGGTGAACTGTCAGCTTTACTGAAGAAATTTGAAAAGTATTTCTTCAGTAAAAGTCTGAAAAGTATTTTTTTATGATCAGAGTTCACTTAAACGCTCAGTGAAGATAAAAACTGACTGTGTTAAATAGTAACACACGGCCAGAACTCACAGTACTGGGACTAAACCGCTGTGTGGACACTTGTTATTGAGACTGATTAGCTTCAGTTTGCTGGGGAGTGTAAAGACAGGACGATGGTAAAAGGTCATGTGGTCTCACAAGTCCAGACTGACCCTATTCCAGAGCGATGGGAGCATCAGGGTAAGAAGGAAAGCTCATGAAGTGACGCTCCCATCATGGACAGTGTTCACTGTACAACACAAACATATTCCAGGACCACAAGTCTGAGATTCATTGGGCTTATATTGTGTGATTGAGTGATTCAGGGGGCAGAAAGGATCATTTTTCAACTGACCACCACAGAGACCTGACCAGAACCCCACTGAACATCTTTGGGATGTGCCAGAGAAGACTTTACAGAAGGGTTTAACTCTCTGTTTACTGTTTACATTCACTACTCACACAAACATTATTGTTTACATTTGTTACTTGCAACTTGCACTTTATGGCTGCTGCTCTTCATACTTGCACATAAAAGCACACATAACTTTTATTTTTTATTCTTTAACTATAAAATACTTTTATCTACTTCAACTTATATTGATATACTTTGTATATTTTGTATATATATTTTTATTATTTCTTTTATTTGTTATCTTTATCTATTGGTGAATGGAGGAGCAGCAAAGTAAGAACTTCATTGTACAGTGTAACTGTCTGTTCTGCTGTACACATGACAATAAAATTCTTGAATCTTGAATCTTGAATCTAGTCGATACAAGATCAAAAAATTAACACAATTCTGAACAGAAATGAGCTTAAATGCGTGTAAAAAATAAAAACTGGACAGTATAACCACAATTGTGTTTAATAGTGAAGACCAGAACTCACAGTACTGGGGCTAAACAGCTGTGTGGACACTTGTTAGTGAGACTGATTAGCTTCAGTTTGCTGTGGAGTATGAACAGACTGGATAATGGAAAAAGGTCATGTGGTCTCATGAGTTCAGACTGACCCTGTTTCAGAGTGATGGGAGCGTCAGGCGAAGAAGGGAAACGCATGAAGTGATGCTTTCATGATGGATAGACCGAATCATTTTCATACTGACCACCACAGTGTCCAGACCTTACTGAAACATCAAAGTTTATATACATACATATATATATATTTAACCACCCAACAGCATACTTTTTTTCTTAATGTCCCTTGTAGTGGACATTGGGACTTACTAAATCTGGTTTTATAATACATTAATGATGTCACAGGTGACAGGAATTCAATTTTTTAAAATTTATTACTAATTTAATTTATTCTTCATTTATTAGAAAATGTTAAATAATTGTACATTTAAAAATAGAACATTAAAATTAAATGGACTGTAAGAGAAGTTGCGTTCTACGTGTGGAAAGTGTGAAACTTTGGTTCAAGGTTTGGAGTGATTAACACAGGTTTAGCTAGCGTGCCTAAAAACAGTTTAAACCTGGATTTTTTTTTTTTAATCAAAGTAACGATAACCTTTGGAATGGGTTATTATTTGTTTCTGTTTATGTTCATATACAGAGCATTTGAAATATTTCTTATACTGTCAAAAGTGGAAACTGTATCAAAAAAGGTAAACAATATTTGTTCACTCAGTTTTCATTTGCATTATTTTCTAGGATTGAGTTGTTGCTGATGTTGTAGAAGGGTTTTTGATGCAGATAAGAAAAAAAAATTTGTCATAAACAATGTCCTGGTGTCCAAATTCCATAAAAAATTATTTTATGTTGAAATTACTGAAATTCTCAAACTTAATTTTTTTGGGTCTCAGGATATATATATATATATATATATATATATATATATATATATATATATATATATATATATATATATATATATATATATATATATATATATAAATATATATATATATGCATACCATGCTGGACTTTGCTGGTCTGGTGTTGGTCATGCTGAATGAAAAGGACCATACCAGCATCCAAAACACAACAAGTACTGGGTTTACTGATGGCCAACATATCAACTCCCATTGCAACTTACCAGCATAGCAGCATCCGAGGACATTTATTATAAGTTTCACTTTCAGTATAAGTTATTATAAAGACATTTAATGTAAATCAGTTCTGGAGTGTTTCTATTGGTCCATTCATTATGAAAATTTCACACATTGTAAAAACAGAAACAGCTGCTGAGCTCATAATATCCAGAAAACCCAGTGACTGTATACTGGTTTTGGTGACCAGCTATGCTGAACTGTGCTGTGGTGTTCCAGCAGAGAGGAAGGATTTAATGAAGGATTGATTAAACCTAATGAAGGATTTAACTTAATTAAAGATTGATTAGCTAAACTAAGCCGTACACATGGCTGGGTAGCATTGAAAATGGTTTCCACAGTAGCACACCGAAAACCACTACTCTCACTATTCTGTTCACTATGTTACAGCATTTTAGACACGCCTCTCCAGATTCTTCTTTTGTGTACTATATTATTAGTACTAATATTAGTGAATAAGTGT
>CM038704.1:50664044-50666544 GCA_021613375.1 Megaleporinus macrocephalus
CTGAGCAGGTCTGGTGACAGCACCTCACCTTCACCAGAGCTTCAGAAGCATCAGAGTTAATCCTTCTGTGCTTGAGATCTTTTACTTTGCTTGTTTCCTTTAGACTTATCATCAGCTTCTTCTCCTTCTTCTATCCCGCCATCCATTCACTTTTTCGTTTTGATTCTATTTGGTTGGCACTTCCTCCTGAAAAGATGAGCGGTGGTCGTTTGTGGACTGAGGAGCAGTTTAACTGCCCTGTGTGCCTGGACCTGCCCACAGACCCGGCCACTATCCCGTGTGGCCACAGCTACTGCATGGACTGCATCGCTGACCACTGGGACACTGAGGAGCAGAAGACCGGCACCTACACCTGCCCGGAATGCAGACAGACCTTCGACCCCCGGCCTCAGCTCTGCCGCAACACCATGCTAGCCGAGGCCGTGGAGCAGCTCCGCAAAGGGACCCTCAGCTCCTCGGCCAGGGAGTCCATCCGAAACGCCAATAAGGCGGCCGCATCCGCCAAAGCCAAACAGAGGGCAGCACCAAAGCAGAAGCAGCTGCCCTCCTCAGCTGTGCCCTGCGACCGGTGCCAGGAGCCGAAGGCAGCTGTCAAAACCTGCCTGGTTTGCATGGCATCGTTCTGCCAAACACACCTGAAACCACACCAAACTCAGCCCAGTCTGAAGAACCACGAGCTGATCGGCCCGACGGCTGATTTAACGCAGAAGATCTGCCCCGAGCACAAGTACCTGCAGGAGTTCTACTGCCGCTCCTGCCAGATTTACATCTGCTGGCTCTGCACCAGCAACCAGCACAAGGGCCACGAGAGTGTGTCCACACAGACCGAGCGCGTGGAGAAGCAGGTACAGAGACCCTACACACACACACACACACACACACACACTCCCACCCACTAACACAAAACCAACAAGTTCAAACAGAAGTGGAGAAACAGAACAAGAGCAGACAGACGCATCACAGGACAAAACAAAAAAGACCAAAATTGAATTTTTTACTTGACTATATTACAGATACTCTTTCTGTCTTTTCAAGTTTCAAGTTTATTTGTCATTTGCACATCATGTCAGGACATAACATGCATTGAAATGTTTGGGGTGAGGCTCAGATATCAGATATAACTCTACAGCAGGGCAGCATTATATATATAAAACAGTGCAAACACAATAAATAGATAATAATGAAGTAAAAATAAGCCAGAATATATACATTTAGTAATATCTCAAATATATAAAGAAATATACAAAACATACACAAGATATATACATAAGATATACCGGAAGACATATGTAGAAACCTTTGCATAGGCAGGTTATCTAAGAAGATATATCTATCTATTATACCTATCTATTAAGTTGATTATATGTAAATGAGCACTGATCTGTTTCACTGACCTGAATAGTGTATCATTAAAGAAGCAGCCGGGAATAAAACACTCCCCAGTAATAAACATCTGTATCTACATACACTGTATCAGCTCCACTGACCATACAGGAGCTCCACTCACTGTCCACTGTATCAGCTCCACTGACCATACAGGACCTCCACTCACTGTCCACTGTATCAGCTCCACTGACCATACAGGAGCTCCACTCACTGTCCACTGTATCAACTCCACTGACCATACAGGACCTCCACTCACTGTCCACTGTATCAGCTCCACTGACCATACAGGAGCTCCACTCACTGTCCACTGTATCAGCTCCACTGACCATACAGGACCTACACTCACTGTCCACTGTATCAGCTCCACTGACCATACAGGACCTCCACTCACTGTCCACTGTATCAGCTCCACTGACCATACAGGACCTCCACTCACTGTCCACTGTATCAGCTCCACTGACCATACAGGACCTCCACTCACTGTCCACTGTATCAGCTCCACTGACCATACAGGACCTACACTCACTGTCCACTGTATCAGCTCCACTGACCATACAGGACCTACACTCACTGTCCACTGTATCAGCTCCACTGACCATACAGGACCTCCACTCACTGTCCACTGTATCAGCTCCACTGACCATACAGGAGCTCCACTCACTGTCCACTGTATCAGCTCCACTGACCATACAGGACTGTATGGTACAAGACTGTACACTTACAGACTGTAGTTCATCTGATTCTCTGTATACTTTATTACTCTGTTCTTTAATGATCAGGACCCCCACAGGACCACCACAGAGCAGATACTATTAGGGAGGTGCGTCATTCTCAGCACTGCGGTGACACTGATGTCGTGGTGGTATGTTACTGTGTATTGTGCTGGTGTGAGTGGATCAGCCACATCCACCTCCAGCTAAGTTTTCATATATGGACTATATAGATATGGAGTACATACATATGGACTGTACACATTGACATTATATATATATATATATATATATATATATATATATATATATATATATATATATATATATATATATATATATATATAGACTATATACATGGAGTATATATATATATATATATATATATATATATATATATATAT
>CM038704.1:50674044-50754044 GCA_021613375.1 Megaleporinus macrocephalus
TAAAGTGCTGCCAATAAGCTTAGTATGAGTTTATTTGTGATTTAGGTGATTTTATCAATTAAGATTATTTTCCTATATTCACAGATTATTTTGCTTGTTTCAAAAACGTGTTCATATCAATAAAAAAACAATATATGACTGATTCAATAATTTTTAATAAGCTTACAGTTCAGCAAAAAAAAAAAAGCTAAACTACACACTTGACGTCCTCTATTAAAGAAACTTGCAGAAACAAAAATCTTTCGTTACCGGATTCTCGAAGCTCCAGCACGAAACTAAAGCGTGTCTAATTAAGATTTTAAAATGACTCCAGTGAGGAAACAGTAAAGCTCAGCTCGCTGGAGTCACTGAGTCATTTTAAATTCTTAATTTCTTACCACCTCCACACGACCTGCCAGTGTTTTATTGAATTTTAGTTTTATGATTTTGATTTCAGTTGTTCTTTTATTTATTTATTTTCATTTTAATTTCCTTTTATCTTGATTTTTATTACTCTATTGTTATTATTATTATTTTATTATTACTTTTATTTTTTTATCATTAGCCTATTTCTTTTACTATTTCATGTTTAACTACTATATTTATATATTTTTTTATTTTAGTTTTTTATTCAGTTTTTATTTGTTTTTCTTTTACGATTTATCTTAATTTTGTCTCTGTTCTTATTGTTTCTATTACATTATAAGTACTCATTAAAATTAATTTTAATTTATTTTTAATGTCTTTTTGTTTAATAATTGTAAAGCTCGGCGACATTGCAAATAAGGGTCTCCCTCAATAAACTCCAGAGTGAAAATAAAGGTTGATTGATTGAATGATTGATTGATTGATAATCATACATTTAATACATTGGGGATGTAGAGGAACACTGTGTACATTGGATTTACATACTAATGTAATGTTTCCTCTGTCCAGGGTCAGTAACCCGCACACAGAACAGGAGCCGGAACGAGTCACAGGGTGAGTCTGTGAGGGGCCTCGTATGAAACTGTGGATATACTCACTGCTCAGTACGTCAGAAGCCCCCACCATACAGGTGGAGAGACTGTGGTTCTCTCCCAGTGCAGTACATTTAACTTCTCTCTTCATCAGTGGTCAGTTTCAGACTACAAAGCTATTTCTGGACCAGTGGTCCTGAATGTGGTCGAGGGGGGCTGATACATTCTGCAGCTATTAATGGCCTACAGACTGTAAACATCTCTGTTTGAAGGTTTACTGTCCAATTAAGCCAATGCTGAGGTTATTTAATCTTTATCTATGTTTTAGTTGATCGAGGGTCGAGCTCTCCAAGACCAAGAACCAGCCAACCCAGAGAGGAACCTGAGCAAGGTGGGAGACGAGAACTGTTTACTGTTAAGTTACATAAATCAATGTATCAGTTATTAATCTCAGTGTTACTGAGCTCTGTTAAAGTCTGAGTAGACTGATAAATCAATGTATCAGTTATTAATCTCAGTGTTACTGAGCTCTGTTAAAGTCTGAGTAGTCTGATAAATTAATGTCTCAGTTATTAATCTCAGTGTTACTGAGCTCTGTTAAAGTCTGAGTAGACTGATAAATCAATGTATCAGTTATTAATCTCAGTGTTACTGAGCTCTGTTAAAGTCTGAGTAGACTGATAAATCAATGTATCAGTTATTAATCTCAGTGTTACTGAACTCTGTTAAAGTCTGAGTAGACTGATAAATCAATGTATCAGTTATTAATCTCAGTGTTACTGAGCTCTGTTAAAGTCTGAGTAGTCTGATAAATTAATGTCTCAGTTATTAATCTCAGTGTTACTGAGCTCTGATAAAGTCTGAGTAGACTGATAAATCAATGTATCAGTTATTAATCTCAGTGTTACTGAACTCTGTTAAAGTCTGAGTAGACTGATAAATCAATGTATCAGTTATTAATCTCAGTGTTACTGAGCTCTGTTAAAGTCTGAGTAGTCTGATAAATTAATGTCTCAGTTATTAATCTCAGTGTTACTGAGCTCTGATAAAGTCTGAGTAGACTGATAAATCAATGTGATCGGTTATTAATCTCAGTGTAACTGAGCTCTGTTAAAGTCTGAGTAGACTGATAAATCAATGTATCAGTTATTAATCTCAGTGTTACTGAGCTCTGTTAAAGTCTGAGTAGACTGATAAATCAATGTATCAGTTATTAATCTCAGTGTTACTGAGCTCTGATAAAGTCTGAGTAGACTGATAAATCAATGTGATCGGTTATTAATCTCAGTGTAACTGAGCTCTGTTAAAGTCTGAGTAGACTGATAAATCAATGTATCAGTTATTAATCTCAGTGTTATTGAGCTCTGATAAAGTCTGAGTAGACTGATAAATCAATGTGATCGGTTATTAATCTCAGTGTTATTGAGCTCTGATAAAGTCTGAGTAGACTGATAAATCAATGTATCAGTTATTAATCTCAGTGTTACTGAGCTCTGATAAAGTCTGAGTAGACTGATAAATCAATGTGATCGGTTATTAATCTCAGTGTAACTGAGCTCTGTTAAAGTCTGAGTAGACTGATAAATCAATGTATCAGTTATTAATCTCAGTGTTACTGAACTCTGTTAAAGTCTGAGTAGACTGATAAATCAATGTATCAGTTATTAATATCAGTGTTACTGAGCTCTGATAAAGTCTGAGTAGACTGATAAATCAATGTATTAGTTATTAATCTCAGTGTTACTGAGCTCTGTTAAAGTCTGAGTAAACTGATAAATCAATGTATCAGTTATTAATCTCAGTGTTACTGAGCTCTGTTAAAGTCTGAGTAGACTGATAAATCAATGTATCAGTTATTAATCTCAGTGTTACTGAGCTCTGTTAAAGTCTGAGTAGACTGATAAATCAATGTATCAGTTATTAATCTCAGTGTTACTGAACTCTGTTAAAGTCTGAGTAGACTGATAAATCAATGTATCAGTTATTAATCTCAGTGTTACTGAGCTCTGATAAAGTCTGAGTAGACTGATAAATCAATGATCAGTTATTAATCTCAGTGTTACTGAGCTCTGTTAAAGTCTGAGTAGTCTGATAAATCAATGATCAGTTATTAATCTCAGTGTTACTGAGCTCTGTTAAAGTCTGAGTAGACTGATAAATCAATGTATTAGTTATTAATCTCAGTGTTACTGAGCTCTGTTAAAGTCTGAGTAAACTGATAAATCAATGTATCAGTTATTAATCTCAGTGTTACTGAGCTCTGTTAAAGTCTGAGTAGACTGATAAATCAATGTATCAGTTATTAATCTCAGTGTTTCTGAGCTCTGTTAAAGTCTGAGTAAACTGATAAATCAATGTATCAGTTATTAATCTCAGTGTTACTGAGCTCTGTTAAAGTCTGAGTAGACTGATAAATCAATGTATCAGTTATTAATCTCAGTGTTACTGAGCTCTGTTAAAGTCTGAGTAGTCTGATAAATCAATGTATCAGTTATTAATCTCAGTGTTACTGAGCTCTGTTAAAGTCTGAGTAGTCTGATAAATTAATGTCTCAGTTATTAATCTCAGTGTTACTGAGCTCTGATAAAGTCTGAGTAGACTGATAAATTAATGTCTCAGTTATTAATCTCAGTGTTACTGAGCTCTGTTAAAGTCTGAGTAGACTGATAAATTAATGTCTCAGTTATTAATCTCAGTGTTACTGAGCTCTGATAAAGTCTGAGTAGACTGATAAATTAATGTCTCAGTTATTAATCTCAGTGTTACTGAGCTCTGTTAAAGTCTGAGTAGACTGATAAATTAATGTCTCAGTTATTAATCTCAGTGTTACTGAGCTCTGTTAAAGTCTGAGTAGTCTGATAAATCAATGTATCAGTTATTAATCTCAGTGTTACTGAGCTCTGATAAAGTCTGAGTAGTCTGATAAATCAATGTGATCGGTTATTAAGCTCAGTGTTACTGAGCTCTGTTAAAGTCTGAGTAGACTGATAAATCAATGTGATCGGTTATTAATCTCAGTGTTACTGAGCTCTGTTAAAGTCTGAGTAGACTGATAAATCAATGTGATCGGTTATTAATCTCAGTGTTACTGAACTCTGTTAAAGTCTGAGTAGACTGATAAATCAATGTATCAGTTATTAATCTCAGTGTTACTGAGCTCTGTTAAAGTCTGAGTAGTCTGATAAATTAATGTCTCAGTTATTAATCTCAGTGTTACTGAGCTCTGATAAAGTCTGAGTAGACTGATAAATCAATGTGATCGGTAATTAATCTCAGTGTTACTGAGCTCTGATAAAGTCTGAGTAGACTGATAAATCAATGTGATCGGTTATTAATTTCAGTGTTACTGAGCTCTGTTAAAGTCTGAGTAGACTGATAAATCAATGTGATCGGTAATTAATCTCAGTGTTACTGAGCTCTGATAAAGTCTGAGTAGACTGATAAATCAATGTATCAGTTATTAATCTCAGTGTTACTGAGCTCTGTTAAAGTCTGAGTAGTCTGATAAATCAATGTGATCGGTTATTAAGCTCAGTGTTAACTGTATGATTACACGTTCTCTCAGTAGACAGCCGGAGTGTAAGATCACTGACTCCGAGGGAGAGGCAGAGGACGGAGGCGAGAGAACCAGGTGACTGAAGTATATACTACTGTACAGTAAAGCTGCTCTGTGTTTGTGTGTGATGTACTGCTGAGCTGACGGTGTTGTACTCGTGACGTGTCTACAGAGAGAGAGGCTGAAAGCTCTTTGAGAGCTTCGAGCAGACAAAGCAGGAACAGCAGTGACGAGCAGGGTAAGATTCAATCACCCATCATACATACACAGACTGGAAAAACTGCCTGTTCAGATAAATATTTACAGTTTTTATAGGAATAATTATTTTAAGGACTATTTTAGTGTTTTCTGGAATCTCATCCTGCTGCCCTGTCTCATATAACTGATTCCCACTCTCAGTATGGTGGTGTAGTGGTTAGTATGGTGGTGTAGTGGTTAGTACGGTGGTGTAGTGGTCAGTATGGTGGTGTAGTGGTTAGTATGGTGGTGTAGTGGTTAGTATGGTGGTGTAGTGGTTAGTACGGTGGTGTAGTGGTCAGTATGGTGGTGTAGTGGTTAGTATGGTGGTGTAGTGGTTAGTATGGTGGTGTAGTGGTCAGTATGGTTGGTGTAGTGGTTAGTATGGTGGTGTAGTGGTTAGTATGGTGGTGTAGTGGTTAGTATGGTGGTGTAGTGGTTAGTACGGTGGTGTAGTGGTTAGTACGGTGGTGTAGTGGTTAGTACGGTGGTGTAGTGGTTAGTATGGTGGTGTAGTGGTTAGTATGGTGGTGTAGTGGTTAGTACGGTGGTGTAGTGGTTAGTATGGTGGTGTAGTGGGCAGTACGGTGGTGTAGTGGGCAGTACGGTGGTGTAGTGGTTAGTATGGTGGTGTAGTGGTTAGTATGGTGGTGTAGTGGTTAGTACGGTGGTGTAGTGGTCAGTATGGTGGTGTAGTAGTTAGTATGGTGGTGTAGTGGTTAGTACGGTGGTGTAGTGGTTAGTATGGTGGTGTAGTGGTTAGTACGGTGGTGTAGTGGTTAGTATGGTGGTGTAGTGGGCAGTATGGTGGTGTAGTGGTTAGTATGGTGGTGTAGTGGTTAGTATGGTGGTGTAGTGGTTAGTACGGTGGTGTAGTGGTCAGTATGGTGGTGTAGTGGTTAGTATGGTGGTGTAGTGGTTAGTATGGTGGTGTAGTGGTCAGTATGGTTGGTGTAGTGGTTAGTATGGTGGTGTAGTAGTTAGTATGGTGGTGTAGTGGTTAGTATGGTGGTGTAGTAGTTAGTATGGTGGTGTAGTGGTTAGTATGGTGGTGTAGTGGTTAGTACGGTGGTGTAGTGGTTAGTACGGTGGTGTAGTGGTTAGTACGGTGGTGTAGTGGTTAGTATGGTGGTGTAGTGGTTAGTATGGTGGTGTAGTGGTTAGTACGGTGGTGTAGTGGTTAGTATGGTGGTGTAGTGGGCAGTACGGTGGTGTAGTGGGCAGTACGGTGGTGTAGTGGTTAGTATGGTGGTGTAGTGGTTAGTATGGTGGTGTAGTGGTTAGTACGGTGGTGTAGTGGTCAGTATGGTGGTGTAGTAGTTAGTATGGTGGTGTAGTGGTTAGTACGATGGTGTAGTGGTTAGTATGGTGGTGTAGTGGTTAGTACGGTGGTGTAGTGGTTAGTATGGTGGTGTAGTGGTCAGTATGGTGGTGTAGTGGTTAGTATGGTGGTGTAGTGGTTAGTATGGTGGTGTAGTGGTTAGTATGGTGGTGTAGTGGTCAGTACGGTGGTGTAGTGGTTAGTATGGTGGTGTAGTGGTTAGTATGGTGGTGAAGTGGTTAGTACGGTGGTGTAGTGGTTAGTACGGTGGTGTAGTGGTTAGTATGGTGGTGTAGTGGTTAGTATGGTGGTGTAGTGGTTAGTACGGTGGTGTAGTGGTTAGTATGGTGGTGTAGTGGGCAGTACGGTGGTGTAGTGGGCAGTACGGTGGTGTAGTGGTTAGTATGGTGGTGTAGTGGTTAGTATGGTGGTGTAGTGGTTAGTACGGTGGTGTAGTGGTCAGTATGGTGGTGTAGTAGTTAGTATGGTGGTGTAGTGGTTAGTACGGTGGTGTAGTGGTTAGTATGGTGGTGTAGTGGTTAGTACGGTGGTGTAGTGGTTAGTATGGTGGTGTAGTGGTCAGTATGGTGGTGTAGTGGTTAGTATGGTGGTGTAGTGGTTAGTATGGTGGTGTAGTGGTTAGTACGGTGGTGTAGTGGTCAGTATGGTGGTGTAGTGGTTAGTATGGTGGTGTAGTGGTTAGTATGGTGGTGTAGTGGTCAGTATGGTTGGTGTAGTGGTTAGTATGGTGGTGTAGTAGTTAGTATGGTGGTGTAGTGGTTAGTATGGTGGTGTAGTAGTTAGTATGGTGGTGTAGTGGTTAGTATGGTGGTGTAGTGGTTAGTACGGTGGTGTAGTGGTTAGTACGGTGGTGTAGTGGTTAGTACGGTGGTGTAGTGGTTAGTACGGTGGTGTAGTGGTTAGTATGGTGGTGTAGTGGTTAGTATGGTGGTGTAGTGGTTAGTACGGTGGTGTAGTGGTTAGTATGGTGGTGTAGTGGGCAGTACGGTGGTGTAGTGGGCAGTACGGTGGTGTAGTGGTTAGTATGGTGGTGTAGTGGTTAGTATGGTGGTGTAGTGGTTAGTACGGTGGTGTAGTGGTCAGTATGGTGGTGTAGTAGTTAGTATGGTGGTGTAGTGGTTAGTACGATGGTGTAGTGGTTAGTATGGTGGTGTAGTGGTTAGTACGGTGGTGTAGTGGTTAGTATGGTGGTGTAGTGGTCAGTATGGTGGTGTAGTGGTTAGTATGGTGGTGTAGTGGTTAGTATGGTGGTGTAGTGGTTAGTATGGTGGTGTAGTGGTCAGTACGGTGGTGTAGTGGTTAGTATGGTGGTGTAGTGGTTAGTATGGTGGTGAAGTGGTTAGTACGGTGGTGTAGTGGTTAGTACGGTGGTGTAGTGGTTAGTATGGTGGTGTAGTGGTTAGTATGGTGGTGTAGTGGTTAGTATGGTGGTGTAGTGGTCAGTATGGTGGTGTAGTGGTCAGTACGGTGGTGTAGTGGTTAGTATGGTGGTGTAGTGGTTAGTATGGTGGTGTAGTGGTTAGTACGGTGGTGTAGTGGTTAGTACGGTGGTGTAGTGGTTAGTACGGTGGTGTAGTGGTTAGTATGGTGGTGTAGTGGTTAGTATGGTGGTGTAGTGGTTAGTATGGTGGTGTAGTGGTTAGTACGGTGGTGTAGTGGTTAGTATGGTGGTGTAGTGGTTAGTATGGTGGTGTAGTGGTCAGTATGGTGGTGTAGTGGTTAGTATGGTGGTGTAGTGGTTAGTACGGTGGTGTAGTGGTTAGTATGGTGGTGTAGTGGTTAGTATGGTGGTGTAGTGGTTAGTATGGTGGTGTAGTAGTTAGTATGGTGGTGTAGTGGTTAGTACGGTGGTGTAGTGGTTAGTACGGTGGTGTAGTGGTTAGTATGGTGGTGTAGTGGTCAGTATGGTGGTGTAGTGGTCAGTATGGTGGTGTAGTGGTTAGTATGGTGGTGTAGTGGTTAGTATGGTGGTGTAGTGGTTAGTATGGTGGTGTAGTGGTTAGTATGGTGGTGTAGTGGTTAGTATGATGGTGTAGTGGTTAGTACGGTGGTGTAGTGGTTAGTACGGTGGTGTAGTGGTTAGTATGGTGGTGTAGTGGTTAGTATGGTGGTGTAGTGGTTAGTACGGTGGTGTAGTGGTTAGTATGGTGGTGTAGTGGTTAGTATGGTGGTGTAGTGGTTAGTATGGTGGTGTAGTGGTTAGTATGGTGGTGTAGTAAACATATATATATATATATATATATATATTCTCAAGTACTCAGAAAAGAGCAAACCATACACAGCTGTATGAAAATGTTTAGGCACTCCTTCCTGGTTAAATGCTGCTTTGTTGATTTTCCAAGTGTAAATAAATAAAAACATCCTCTACATTCCAGCAAATTAACTGCAATTTTGTATTAAAATGGCATATTTTATATTTGGGGTTTTCCTATAAATGTAATGAATAATATTTGTATATACAGATTAGACCAGAAGTTAATCTTGAGGTATCAGTTCTTTCAGCAGATTTAGCTGCTAAATACTCAACATTACTCAAGTATGATTAGTACTTTAATCTGGAGCAGCGTTTTAGTTCTACACTGTAGGTAATTAAACACACTCTTGTTTTTTCTGCTCGTCAGCTGATACTTGGAGTATTCGCTCTCTCCGGCCTCAGACAAGACAGAGGAGAGAGGAGAGAGAACCAGGTGACCCACCAGAATACACACACACACACGTTTATTTCTGTGAATTGTGGTCAATGTTAGTTAAGATTAAGGTTTAATGTTAGTTAAGATTAAGGTTTAATGTTAGTTAAGATTAAGGTTTAATGTTAGTTAAGATTAAGGTTTAATGTTGGTTAAGTTTAAGGTTAAATGTTTATAAAAGTTTACGTCTGCTGTCATGAAAGGTTTATGTAGACTTATGAACTTCACCAGCAGTAATGATTTATACATCTTACTAATAATTAATACCTACTAATAATTATACACCTCTGTACTGCTCTCTCTCTCTCTCTCTCTCTCTCTCTCTCTCTCTCAGCTAACGGGGATTTGAGAAGCTCTCAGAGGTCACAGCACACACCAGCTCGACAACAACCAGAGAGACAATGTGAGAAACAGCACAGAATTAATAATAATAATAATAATAATAATAATAATAATAATAATAATAATAATAATTATTATTATTATTAGTATAATGGCTTTCATTTGAGGATATTTTCAGATTGAAACTAATAAAACAGACTTGATGGAAATTATAATTATATTATGAATCTTTTGTTTTTTCTCCTTTAATCCATTTTTTCCTAAATCAGCCGATCGCTGGAGTCTCAGTTCGCTCTTACCAAGAAACAGGAAGAAGAGACAAGATACAGGTTCTCTCTCACACACACACACACACACACACACACACACACACACACACACACACACACACTCACACACACACTCACACACACAAACACAAACACTCACAGACACACACACTCACAAACATTCACAGACACACACACACACACACAAACATTCACAGACACACACACACACACACAAACACTCACAGACTCACACACACAAACACTCACAGATACACACACACACAAACACTCACAGATACACACACACACAAACACTCACAGATACACACACTCACAAACAAACACTCACAGACACACACACACTCACAAACACTCACAGACACACACACTCACAAACACTCACAGACACACACACACTGACACTCACACCCACACTCCCAAACACTCACAGACACACACACACACACACACACTCAGACACACACACACAAACACTCACAGACACACACACACAAACACTCACAGACACACACTCACAAACAAACACTCACACACACACACACTCACACACACACACACACACACACACACACACACTCACAAACACTCACAGATACACACACTCACAAACAAAAACACTCACAGACACACAAACACTCAGACACACACACACACACACACACACACAAACACTCACAGACACAAACACAAACACTCACAGACACACACACACTCACAGACACACACACACACACAATCCTGGCAGATCAGTTCTAGACTAGCTATCTGCTGCACTTCCTACTCAGAACTCCGGCTTTTCTTAAAAATCTAAATTGCACATTTTATTGATTTTCTAAGTGAATATAAGTGAAAGTAAATATGGTGAGCACACCTACATACGACAGAGTGAAGATTTTTTTGCACAATTACTGTTTATCTGTTACAAGTTCACATACTGGAAACAAATACAACATATCATACAAAATGTGTATTAACAGGCCAGAGGAGTTTTATTTTATTCCCAGTGTGTTCCCAGTATGATCCAGCTTATTAACAGCAAATGTATATTAAAAACAGAAGCGTGTTCTCTGTAGAGGACACGTTCTAACAGCTTTCCAATATATTGTTTACATATGAGACATTTTGATTATACAGAGCTGTTAGAAGTTCTAGTCTGAGCTGAAGTGATCACCGCTGTCATGTCCTTTAAACCCGTAATAAAGACTTTCCAGTTGGAGTGTTCCATACGGGCTTTTACTGAAACCTGTAACATCTGATTTTATCTATAGTGAAAGAAGCCACGCCCACTGTACAGGAAGAGGCGGAGTCTCCAAACCCTGTTTCAGCCAATCCATGTAAGCCACTGTCCACACAATATGGTCACAGAGCTACACACTGATTACTTTCTCGAAGAACAGCCTAAAATGATCATATTCCAAAGATTGGAATTTCCTCCATCCCAAATGTAGTCCCGCAGTCAAGATCAGCTGGTTTCCCAAATCCTAATTAACAACATACACTTGTCTCAAACCATTACGTGATTTCAAACAGACTACAGCGCGAACTTCCAGGTGGTCACTACCCACAATATTTGATATGCAACGTACACTATATGGGCAAAAGTATTGGGACCCCTTTTCTAAATACATAGGTATTAATATGGATTTGCCCCCCCTTTGCCACAACAACAGCCTCCGCTCTTTTGGGAGGCTTCCTACAAGATTTCGGAGTGTCTGTGCAAATTGTCCATTCATCCAGAACAGCAGTTGTGAGGTCAGACACTGAGGTTGGACGTGAGGCTCACAATCTCTATTCTAGTTCATCCCAAAGATGTTGGATGGGGTTGAGGTCAGTCAAGTACGCCTACACTACACTCACCCAATCGGCCTGTGTGGAGCTGCTGGGTGCACTGGGACACAGTCAGTTATGCTGGAACAGAGAAGGTTCTTCTTTAAACTGTTTCCACAAAGTTGGAAGTTGTCAAATATGTCTTGGTTTGCTGAAGCATTAAGATTTCCCTTCACTGGAACTAAGGGTCCTCGGCCCACTTCTGAAAAACATCCCCATAGCATCATTATCCCTCCTCCACCAAACTTTACAGTCACAGTGCAGTCAGGCAGGTAACGTTCTCCTGGTGTTCTCCAAACCCAGACTCGTCCATCAGACTGCCAGATAGAGAAGTGTGATTGGTCATTTCACAGAACACATGTCCAATGATGGAGCTTTACTCCCTCCGATGCTCGGCATTGTGCTCAGTGTGGTGAGGCTTGTGTGAAGCTCCACAGTGTTGGTGCTGATGTTGAAGCCAGAGGAGGTTTGAACTCTGCAGTTATTGGTCAGCAGAGTGTTGGAGACTTTTACACACCTCAGCACTCGTCCCAAGAGTCCCCGCTCTAACTTTACCTGCTTTCACACTTCGAGACTGGGAGTTACATTGATTCCTAAACGCTTCCACTGTTCAATCAAACTCTCACAGCTGATGGTGAAGATCTAGAAGGGAAGGAGTTTCACTAACTGACTTGTTGTAACGGTGGATCCTGTTACAGACCACGCTGGAGTTCAGTAGCTCTTTAGAACCTCACACTCTTTCACTAATGTGGGTAAAGACAGACTGCATGGTTAGCTGCTTGATTATGTACACCTGTGACAATGAGACTGAATCAAACACCTGAATTTAATGATTAAGAGGTGTGTCCCAATACTTCTGTCCATCTAGTGCATCAGATTCTACTATATGTTATCTATATTACCCTCAAAGCTTCAGTACAAAACTACAAAATACAACTTTAGACTAGGTGTATGAAATTAGGTTGCTTTAAATAAACATCTCACAGCAGAGGAACCTGATTGTATCTCTGTTGTCTCTCTATTTTTAGTCCTTCCAAGTGGAAACCCAACAGAAGGTAACGTTTGCATCATTATTATCATCAGATTAAGTTTATAATTTATGTTAATTTACAATAATAATTTCTTTAAATACCTTGTAATCCTGCAGTGAACCCTGGCCTCTTCCTCGACTCTCCTACCGCAGACTTCGGTGCCAATCCTGCTTTCCCCACACGTGAGAGCTCCTCCTATCTTTCTGTTACACTTTAAAAGCGACCTGTAATTAAAGTTAATTAATGTTTGTGTGTTTAACCCTTTCTCGTTTCCTCTCTCTTCCTCTCAGTGAGAGAGATTGATATTGACAGCATTCAGGCTCCGGAGCCCAGAACCAGGGACGAGTTCCTGCAGTGTGAGTGAAGCCCTGAGTGACACACACAGTACACTGTGAACACTGTTTACAGATCATATAACACCTGCTTAACATATTCATCAGCAGGAAACATGTTCAGTATCAGGAGCGAGAAGCTCAAAACAAACAGACGTTGACACAGAAGCTACAACGACTAAATATGATTGTTTGATTATTCAGTGCGGCCACACTTTGCTATTATTACAGCATCCATCGAAATCTCTCAGTGTTTTTAACAGAAGAACTCTGCAGGGACTAAAAATCTGACCCCAAAGCATGTTTGTTCCTCACATAATACCAAAATTGAATATACGTTATCAGAGGCAGCGCAGTGGTGCAGTGGGTATGGCTGTTGCCTCACAGCAGGAAGGGTCTGGGTTCTCCGGCTGGGGTCCTTTCTGAGTTAGTATTTTCTCCCTGTGAGTGAGTTTCCTTCTACAGTCAGGTGAACTGAAGATACTAAATTGCCCCCTTAGCTCTGTGTGTGTCTGTGTGTCTGCCCAGATAGACAGACAGACACACAGACATATAGATAGACAGACAGACAGACAGACAGACAGACAGATACACAGACATATAGATAGACAGACAGACAGATACACAGACATATAGATAGACAGACAGACAGACAGACAGATACACAGACATATAGATAGACAGACAGACAGATACACAGAGATATAGATAGACAGACAGACAGACAGATACACAGACATATAGACAGACAGACAGACATATAGACAGATAAATAGACAGACAGATACACAGACATATAGACAGACAGACAGACAGATACACAGACATATACACAGACAGATACACAGACAGATACACGCACATATACACAGACAGATACACAGACAGATACACAGATAGATAGATAGACAGACAGACAGACAGATACACACACATATACACAGACAGATACACACACATATACACAGACAGATACACACACATATACACAGACAGATACATAGACAGACAGATACACACACATATACACAGACAGATAGATAGACATATAGATAGACAGATACACAGATAGACAGACAGATACACAGACATATACACAGATAGATACAGACAGACAGACAGACAGATACACAGATAGACAGATACACAGACAGACATATACACAGACAGATACACAGATAGATAGACAGACAGATAGACAGGTACACAGACAGATAGATAGACATATAGATAGACAGATACACAGATAGATAGATAGATAGATAGACAGACAGATACACAGATAGATGGATAGACAGACAGATACACAGATAGATGGATAGACAGACAGATACACAGACAGATAGATACACAGACAGATACACAGACAGATAGATAGACATATAGATAGACAGATAGACAGATACACAGACAGATAGACAGATACACAGACAGATAGATACACAGACAGATAGATAAACATAGATAGACATAGATAGACAGATAGATAGATAAACAGAAAACAGACACACAGACAGACGGACAGATACACAGACAGACAGACTGACGGACAGACAGATAGACACAGACAGCCAGATTGACAGATACACAGGTAGATAGATAGACAGACAGATACACAGACAGATAGATAGACATATAGATAGACAGATAGACAGATACACAGACAGATAGATACACAGACAGATAGATAAACATAGATAGACATAGATAGACAGATAGACAGATAGATAGATAAACAGAAAACAGACACAGACAGACGGACAGATACACAGACAGACAGACTGACGGACAGACAGATAGACACAGACAGCCAGATTGACAGATAAACAGGTAGATAGATAGATAGACACAGACAAATAAACAGATAAACAGACAGATATGGTGAATGTGGTGAATTAACACAAACAATATTACATTAATTTCAACTATAATAAGCTTAATGTTATGGGTGGTGTTAGAGTCTAAAGGGCTTTTTAGGAAAAGACAAAATCTAGTGCTCAAATCACACAGACAACCTCGAACTCAGTAACTAGGAGAGTGAGTATAATTCAGTTTCAAAGATAATCATCTTAAACCTGCCTTCTGGACTTTTTCATGACTTCCATAAAAGCTGAGCTACATCATTAACCTATAACTACAAAGAGAATATAACGTCTTTACTATTTAAAGATTTCATTTGACTGTGATGCACAAGTTCTCCAGTCGTGGAAAATGACCTTCTCCAGGTTTTCCGGTACTGTTAGAACCTGATCAGTGATCAGTGTTAAGATTTCACTTCCTGATGATACAATCTCCTGTCTTCTCGCTCAGATGCCTGTGAGCTCACCCTCGACCCAAACACCGCTCACCGGCGACTGGCCCTGTCAGACGGCAAAACCAAGGCGACCCTGCAGGCCGCAGCCCAGCCGTACCCAGACTGCCCCCAGCGCTTCGACGGCTGGACGCAGGTCCTCTGCCTGCAGCCCCTTTCCTCCGCCCGCTGCTACTGGGAGGTGGAATGGCGTGGGCGGGGCTCCTCGGTGGGCGTGGCCGCCGGCTCTATGCCCAGGAAAGGGGCAGATGCGAAGGCGGGGCTTGGATACAACAGCCAATCGTGGAGCCTGGAGCTGTCAGACATGTGCTGCGCCGCCATGCACGGCAATCAGAAGCAGGAGATTCCGGTGATCTACTGCCCCCGTGTGGGCGTGTTTCTGGACCGCGACGCCGGAACGCTGACCTTCTACAGCGTGGACGACGGCCTGGTGCCCCTGCACGCCTTCCGCGCCGCTTTCCCCCCGGCGCTGTTTGCTGCGTTCGGGGTGGGCAGTGGCGTGGGAGTGGGACTGGACTTCGCCATGGGTCAGTTCAGCTCCGCCTCAGACAGCATCAAAATCTGTCCTCTCTGAGCTGCGGAGGAACACGGGCGGACACAGACGGGAGAAAAGAACGATTTGGTAAAGCCAAGTCACCAAAGTAACAGTTCAGGAAAACAATCTAAAACAATCTGCACTGAAAACAAAATGATTTAACTTTAAAAAGTTTGTGTCTGTGCTGCCTGAAAATATTAAGTTAAACACATGCATGTTAGGATCCTCACTCTAAACTGCCCGTAGGTGTGAGTGTGTGTGTGAGTGTGTTGGCCATACGATGGACTGGCAACCTGTCCATGGTGTACCCGCCTTCGCCCGATGACACTGGGATTGGCTCCAGCCCCCTGGATGATATGTTATTTGGAGAAAAAACACAAACACAAATTCTTGTTCTGTTTACTTGCTATTTGAAATTAAATTGACTCAAAATTTTAAAAAATAAGGCTAAAGTAACACTACAACAGCCAATCACAGAGCCTGAAGACATCAGACCCAGTGGACCAATCAGAGGAAAGCCAATCAGTTCTTCTGAACTATGAACACTAAAGGTGTGTCTGAATTCGCCTACTAAGTCAGTGGGACCAGACTGGAGCCAGTACTTACTGCTTGAGAGGAAGAGTAGAAGCTGTTTCACTACGAGAGTGTTTAGTATCCACACAACCTCGGATGCACTACGCCCCCCAACGCAGGACATAAGACCACCACTGTAAACGTCCCGCTATTGATTAAAAGCCCCGTTTACTGACAGATGTAGATCCTGTTTGTGACACCGAGCTGCATTGTTGTCTGAATCTGTGCTCAGATATTGTCAAGCTGTAACTCTATGTTAAGTCCTTAGAACTCCTCTCTCAGTCCTTCCTTAAGATCCGCCTACTCACGAAGCTGATTGGCCGGAGTCTCCTTGGTGATGTGCATTTGATTGACGGGGTTTCCAGCCCTTGATTGAGGTTATCCTCCATGGTAGCGTTGGTGCTAACATTTAGACTACAGTGACTCACTATCACCTCTTCAGGTACAAAGTGGTACTACAGTGACTCACTATCACCTCTTCAGGTAGAAAGTGGTATCACAGTGACTCACTATCACCTCTTCAGGTAGAAAGTGGTATCACAGTGACTCACTATCACCTCTTCAGGTAGAAAGTGGTATCACAGTGACTCACTATCACCTCTTCAGGTAGAAAGTGGTATCACAGTGACTCACTATCACCTTTTCAGGTAATTTTTGGAATGTTTAAAACAAAAATCTTACATATTGCTCCTTCGAAGAACACTGACCAACATCATGATTGATTAAAAAGTGAGCTAAATTAGACCTGTTTAATTAAATTTCAGTGCGCTGCAGTTCATACAACCAGTAATATCTGTATATTTATTCTTATTATTATATATTATTATATATTATGTATTAAATATTATGTGTCAATAGTTACATTAAATAATGAAACAGAAGAGTACCATTATCATGACCACTTTCTAATTTTTCAAATTTTTACCCTGCCTTCGCCCGATGGCGCTGGGATTGGCTCCAGCCCCCCCATGGCCCAGACAAGCGGGATTAAGCGGCAGATAATTGATGAATGGATGGATATATAATAGACATTATAATAAAAAGGCTTCTTGTTATTTAATGGTGTCTATTATTGACAATTGCTTTCTCTACTTTGAAGAATAAAAAAAAATCAAAACAGCCACAACATCAATTTTGATTATTTTATTAAAAAAGAAGCAACAGAATGGCACCGATAGGGGCTTTAACAGGGAATCGGCTAACGGACATAATGGCCATCTATCTCTAAGCTAACCAATGCTCGGCACTAAACACTAAAGATGGTGACATCATCTCTACGTGCCAGTCCTAAACCCTGAGAGACAGAAGAAAGGCTGTTATGAGGAGGGCAGCAGCCGGCAGCTTCAACTAAAATAAACTAAGCCATAAACTTTGGCCATGGCCCCAGTCGCACCGTTCCCCTGTTTACATTATATATCATGAATCAATAATAACGATGTATATTGATGACAATATATGCAAATTATCAAAACATAACAGTTGGTTTAGGTCTGCCCTCCATCACACCAGCCTTCCTGGTGACAATATTTTCCAATCACCTGGCCCACAACCCAACACTGTTCCTCTAGTATGGCTATTACAACAGCACAAGAAAAGCAGGTCCGCTTACATAAACAACCAAACACATACGTTCCGTTTACAAAAAAAACAAAACAATAATATAGTCCAGCCTACAGAAAAAGCTGGATCAGATCATTTTGGTTTGTACAAGCCTTTAAAAGAAAATTCCCTCCTAAACGAGCCACAAACCGTGAACTAATCAGCGATACATATATTAAAAAAACTCTTCTAAATAAAACAGTGCTAAATAATATTACTTCATATAACGTGTGTTAGACCCTTTATCTTATATTGGTACATAATGTTGGGTAAACTCATCTAATAATATGGTTTTAGTGGGTTACAATAAAAAAAGTGCTTTAAATGGGGAAAAAGGGTGGAAAGGCTAAATTGGCTTGGGCGGGGGGGTCAAGATTTAAGGAATCAGGTCCACATAGCACATCTGGACACATTCTTTAAAAATAAAAAAAAAAAAAAGGCTCTATAAGCTACAGAACTGAACTGTACTGCTGGATGAGAAGCATGTTAGTGATGTTCTATATGAGCTACACTCTACAGACTGGATTATATACTTAACACTGCTCTAAATCTAATCCTTAAGAGAGTCTGGATAATGATGGAAGCTCGTATACATGAGAGATAATAATGATTCCCTTTGGGTTTAACACTGTAAGCATGTGAGTGCAACATTTCTCTATCTATTTAGCTGCACGCGACTGACGTACACAGAATATTTCCTTTCTAGTAAATTCTTAATCCCTTCAAAATGGCCTTGAACGGCATATGACTAAAAAAAATAATAATAATAACAACAACAACAACAAAAAAAAAATTCCCTAATAAAAACAAGAGAATCCTGAGGAACACCAACACCAGTCAGTCAGTCAGTATTAGCAATGGCAGGTAAAGGCGGAAAAAATGCATGCTGGGAGTTGTAGTCAGTAATTATTTCTGGTCAATCATAGGAATATAGTTAGCAACAACAACAAGACAAGATATGGCAGTTATTACCTGACACCTGTAAAACAGCTCCAACAACCAGCGGTTCAGTAGTGTTTAGATTAACTAGCTAGTCTACAATAAAGCACAGGCGGCTCAAGTCTAACTCCAGATTAACAACTAGTCCATTTACAGAGGCTCTGCAAGCTCATCCCTTCCTTTGCTGTTCACTTCACTGTTCTCTATCACTTCCTTCATTACCTTTAATTCACTTTCTTTCATGCTCCATCTTCATCTTTATCTCCCCCCAGTTTTAGAATCTACCAAGTTCTTAACACTGCAAGCAACATATTGCTGGACGCATTAAGACGCATGTTACTTATTTTATGCTTGTTACGATGCACAGCTTGACTTAATATGAGGAAATCTATGGATATATTTCCTATAATTAATGAGTAGCACTGACTGGAGGGAAGCTCATCCATAATTTTATGCCAAGTATAAAACAGCACTGGTTCAAATGTGGGTTTTGTTCATTTTCTGAAGGACAACAACCATAAATATGGAATATTTTTGAACATTTAGTGCCAAATTTCCACTACACAACACAGTGTATGTGAATATATTAAACTCAGCAAGTAAACAGGTAGTCCGGAAGTGTTTATATAAAAAAAAACATGTTATTATTTAACCAGGGCATGTTATTATTTAAACTTGTGCATAAGGATAATTCCCGTCCAGCTTAGTGCTACACAAGCCTGCATTACTAGGGGGGACCCTGACCAACTTGCTTAAAACCCTCCACCTTTAATCCAAACTACAGCAAACGCTGCTTCTCCATTGTGGTGCACTTACTTTCCTAACCTTTGCCTTTGCTCATGTCGCCCTACGTGCACTATCCCTGATCGACCTCCTCTCCTCCTTCTCCACCTGCGGTCCAGAGCCTGCAGAGCCTCGAGGGAAAGTGGACGAATGAAAAGAAGAAACAATATGCGAGTCAGGTTAAGGCAAAGGTCACGGGATGAGACTGTTGTACGTGTGAAGGTAACAGGAGAAATTTGAGGAAAACCAAACCAAGGAAGTTAAGCAGTCTCTTTTCCCTTTATATAAATATTCAAGGCCTTCGATATTCGCCACTGATACACAATAACCACAGCAAGACGCTACATCGAATCTTACAGAACTGTGCTTTTAAACAAGCCCGCAAAGCAGAAGAGGGACATGTTATCGTCTGATGCTTATGTTAGTTCATAAGGAGGCAAGAAAAGGGCTGAATTAGGCAAAGTCGCAGGTTATTCACCCACCGAACCATCCGCGCCCACAAACTCTTCTTTCAAGGTTGTGAGGTTCAACAAGCTTTCCAGAAACATCTCATTCGAGCTACTTAGAAGATCAGCAGCACACTGAATACCAAATAGCCCAACTTGTGCAGAGTGCATTATTAATTTCACATTTATTTTGTTTGCAAACAATCTGATGTGCTCCAACAACAATCCAGTTCAGTAACTTCTGAATGAATGCTCAACATCATGTAGCTACATATCCTAATTAGGTCGAATGAGATTTTAGCTAGCGCCCTTTGAAGCTTGTTCCACCAAACACCATTTACACCTCTCAGCTGTAACATTAAACCCACCTCCTTCTATCTACACTCACTGTCCACTGTATCAGCTCCACTGACCAAACAGGACCTACACTCACTGTCCACTGTATCAGCTCCACTGACCAAACAGGACCTACACTCACTGTCCACTGTATCAGCTCCACTGACCATACAGGACCTACACTCACTGTCCACTGTATCAGCTCCACTGAGCATACAGGAGCTCCACTTACAGACTGTAGTTCATCTGATTCTCTGTATACTTTGTTACTACAAACTTTAATGATCAGGACCCTCACAGGACCACCACAGAGCAGATACTATTGCAGTGCTGAGAATGACCCACCTCCCTAATAGTATCTGCTCTGTGGTGGTCCTGTGGGGGTCCTGATCATTAAAGAACAGAGTAATAAAGTATACAGAGAATCAGATGAACTACAGTCTGTAAGTGTAGCTCCTGTATGGTCAGTGGAGCTGATACAGTGGACAGTGAGTGCAGGTCCTGTATGGTCAGTGGAGCTGATACAGTGGACAGTGAGTGTAGGTCCTGTATGGTCAGTGGAGCTGATACAGTGGACAGTGAGTGTAGGTCCTGTTTGGTCAGTGGAGCTGATACAGTGGACAGTGAGTGTAGGTCCTGTATGGTCAGTGGAGCTGATACAGTGGACAGTGAGTGCAGGTCCTGTATGGTCAGTGGAGCTGATACAGTGGACAGTGAGTGTAGGTATAAGGAGGTGGTTTTAATGTTATGGCTGATTTTAGTAGAAGCAGAGAACGTCCTAGGCCCGTCCACTTCTTTTAATGTTTGTGTGAAAGAGTAGGGGCCTGAGAGAGCGAGGCATGTCTGCGGTTAGGCTTCAAGTTACCCCAAGAAGGGGTAGGCAAGTTAAGGGAGGTGGGATGTGGGGGTGGCACAGGATGGGAAGGGCTAGAGGCAGAGGTGCTTCGCCGACTGATCATCGCAGGGAGACTTTGGTTCCTTCTCAACCCGTCCAGAAGGCTTCCTCCTCCCGTGGCTAGGAAAGTGGCACTGTCCTGGCGCTGAGGACTATCTGACCCTCCGTGTAACACTTTTTTGTCTAGTCCCAGCTTCCGTAGCCGCTTGACGAGATTGCCGCTGTGGAGCTCCTGATTGGACGGTTGCTCGGTGGGGGCCGGGTCTGGGCTCGGAAGGTCAGGTCTGGGGGCACGGCCGAGTCTTACGCCGTAAACGTCCTGCAAGAATAGCTCAGCAGGCCGTGACGCTAAAAAATTGTCTGAGGGGGCAGTTCTGGACTCAAAGGGCACCGGGGAGGGGCAGGGGGACTGGGAGGGTGAGTTAGGTGGGGTATTTGGCAGAAGGTGCAAAGGTTTGGGTTTGGGTAGCTTGGAAGGAGCTGGAGCTCCTTGCGCAGAGATGCCTTTCTCCAGCAGGAGCTTAGCCAGACCACCAGGGGGCGCTGCAGGGCGACGAGGAGGGAAAGAGTCACCCAGACTGAGCCTGCATGGAGTGACCGGTGTGCTGGGACCAGTCCGGAGGGAGCTGGGGGTGTATTCACGCAGAGAGGGGGTACACGCAGAGCTAGAGAGTGTTTGAAAAGAGGTAAACATTGAGAAACAGTTATTTTTGGTTAACAATTTTAATTAAATACTGACAGCAGAGACACACTCAGGCACCCAGTCACATACCTTGCTGTCACCTGCGTGACATCACTGGGGTGCAGGATCCTGCAGGTGGTGAAAGTGTAGGTTGAGAAGGTGGAGCTCTGACTCTTCCCAGGATTCACTGCTTAAAACAACACAAAAGCCCATTAAACTGAGTCAGCGTTCCTGAATGAGTTTCAGCTACATATTGTGTGTGTATTAGGGGGGGGCGATATGGCTCTACAATAATATCACAATACTCTTGGCGATATGACAAAATCAAGTATACACTACAGCAACAAAACGAAAATTAAATTTTATTATTGCATATGATACGATATGATATGGCACACCCCTAACTGAGATATTAAACACCCCTAACTGAGATATTAAACACCCCTAACTGAGATATTAAACACACCTAACTGAGATATTAAACACCCCTAACTGAGATATTAAAAAATACAACAATTTTCATCAGACTGTAACAGAAGTCAATGATCCAGAATGTCACAATACTAAATAATGCACTCCAAATATCTCCATATATACAGGACTGAAGTAAAGTGAATGATACTGGACAGATAAAATCTGTCTCTAGTAGATATATAATGGGAAATGTGAATTTTTCTTTTTCTAAAAACAGTAAAAGTAGTACCCTGGTGTGATAATTAGGGATGGGTGATATGGCACGATATTTCAGGGTATAATATCGTTCGATATTCAAAAATGTTGGTGACATTATTGTGTTCGATACGATATGGCACACCCTTAGTGTGTATGCAAGCCTCATACATACATACATATTAATTTATATGTATATTATATAAGTTAACTTATAGATACAGATAAACAATAAATATAAGAATCTATAAAAATAAACAAGCACATGTTAAATTAGCCTTAAACAGCACTAGTCTTTTTCGCCACTCTCTACTGTCCATTTGTATAGATTGCTTCTTACTTGATCTATTATTTACCAGCTACATTACTGGTCCTGGCTGATTTCATTTAAGGTGATGAGGAAAGTGTGAGATCATGTTTACAGTGTGCTGTACTGAACGCTGTGGTTGCAATAACAGCTGCTCACCTGCAGAGGGTGCAGTTGTATTAATATTCAGGCTTGGAAGCACTGATGCTGCTGATGATCCGGCAGGTGCCGAGGTTACTGCGGGGACAGAGGTCATCACCAGGTTGGTTGTTGTGGCCGAGGAGACGGTGGCTGGCACTGCAACGGGAGAGCCTCTCAGAGACGGAGAAAGGGGTGGAAGTTTGACTGGAGTGAGGACACTTTTCCTCTCTTTCTTTTCCTCCGGAGTGGACGATGACTGGACATTGAAGGTAATCCCTCCTTCCTCTTCCTCTTCCTCCTCCTCCTCCTCCTCCTCCTCCTCCTCCTCTCCTCTTCTCCTACGCTCATCTCCTGTCCCTCTTTCCTCTCTCCTGTCCGCCCACAATTTCTCGTGTTCCTCATCCTCTTCCAGGTCTGTCAGATGGTACACGGCGTCCTGCGGCAGTGGACGGAAGCCTTTGGTGACCACACCAGGGTGGGGGTCCAGGATAGTGGCCAAATGGGGCTTCGCCAGCTGTTGCCAGTGATGTAGGGTTAGAGAGCCTTTAGGAGAAAAGAGGAAAGACTAGTTATTTAAAGCAAAACACTTGTACTGACTGCCATGCTGAAGAGTCTCAGGCTTTTATTTGCTGTATGATTATAAAATTAAATAAATATAAATATAGATCTCTCTTCACTTCTGTTCTGTTATCTGTCTCAATATTTTATTGATATTGAAATGTATTGATATAATATTTAGTTTTTCTGATAAGCTGGAACAGACAATACAGAGTCTGTGGTGCCATATTAGACAAATCCTATAAATCTAATGTTAACTAACTTTACTCTTCCTGAGATAATGACTGGCCTCCTGTCCAGCTGAACGCTGCTGGAAGACTGACCATCAGGGCCACCTCCTCATCTATCACCAGCTAGCTCTCCTGTTCATTCATGCCAACTGGAACACCTTCAGCTACATCACTGTGCCATCCAGATGTACCAGCATTGAGAAAGTTCACTCCCACTTTTCACACAGACCCAGAGACTGCCTCAGTTAGAGACTGCCTCTAGCAGCTTTTAAAGCTTTACCATACAGACTTCAAACAGAGACTCTCTCAGCTTCTCTTTGGTATTTAGTTTATTAAACTGTAAATACTGTTTGACTAGAGGTAGTATGGGTCTCCCCTTGGGAGTCTTCGTTCCTCCCAAGGTTTCTTCCTCCAGTTTTTCCTTACCACCGTGGCTTGCTCACTGGGGGATATATTTAACTGTCTGTTTTCAAGTCTGTAAAGCTGCTTTGTAACAACATTGTTGAAGCACAAAGGTGCTTCATAAATACTGACAATATACGTATGTAAATTATTAAAATAACAATAAATATCACTATACAGGTCTCCATAATTTCTGCTATTTTTTATTGTATCGTTTGTTTTGTATTTTTGCTCTAAAAGCTTCAACACAAGAAACAGTTACATAAATAAATTTATGGGCATATTGCCTTACTATCAATATTACATAAAATACTGTGCAAACATCTTATCTGATCAACAAGTGTATGTTCACCAGTAAGAATACCAGATATGATTATAACAAATGTAAATAATCATACATACAATACAAAGTAACATGAATATGTTATTGTGAGAGAAGTAGATCAGATCTTGAGCTCAAGTTTGAAGAACAAAGTTAGGTTCCAGATTTCTCCTGGACGCCCCAGACATTGCATGAATGTGTTCAGTTCCTTCAGCAACAATCTTGATTTAGCTTAATGAAGTACTGAGCAGTCAAAGCAGGTATTAGATGAGAACTGATAATAATACTGGGTTGTTTCCACAAGGAGAAGCTTGGAAAGGGTTTAATAAAACACACTGACGAAGTAAAAGCACTACTTACTCTATTAATACTGATTAATATTTAATAATAAAGTGTTTTGCTGAGTAAATAAAAGCTTAATATCTGGAAAAATAGCTTTTTAAATATAATAATGTCCCCAAGTGCCTCAAACCGTTGCACAGTACTGTATAAATCTCGCTGCAGCTCCACTGCTCATTTCCAGGTATGTGTGCTCTCACCTTCCATTGGTTTGACTATCTGCAGTTTTTCAGGCAGGAAGGTTTTGAAGACGCTAGAGGACACCGAGAACTCTGACAGGTTGGTGAAGGAGGACAGAACGCTTCCCATCGGAGAACTGCAGCCACTCCCACCACCCTCAGACTCCGTCCCTGCCAGCTCCTGCAGCTTCCTGTCCCTCTCGGCCTGGAAGTACTGCCGCTCACACAAGAAGTTCTGTCTGCGCAGAGAGAGGCGGTGCAGCGCGGAGACGAGGTCGCTTCCTCCCGGAGAGCCTGGCTGACCCAGACGAGAATCACACCTGAGCGGAGAACACAGAGAAAATGTAGCAGCACACATACAAACTCATATTCAGATCCATATATCACACATTCAGAGACTTTATACAGAACCATAAACTCTAAAACCAGAAGGCTCTTAAAACAGCTTCTTTAATCAGGCCTGAACAGCCTGGAGTAACGGTCAGTGGGTCGGTCACTGCTACTCCTACCAAATCATCATCATTATAATCTCCATAGACAGACCACACCACATACACACCTTATTACAGACTCACTCTGTGCTTTACTGGTACTTCAGTCTAGCACATCTACACCTGCACATACAGAATGACCACTTTACATCTTCTATTATCTCCTATATAGCCTGCAGCTTTTTAATCAGCCTCAGACTCGCCAACTGTATATATGGAAAAGTATACATCTGTATATATCTGTATAGATATCGGTCATGCAACTGTTCAAAACTTTTGTTTGGTTCTGTTTAAGAGGCCATGTATTCAAGCTGTTTGTGCAGAATGTACCTTTCAGATAAATAACACACATTTCAGACAAATTAACACATTTAAGAGGAGTTGTCAATGTCTAAAACTTTTAAAACTAATAATAAAGCTACTCTTGACACTAGAGGGTAAGGTGAATACCTAAAAATGTAAACCCAGTATTGTGAATGAAACTGAATCCTCCGCCAGAGTGAATGAGCATCTTAATTAATTATGAACAAAAGTTATGAACAGCTGCATGACGGACATCCCGGCTACATTTACAAAGTTTTAAAATGTACAGTTTTTATAACAGTAGTATTAGTCATGTCATAAAAGCTACAATATATACAGATGTATACTTTTCCATATATACAGCTGGCAAAATAAAGGCAGAGTGGCAGATAAAGAGCTGCAGGAGACAGAATACTGTTATTAAAGCGCCACCTAGTGTCCTGCAACTGCAAGATTTTGTTAAAAATAAAAGAAGCGTTTATAGGAGAAAAACTCAAATGCATCCAACCACACTTCGACACCCATTCATCATCTTCTGTTTTATCCAACTAGTAAGGGTCACAGGGGGCCTGAAGCCAACCCCAGCATCATCGGGCATAGGCGTGGTACACCATGGACAAGTTACACTCTGCACTTAAGCTTAATGTACTTTTTTCTCAAACACACACACACACACAAACACACTCCCAAACACGCTCACATACACTCACTTAGCTGAGTCTTGCTGCGTGTCTGCCTCCTGTGGTGTGTGCGAGAGAGAGTGGAAGGGCTTTGCAGTCATCACTAGGCCACAGTTTCCTGAGCCTGGAATAGGGGGCGCCGCTGCGGCTGCTCGCACCACCGTCTCATTCACACTCCGTACCGTCTGGAACACACGCTTATGGGCCGACCTGTGCAGGGGGTTAACAGTTGAAGACAGGTATTGAACTTTTAGTTATGCTTAAAGAACCTCAAAAAAAGAGAGAAAGTGTGTGTTTGTGTGTGTGTAAGTGTGTATATATAAGTGTCACCTTTGATCCTCATAGGCCATCTCCTCCTCTACACTCAGCTCTCTCCTCATAGTGCCCTCAATCTCCGCCGCCAGAGAATCCTACACAGAGAGAGAGGAAGGGAGGTTGAGAGAAAGAGAGAAAGAGGAAGAAAGTGAGGAGTAGGACAGGAACAGAAAGAAAGAGAACAAGAAGGAGAAGAGAGGACCAGAGAAAACAGGGATGAAAAGAAAGTCATAATTAGTGCTACTTTTTCTACTACACCATACATGCCACTATATGGACAGGTTTGCTCATGCTAACATTAGCAGGGCATCCTTACACTACTGGAGTGGATGAGTCTAATTTAACAGCAACAGATAATAAACCACTGCCCGCTATAAATCTTTGACGATAATTTAATTATAAAAAATACAATGTTTCTGAGTTTTGATACACAATCACAAAGCACAACATTCAGTACAAAGAGTCTGTGAAGCCATTCTGAACAAAATTAGATGTCAGAAAAAAAATATTTAAGTAAACAGTTAACAGTTTTTCAAAAGTTTTTATGACTGGAATGCTGTAGGAACATATCTCACCATAGGATAGTGTCCATATGACAGGTGTCTACGCAGCCCGGCTGACGGGGTGTGTTTGCTGCGCAGTTCTTTAATCTCCTCCTGAGACTCATGCAGCATCCCCACACACTCCACATTCCTGTCCGACAGCTCCTTCAGCTAACAGACAGACACACACAGACCACCTATTCAGCAGGTGTGTAAATCTCAGAGCTCAATTGGTTGTAATTCATTAGGAAAAGATTTGAAGCATCACTGGCTATGTTTACAGAGATTTTCTCCAATCTGACTGAATTCACTCCGGTTATAGATTAGGACTGAGGTGTTTATATGCTCAATCTGCTCAACACTCTGGTGAAAATCTCCGTTTACATGCGCCCTACAAGTCATCGGATTCAAAATTACCCGCATGCGTGGAGTATAACTTGGTGTAAACATTACCATGACAACGAGAATTGGGCGAGGTCAGGCCGGCTGAAGTATGTTACCTGAGTTTCAGTTAGCGCACTCGTGTTTTTAACTGCTTTAAAATTACGACTCAGAAAAACATATTTCACATTTACTTATAAAAGAAGGGCCGAGAGGAAGACGTCGCCTGCAACATGGTTTTCATCCGTGTTAGCAAGCGGTCGATCTCCCATGAATTCATCCATAATTTTGTTAAACGGGAAGGTGGACGGAGCGGAGCCGTTTTTACCGTTCAGGTTTTTAGCTTTATAAACTTCCATCTGTGATTAACTTGCTCTATAGTTCGTGTAAACCCACCATCGTTCATTTGCTCATATACTCGTCTGAACAGCTCGTTTTTGCAAGTCCATCCGTCCGTCCTGCTATTTTTAAATCTTTTAAGGTTTGAAGCTGCACATGCACAGAGCGTACTCAAGCTTTCCGATTGGGAATGTAATCAGATACAGGCGTTTACGCGGCTATTATTCTTCTATTAAACTGATTATTTACGGGATATCCCACCTCCTTCAATTGGATAGAAATTGTAATTGGAATGACCTTAAATCGGACTATCAGTCTATTCGGATTGAGGTGTACACATGGATGTATTCTATTCCGATTAAGCTATTAGTCGGATTATTAACGAGTTATCAGGCTGCAAAGTCAACTTCAGTATTTCAGTACGATTCAGAATCAATAAGCACATACAAAACTGTACACAATACACAGCTGGAGAAATCGTTTCCACAGTAGTGTTATTTAATAACGTTAAATTTGTAGGGATTTATTTTGGTCAGAAATTTGAGAATTTGAGAAATTTGTTATTTTATTATAAGTGATTATAATGTGCTCTAACGTTCAAAAATCAATGCAGTTCAATAGCCACTCAGATTGCTGGGTCATGATGCGTCAGTGAATTTTATACAACGGGATCACAGAAAGGGCATCAGTGAAAGTGATCGTGCTGACTCTGATAAATACGCTGCCTTATCTCTTCCAGAGAAAGACTTGTTATGCTTTATAGCACAATAATGTTCTTTGAATACCTGGTTATATCTGGGGGAATGTCTGGAGGAGCTTCAAAAGTCATTTCATAACTTTCATATAAGTTCTGTCATCATAAACCTTGTTACCCAGTAACCCAGGAGTTATTGCTTCGTAACATCAGTTATTGGAACATGTCCTATATGACAGCTAAAGCAGCTTCTAACACACTTACAAAGAAGACCAGGCCTATGATACACTCAGAAAATATATGTTATTAAGCTACTTACATGCATTTCCCTTCCCTTTAGTTATGGCCTACCTTAAATTGTAATAATAATAATAATAACAATAATAATAATCATCACCATCATCATCATGGAGTTTATGAAAAAGCTTCCGATCCAGGATCAGCTAGCAAGCGTCACAGTACTGATGGAGTTTAGGAAGGAGGTTCTGATCAAGAATCAGCTACCACGTGTATCAGTACTGACTGGGTTTAGGAAGGAGGTTATGATCCAGGATGAGTTGCCATGTGTATCAGTACTGAAGGAGTTTAGGAAAATGATTCTAATGTACTGATTGAGTTTAGAAAAGAGCTTCGGATCCAGGGTCAGTTGCCATGTGTATCAGTACTGATGGAGTTTAGGAAGGAAGTTCTGATCCAGGATCAGCCGCCATGTGTATCAGTACTGATGGAGTTTAGAAAGGAAGTTTTGATTCAGGATCAGCCGCCATGTGTATCAGTACTGACAGAGTTTTGGAAGGAGGTTCTGATTCAGGATCAGCCACCATGTGTATCAGTACTGACGGAGTTTAGAAAGGAAGTTTTGATTCAGGATCAGCCGCCATGTGTATCAGTACTGACAGAGTTTTGGAAGGAGGTTCTGATTCAGGATCAGCCACCATGTGTATCAGTACTGATGGAGTTTAGAAAGGAAGTTTTGATTCAGGATCAGCCGCCATGTGTATCAGTACTGATGGAGTTTAGGACGGAGGTTCTGTCTTTCAGGTGAACTTAAACATGTAGTCAATAAATAAAGCCCACATTTGCTGTATGTTTATACCACTGCTGTAGTATAATTGCTGTTCCTTAAGAACTAGGATTTGTGTGACAATGCAATTTAGTACATGCTGGCTGTCTGCCTGCTTGCTGGTAGACACACCCACCAGCAACTCATTGCCTGCTGCAACAGGTAACACTGAGAGATTTTAGTGCTTGTGATGTGCACGCAAGGTAAGAAACCAAAACAAAATATTTCGTTGCATTTCCTACGATAAAGGAGATCTGTGGGAGAATCCTAAAGACACTATCATCATACAAACTGCCAACTCATCACTGCTGATTTAATAAGAAGGTCAATTTTAGTTGATATATTTACACAGAACTTAAACTGAGAGAAATCATGACAGTTGTAGACATCGAGTATTTCAGCTCAAGTACTTCTATTATTAATGTAATGAATCTCAAATCTATACAGGGAACATGGAAACACACTAAAGTACTTGGATAGGATTAGTCTTTACCATGCGATATCTGTTTATGACCAATTCTTACAGGACAAGAAATTACGGTGTAAACAACAGACGGGAGTGGCTACTTATGCACTGCACTGCCTAAACCTACTTTAAAAACCTTGACCCCACACTTCCCTGTAAAACTAATCTGGCGCGTATAGGGTCTAAGTCTGTTTATTTCAGCTCTGTCCATTGATATTTAATCTGATGCAATGTGGACTTTAATGTAAAGGACATCTGATGGCGTGTGTGTGAACACATACCTCAGCAGTCAGTTGCCGCTGGGCGTCCTTTGAGGCCTGTAGATGAATCCTTAGCTCCTCTTTTTCCAGGGCCAACTGAAATATAAATACACAAATACATAAAAAAAAGTAACTGCATGAATGATGTGGTAAACAAGGTGGTTTAGGTTATGTCTATAGGGGCTGTCTAACAGCTACTGCAAGGTGAAACGCCTTATGTGATGTAAAACATTAGTTCCTATAAAGATTGAAGCAGACAACTAACCTGAGTAGCTTTTTGGGGCTAGCTTAGACACACTCAGACAAGAGACTCTTCCTATAATGCTGCGTATGTTACAGGGGTGTTGAGGGTTCGCGAGACAATACATTCAGAATCAACCACAGTTAGATTTCATGCCATAAAATGTGTCACAGCTACTATAGTTCTAGTTACACAACAATCTAATTAATCAATTATATTGCTAAAAGGAATTTTATACCTAGAAAGGTTAGTTAAGCTGTTTGAAACTGTAAGGAACCTACAAAAATATATATATGTGTTGGTTCTGTGTATATATATATATTGTTTGTGTAGGTTCCTGACGGTTGCTTACGGTATATAAACAAACAATGAGTTAAATAATAATTATTAATTCATAATTTAACCCTCCCCCATGTCTTTCTCTCTCTCACCTCTTTGACCCTGTGCTGAAGCTCCACTATCTGTGACAGTAACTGTGCAATTTCCTCCTGATGCCTCATCAGATCCTCATTTTTCTGAGCAAGCTCCTCCGTCAGAGTGACCATCTGACTGTTTGACTCACCTGAAACACACACACAACACACACACAACACACACACACAACACACACACACACACACACACACACACACACACACACACACACACACACACACACACACACACCTGCTTATTAACACTTTACTTCTTAATGGAAATCAAATTGTAACTGAAAACAACTGATAACAACAACTAAACAAACTGAGTAGCTTACGTAGTTCTTTAACGCAGTCGCTGACCAGCTGCTGCTCTTTTTCTTCGTAGGTGATCGTCTCCTTTTTCAGATGACATGCCTGCAGAACACCAGAGCAGAAGAACTTGCTCATCATTTCATAAAAACAGTCATTCAACAAAATTCAACTTAATACTTCCACACTCACAACACAAAAGTATAATGAAGGGTTAAAAACGTAAAGGACAGTAGAATGAAGAGAGTTGGGTGATGCAGGAACATAGACACGAAAATTGATTATTTTATGACAGCAACCTTTGCTATCCGCCAATGACTCAAGCAAATCTGAAACTCCATCAGCTGTTGAGAAGATAACTGGGGATGCTTAAAAGTGAGATTCTTTCCTGTCGAGTATGTTGTTTTCTACCAATCCAAAGACAAAAACAGTCCTGCATGTTCTGTTATTATCGCTTTTATTACAAATGCCAAAATGGGATTTCTGAAAAAGTCTAAACAAAATATGTAATGTTAACAGTATTTCAGTGAATCAAAGGTAATATGACTGATATCACCACTGTCACAATATATTTTGCCTTTGTAGATTAGGTTCGGTCCCACATCTTTGCATGTCTTGTTTAAACCTGTGCAGGTGAATGCCTTAAAGTGTTTACAGTAAAGGGTGTTGCAGTGTATGTCATGTTTATGCGAATCCAATATTTTGATTGGTTGCCAGAATAGGCTTACATTGCCATATGGTGGACGTGTTTGATTAGGTGGGGTTATAGCTAATATGACATTAATAAGACATTATGTCACATTAGCATGTTTTAATCTGCCAATTAGCACGTTTCTAATCTAATCGACTTGATCTACTAAAACTTGATCTTTTTCAGTTCATTAAATATAGAGAATAACCAAAATATTGTGTGCATTTCCTAATAAATAATTGTACTAATTTCACAACAGTACAAAACAAAAATGATACTAATACTGGACTAAAGGAAGAGAATAGCATAATGATTTTACCAAACGTTTTTAATACTGTGTGATTTAAATCATTTCAAGAGTTCCTCATCCTGGCCTGAAAGTTAGTGTCATTGTCTTATTGGCATTTCCAATGCTAAAAAGCTGTTTTTTGCAAGAACCTGGCAATACAACACATATCATGATACAGGGTTTATGATTCAATATCTTGTTGTGATAATATATGCAAGATGATATCAAGGTTTTAGGAAGAGTTTTAGAAGAAATTTAGGAAAACTGTCACCATGCAGTTTAAATATCTCCCTGTATGAATAGATTTCCTAATACTAATAGCAGTGTGCCCTTACGGTACATGTTTATGTTGAACAACAGTGCTATCTAGCAGTCGGGGGGTTAAACAGCATAATATGAGTAAATGGCTGTAAACTTCTGACTAAAAAGCAATACTGGATTTTTTTTTAGAACTGATACAGTATCACCAAAAATAATAACATGATGTTTAATATTTCACACCCCAAACTGTTTGTGTGTCATAGTTTATTCCTCTCACCTCCTGTCGCAGTGACAGATTCTCCTCTTCCAGATCCTGTAGTTTGGTCTGCAGCGCCTCCAGCTGGCTGAGTGTGAAAGCACAACCTGCGGGCAGTGCAGGACGCAGTGGGGTAGAGCTGCTGGAGTCTGTCTCGCTCTCCTCACTCGCGCTCGCCACCATCCGTAACAACTCATCCTTCTTACACAACTCATGCTGCAACTGGTGCACCTGACCAACAGGGGGCAGCGGTTAGTGTATACCTAAGTGTGTTTTTGACTAAATGAGAGTCAGTTTCATATTTCACATCTAGTTGCTCCACAAATTTGAACGTGTGTCGTACCTGATCTAGAACCTGCGTTAGCTGCTCCTCCAAACTGTCATTGCGTTCTTGCAGAACATGGTTCCTCTGCAGCAGGGACTGACCAATCCGAGCTGCTAGCTCCAGATCCCGATCCCTCTGGCCAATCAGAAGAACACACAACAATCAGGCAACCAATTCAGGTGCCACAGACACAAATATCGGACAGGCTAAGCAGAAAACGTTGTCTACAGCTGTCTCAAGTTAGCCAGGTAGCAACAATTTACATACACATGATATGATATAGGTGTGAACAGGAGGTTACCTCAGCTAGCAGGTGTGTGACAACTTCTATGTCATTGTAGGTTTTGGTCATCTGCTCCACCCGGTCAGCACTGAGGACTAGAGAGATAGCGCGTCAGGTAATAACAAATATCCATTCTGTACATACACCTTCAGAGGTGGGAAATAATCTATTATAACATTACCAGCATTGTCTTAGAAGCATTAGAGTTGGTCTTTAGATGGTTTAAAATATTAATTCAAATATAAAGATTCACAAATTATTTCCCATCTCTGAGACAAACAGGCATGCACCCATACAGCCACTGCAAAAACACACAATTACACAAATATGTGCATATAAACAAGTGTGCACATATTCATAAAACCTGGTATCTACTGCATCTACACACATACACGGCCACCCACAAACGCCTGCATGCATAAAACGCAATCTTTCCTCTAAAAGTTACCAGCTAGTAACTAGGACGCATGCTAGGCTCCGCTACTGTTAGCGTGCTATGCTCTCTGCTCAAGGTCTGCTAAAAACTATGAACTCATGCAAAACTGTAAAACACGTGTGGTTGAGAAAAGGATGGAGAACAGAGTGAAAGAGAGAGATGAGAAAGAGAAATGGATAGAAAATAAAATAACGGAAGCCAGTGAACACAGCAGGAGGGATACCTTTAGACAGGCTGTGGGAGGCAGGGTGAGTGGGCTCCAGAGCCAGAAAAGCTGGAGGGAGGCAAGGAAGGAAGGAGGGAGAGAGAAATGTAATGTTGAGAAACAGAATATTAGCTTAGCCAGTTAAGATTTCCCTTCAGCGGAAAGAGAGAACGAAAGAAGATTTGAGTAAGATTTTGAGAGAAAGAGAGAGAAAGAGAAAAAAAGAGAGAGAGAGAGAGAGCGCAAGGTAAGGAGAAAGGTAGAGAGAGAGAAATAGATAGTCAGAAAGACAAAGGGTAGAGAGAGTCAGTGAGAGAGGTAGAGAGGGAGGTAGAGAGAGAGAAATAGATAGAAAAACAAAAGGTAGAGAGAGTCAGTGAGAGAGGTAGAGAGAGAGAGAGGAAGAGAGAGTGACAAAGAGGGAGAGAGAGAGAGAGTCAGTAAGAAAGAAAGAAAGTGAGAGAGGTAGAGAGGGAGGTAGAGAGAGAGTGATAGAGAGAGGGAGGAAGAGAGAGAGAGAGAGAGAGAGAAAGAGGGAGAGAGAGAGAGAGGGAGAGAGAGAGGGAGAGAGAGAGAGTCAGTGAGAAAAAAGAGAGAGTGAGACAGGTAGAGAGACACAGAGAGAGAGAAAGATAGGGAGAAAGTAAGAGAAATAGATAGTCAGAAAGACAAAAAGGTAGAGAGAGTCAGTAAGAGAGGTAGAGAGAGAGAGGTAGAGAGAAAGAGGTAGAGAGAGAGAGAGAGACAGAGAGATTGGGGCATGCCTAGATGATGTAAACACCTGGGGCTCAACCCGAGATGAGATGAAACATTATATTAATTGATGTGAACATGCTCCGCCCACAAATGCGTATTGTCGCTGTCCAGAGAAAAGCACGTATCTCCATTTTTATTTTACTTGAGTTTAACAGAGCAGTTGCTGTTTATACTGTGTGAAAATTTCCTGATGGAGATACGATATACATCATGATACAGGAAACATGATATAATTGCAGAACTGTAAGCAAGACAATCACCTTGCTTACAGTTCTGCAATTAACCACCACTACATGCAGAGTTTTTTAAAGCTAATGATAGCGGTGCGCCCTTATCCTACTCGTTTATGTTGGAGTAGAAGAGTCTACTGGTGAAGAACACCGCTAGCTGGTGGTCATGCTTTTAATCCAAACACAAAATAAAATTACTGGTTGCACCGAATCTTTGACTGATTACTACTAAACTACTGTGCTTTTCAGAATCAACACAGCATTACCAAACATAAGATTACAATATTACATTTGTTTTTTATTTTTTTCAGTAGTAATTAAACTAACCCTGGAGCACCATTACTTGTAAAAAGTTCACATTTGTGGGTGGAGCCTAAACAGGGCAACTACTGCTCAAACCTTTACTAGCACTGCTACTATGTATTTGCACAGAATATTTAAAAATAATACGGTTTTGTTATTTTGTTCTAAACTATTACCATTAAAAAAAGATATGGAATTAAAATACAACAGCTAAGCTTAAGGCACGCCCCTAGGAGTGAGGGATGTAAGGAGAGCAGTGCACCTGCAGTCCCTGTAGCTCATCAAAGAGTAAACCTGGATAAAGAAAAAACCCATCTCATTAGGGTACACACACTCTTACACACACACACACACACTTCATAATACAGGCCAACAAAGTTCGCACACTCAGATCCTTACAAACGAAAAACTGCCATCATCACAGTCAGCCCCGTCTCTGGACTGCTTTGCTTGGGGCGGGTGGCGGGGGCAGTAAAACATAATGCCTGGGCATGTTGATAGTCATATTTTTAAAGCCAGAAATATTTTCAGGGCGTGATTTGTGCATAGAATGATGACAGCAGATCTAATGATACTGGCTTAAATTAATATATGAAGTAAAGAAATACAAATGTGGCATGTGCCTTCAAACTTAAACCCTAATGACTGAAGAGTGTACTTTGCTTACGAAAATAAAAAAAGACGATCTAATTGTGATTAATTTTAATAACCCCCCATAATTAATTTAACACTATACTGATACTGGTGAAAAGATTTAATACAACTTCTAATCAAAGCTGACAAAAGTAAATAGACACTGGCTGAGACTATAATAGGAATAAGAGAGAATTCTAGGGGTGTGTTTAAAAAAAACAGATTTTTCTATTCAAATCGATCTTCATTTGAATTTGATATCGATTCATATAAACCAGAGATCGATCTTTAAAATTAGCATTCCAGCGAATACGCTGATACTCATTTCAAGCAAAACGACAATAAACATGACTAGCATAATATGTTCAGTTAGAGGGAGTCAGTAATTGGAAGAAGAGGAAAACTTGGCTTGAACAACAGTGTTACGAACAGTGTTAAAAACGTCGCCGTAGGTAACCTTAGGCCACCTTTTCATATAATCCACCCACTATGTTATTAACATTGGATGAGACATTGTTGTCCCATTCGAAATTCTTATTGTCTTTCTGGTCTCCTCCCATGTAACTGTATTCATTTTGGTTAGCTGAGCGGAAGTTCTAACACTCTTGAAGGTGGGTGTGGCAAAATACGGTGAATATAAACATAAGCTCTAATGTTTTTAGTAACGGTAGGGTGAGTGTTCCTTGTACATTTACCACATTAGTTCCCTGAAAATCTCTTTTCATATTCAAAGAAAACATTATTGTAACTGAAATATCTCTAAATGAATCAATATTGAATTAAATCGAATCAGAAATCGAATTGAATTGGGACTTTGTGAATTGGGATCGAAACGATCCGGGAAATCAGTGGTGATACCCAGCCCTAGAGAATACTAATATGATTAGGTAATTACAGTCTAATCAGAAATAAGCAAGCACATATCTCCACACTGCACAGCAAAATGTTTTTTTTTGTGATTGGTTCAGAGATAAAAGCCATGGTCTGCATTATGATTGGGGATGGGCAAAGACAAAATTTGGGGAGGAAATACCCCCTTTAGACCACCCTCTAGCACCAGCCCTGATCATAATTACACACAATACAACTCCCACCATTAAAACAGTGTCTCTGATCATCTCTCTCATTCCACCTACATTATCATCAAGATTTATTCCACACACACAGTTTACTTGTTGCTGCTGTTTCTCACAAGCTTCACCAAGTGTATGTCTGTCAGTGTCTCCAGCTATCTGAGTATTTAAACCAGAGATTTTCACTGAACTGTCGAGAGTAACCTTCACCAAAAGCCTGCCAGTTTTTAGACTACAAAACCCTCAAATCCCCCCAACATGGAGCACAGTTTGCTTACATACTCAAAAACCAAACATGAAGCCCATCTTTTCCATTCACTCGTAGGAGTTTCACATTCATACAAATAACCAGTGGTCAGCTGAGGGTCACAGGACTGTAACTCAGCGGTTCTTCTTCATTATTTTCGATGATCGTAAATCCTACTATTAAAACACACCACTATATGAACAGGTTTGCCAATGCTCACAATAGCATTGCACCCTTGTGCTGCTTGTTAATGTTGGAGTGGAGCTGAAAATGGATTACAACACTAGTAGTCAGAGGTTTAAACACAACACACAATGATTCACTGTCTGCATGTAAAATGTTCATTAATAATAAATGTGTTTTTTAGAATCGATACAGTATCACTAAATATAATATTGCAATATTTCGATATTTTCATCACATCCCTCATGTGTAAGAAATAATGCTACATGTAACATATTATTAGAGGTCCCACACATCGCTGCTGACAGAACAAAACCTTATATCTCTGTTACTGTCGTTTTTTAGTTTTTGACTAAAAGTACCTGCTGCTTTTGGCACTGTGTGTACATTTTCAAGATTAATAGACAAAAGAAATGGACCAAAACGACTTGGGGGCAGGGGACATGGACTTACATAAAATGCTAAGTTATGATTTTAACAAACCACATACATTGTAAAAAAAATAAATAGTTGATTAATATTAAAGCAATATCATGCACGGGTAGTCATTTATACAAAGATTTGCTTGTTTAAACATTTCTGATTATATTTTTCAGGCTATTAATACTTCTTGGTTTAGTTCAATGAACCAGACATGTTCTATTATAAATTAATATTATAAATTAAATTGTTGACAGAACTCTACATTGTAAGGAAACATACTGCATTAGCATTTTTACGCTGTCCTCACTAATCTCAACCAGTACTTACACCTACTTGCTAAACCCAATTCTAAAATACCACATTATATTTCATATACAGTAAAATATATCCTTCAGTAAGACATTAAGCACATGGTATCCAAACTTGCATTACTTTATTCCAACCTGTAACTGACAAGAAATCAAGATGCACTGCCTGAATATCACTTGGCTTTACACAACACAATCACTCCTTCAACACTCCGGCTCAGCGATCCAAAATCAAAAGACCTTCACATGCTGAATTCTCAGAACTAATTCCAGTTTAGTCAATTGTTAAATATTCCCAGACTTTGTCTTCACACTCACGAATAGGGGCATCCTTACCTGATGTGAGGAGGTAGTCTGTGATATCATCGTTCAAAGGAAGCATCTTCTCAGTAAAACTACATACACCACACAAATACACACACCTGCAGTCTGCAGTCCTTCCTCATCCTAACACCACTGCCTACACACACCACTGACATTCCCTCAAACAGCATCTCTTTCATAACAACCCACTCGCCCTACTGTCCTCCAATGATGAAGTCCTCTGAATAACTCAACAAATCCAAACTCCTGTGCTGTGAGCCCACATAGCTGGCTCAGAAACTCAACTATAATCAGTGACTTATTATCTGTGGAAAAACGTGGTTTAACCTTTAAACTCGGGTGAAGATACAAATGGAAGTGACCTGGGTCAATCAATCTGTAATGTTACTGCTATCTAACGCTACTGCTGACAGCTACCTCACCGGGACAGTAAATGTCGTACGACTGATAACACTGCACACAAACGTAGGATATCATGCTCGAGCTGCTGCAACACACTACTACACCACACACAGTCAACATCACACAACGGCCCTTAATTATTAAAGCAGCCTACAGTCAAATGAGGTGTGCGCGTAAGATGTTAACCAGAAATGTGTGTGATGTGAGCCCAATTAATCAAAATGATTATCAATGTTGGTAAAATAAAAGGGTAAATAATGTGAATTAGGGGTGTGACGAGAGACTCATCTCACAAGACAGGACAAGGCACAATATTGGGTTCACAAGGAGATGAGATGAGATTTCAAAATATTTTATGAAAACTTCAAAGATGAAAAATTATGTCTATTTGACAAAGTCAGAAAATGCAAACTCAACAGACTGTTTTTTCTCCTTTATGAGGCTCTAGAAACTAATTTGTTTTGTAATTGTTATATAATGCGGCTTACCTCTAGATGTCCAAACATCGGTTGCTTTCTGTCTATTTTAGAGTCAAAATTTAGAGTTAAATTATAGCTTTGCGAGTATGATGGTGTATTTTGTTTCCGAAACGTGGAGTAGTCGCCTAAACCTTGTATTCTCCACTACAGGAAACCGTATCATATCAGCTGCAATGGAGATGCCCGTGTCTCTCGTTAGTGCCATGGCTTTAGCACTTGTGTGTGGAAGTTGTGGTCCAAAAGTGTTGTCTGTCCTTTCGTCATTTTCTTCACAGACACAACAGGTCTCAGTAGAGAGCCGTGGTGGCGCTGTAAGTGTTTTTGCACAGTGCTTGTGTTAGCCGCGGTGTACAGCATGAACCCAACATGCAGCCAGACATACAACTTAAAAGCAGCAGGAGCATCTTCTATGTGAATTTCCTCCAACTCCAACGACATTACACTGACTGCTACTAGCAGAGATCCTCTGTAACTGACCAGATAATGTGTGTCTCAAATCCTACTGAGCTCCTACATAGGCAGCATTTTACATCATAGTATGCGCTCCCGACATGTAGACTGTCCCAATTCTTACATACCTTAAACATGCTGTCTACTGAGGAACCTTATTTAGACCTGATTTTAAAGAAGTATTGAACGCTTCCTCAGCCGCTAAGACAATCCCATGATGCACCGCAGGCTAATCTAGGAGCAGTGAAGTGGTTTTAAAATGTGAGTTATTTTGATTCTCTCTGGAGTTTTAATGTGTTTCTGGTCATATAATCACACAAAACAGTATTTTATTATCAACTCTGTAACGAGTCCTTCACCATTTACACTTTTATACTCCAGACATTAGCATTTATGCTAGCGGATTTTTAAGTCTCTGACTATTGTTATGGATGCCGGCTGGTAACTTAGCAACCAGCTAAACCACCGGTGGCGTGCTGCAGTGGGCGGGAACAAGCTGTGACGCAGTCTCTCTCTAACTAGAGCGTCTCCGTAATCTGTTTTATGAGGAGAGATGAGGAGAGAACACTGCTACTTAAAAAGCTGCCTACCTAGACAGCCTACTTAGACACTAGGATTTGAGACAGACTCAATGTATTACAAGCTATACCTCTTCTGCTGAGAGCTGCTCTGACTGCTGAGCTGTTGCACTCGCCACCATTGCTGCTGTGTTGCCAGATCCCTCCTAAAAAAGTTCATACTACTCATTTTTTTCCCCGCGAAACAGGTTCAAGCTTGACAAGAAACATTGCCACGTATTAAATCCGACAAGATCTCTTGTCACAAGACCTCATCACACCCCTAATGTAAATAATAATATTAATAAGCGCTGCAATTCCCCTTAACATCCTTGAAAGTGGACACACCTATCTTTTTTACATACACATTTATATAAACAAACATGTCTTGGAGCCCAGACGGTGGAATGAACTTCCACTGGCTGTCTGAACAGAAGACTGGACTTTCTCATGGTCTTCAAACTCAGACTGAAGACCCCTGTCTCTTTGTGGAGCACGTATGAGCACTAATCTACTATATTATTGAAATGAATCATATTACGCAACTGAGCTTGACCCTTATCTTCTAGGTATGAGCGCTGGCTGGGTATTAGTAGGTATTACACTTATACTGTATGTGACCCTGTATTTTATTATCTTCTCTCCTGGTATTTCTGTCTTGCTAGGTATTAAAAGATATTGCACTTGCACTATATATGACCTGGTATATTGTTGTCTCCTGCCCAGGTTTCAGCACTGGCTCTTGTTTCTGGCAGTGTTTGAGCTCCAGGGTAGTTCCGACTTAAACCTGTTTATACTAGCTAGAGATACATACTCTGAACAAACACAAAGCAATTGGATATGAGCATCTGCTAAATGCCATGAATGTAAACACAATTGTAACACTGCAAACATAAATTCCAATTTTAGACTTAACACAAATTGCCACTCAGTTTGTTATTGTGTGCCCATTTGCTGAATCAGACACCGATGATTCAAGATGTTCCCCACTCAGGCGTTCATGTATAAAGGCTTATGTGAGCAAGTGTTATTTCTCTCCATATCAATTCGTGCTCTGTATTATTTCCTATGTGCCAGGAGATGTTCTGTGCAAAGCTGGAAGCCCCTCTAAACCAGTAAAAGAAGAATATGTTAAATTGGTCAACGTCAGACAGGATCTGCAGGACAAGACAGAGCAAGAGTCTTTCTGGTTTAACATGTATTTTTTATTTTATTTGTATGTATTCATTCAGATTTTTGACATTATTAATCAACTGTGATGCCATTTTTATACTTTGTATTCTCTTAATACTAGGGATGTAATGATACACTCTACTCACAATGCAGTGCGATTCACGATGCTGGCCTCACAATACACTTTTTTTTAATATAAAATCAAACTGAACATAAACTTTGACAGACAAAGTTTCCTTTATTATTTACCTATAACAAAACTACAAAATTTTGTATTGTATGCTCATTTTATCTTTATGAAAGAAAACTGAACTGAATAGGGGCTCATAAAAAGTAACTATTAAATAATTATTAAGTGAAATAAACCAAAGTATTAACCTGTCGGCTCCTCGTCCACCATAATAGAAAATAATACCAAATACCATAATCTTGTATTTTTGAATGTCTCAGTTAGGGGTGTGCCATATCATATCATATGCAATAACAAAATTTAGTATTCATTTTGTTGCAGTAGTGTATTCTTGAAATGTTTTTTTTTTTAATTCAATGTTTTGTCATATCACCAAGATTATCGTTATCGCAAAAATACCATGAACTATTGTGATATTATTGTAGGGCCATATCGCCCACCCCTATTCTGTACTGACTTTTTTTATCCAGCATGTCTAAACAAAGAACTCTTATCACGTAATTACAACTCCTGTTGTAATATTTGGCAGCTCTGCTGTTTGTCTGTTATCTTCCTGTTCCAGGTGTAGCCTGTCAGCACAAGATTGTCTGTGACACCCTCCTTGTTCCTGATTGGTTGTCTTTGTTTTTTTAGCGTTCCTTTAAAACCAAGGTCAAGTTCAGCGGCTAACAGACTGCTGTCTCGGTTCTTGTGATTTTTTGCCTTTGACTGTTATAAGTGTATCTGACCGTAGCTCGTTCTTTGACTACGTCTGTGTATTGCCCATTTTGCTTGTGGTGCTGATTGGTTCCTGTACACACTGTGGGTAGTGTGTAGTAGGGTGTTTGATGCAATTTGGTTTTGTGTTGACTTTTACTCCTTGTTACTTAATTTCCCTGAGGGAACCCTCCCAAAGGGATGAATAAAGACAGATAGATCGATATCTATCTATCTATCTATCTATCTATCTATCTATCTATCTCTAATAAGGGAGTTTTGAAGATCTGTGTCTTTTTGTTTCACTTCGTTTTGGGAACGTAAGGTAGTCTCTTTCTCTCCAGCTAGTGCTCTTTAGTTTGTTGTGTTGGCCTTGTCGACTCCTGAAGTTTAAACACGCTGTTCAATAAAAAGAAACTTAACGAGAAACAACACAGTTGTCTCATTTTGCCTCTCTGCACCAGTCGGACCCTAGACACGGCCATAACACCACTTTCAATGAAACATGATAGAAGATTTTAATACCAAATCACAGCAGGTGTTTACCACCAGCAGAAGTTAATATACAGAGTTTATGACAGACTGTAGTAAAACGTTGATTATGTTTTACCAACAAACAAGTTATAGAACAAGTTTAACTGCAGATCAATAAACATGAAAGCAAGATACTGATCTGCTGTAAACAAATGTGACCTAATTAACAGTTTCTATTCATTCAGTGAACAATAACAGAACGAGGTTAAAAACATGAGAGGATTCCAGTTAGAGACCCGAGTGTTCATCTACAGCCTCACAACAGACTGAGTGGACATCTAGCCCACATGACAGACACAAACACACCACAAACATAAACAGCTTGTTCAGCTACAGTAGGAACTCACACACATACACACACACTCACACACTAAGGAACCTTTCATTTATTATCTTCCACTTTATCCCAGTAGTCGGGGTCACGGAGGGGCTGGAGCCAATCCCAGTGTCATCAGGTGAAGGCCGGGGTACACCATGGACAGGATGCCAGTCCATCACATGGCCAACAATGGCCAATTTACAGTGAGGATCAACCTAACATGCATGTGTTTGGACTGTGGGAGGAAACCGGGGTACCCGGAGGAACCCACTCAAACACGGGGAGAACATACACACTCCACACAGAACCACCCAGACCAGGAATCCAACCCAGATCATCTTACTGTGAGGCGACAGTGCTGACCACCGCACCACCGTGATGCTGGTTTTGAGGAACCTACCTTTCAAATCACCTCTGAATGTGTTTTTTTTTTGCTGGTCTGATTATAATCTAACTTTTCGTGTAATCAAATGAAACTCTGAACTTGATCACTGCCACTGCATGTTGATGAACGGTGTAAACAAGCCCTGAACTCTGGTCTAAACTGAACAAACCAAGTAAAAAAGAAAAAAAACGTAAATAAACATATTTTTACATGCATCTTGCAAGGGCTGGGACGATATATCAAAAACTGACAGCCAAATAAAGCTATATGCTGACAGCCAAAATAGAAAATATGATATTTAAAACTGAAAATGCCCAACAAATCATTTACATTGTGTAAAAATCATGATTTTAATAATAATGGACCAATAGAAATGCTCCAAAAACTGCTTTGTTAACTTGCATTCAAAGTATGCAAAGTTTATGCCCTCTCCTACATACATATAGCTAGCTGCTCTTCGTATCCTGTAACAGTTTTATGATGAATGGATCAATAGAAAAGCTCTAAAATCCCTTTCCAATTCTGGTTCCATTGACTTTCATTGAAAGCAGCGATGGTAATTCTGTATTCCTTATTAAAAAGATTTAACTTGCATTAATAATTACACTGCATGTATATTATAATGCATGCCTCTCACATATACTGCACACTGTGAATGTGTAGGAATGCACATCCTGCTCTCTGTCTCTCACACCTCGTCTTAGTATCCCTAGATAAACTCTATGCCCCAATAGCTTTTTATAGTTTTCCAATTAAAGCTTTGGGCTGACTGCCCTCTTGGCTCATCTTTTCGTCTCACTCACTCAGACCCCCTTCTCTGTTGTGTAGTTATTTACAAAGTGTCACCACTGACCCAGGGAAAATAGATCAAGAGTTTTAACCCCTTACAACCAAAACTCTACTCTTCTGCCACCCCAAAACACACAACCTTGTCTGCTCTGCTCCTGCCAGTCCCTCCCAAACAGTGTCAGAGAATACAGCACTCAGGCCAAACCCTTTAAATCGTCTGGCAATATTCACTGACCATAAAACTGAGCAATATAGTATGTTATGTAAAATTCTGTTATGATAAAATATCATATATGATACTTTCAATTTACATTGAACTTTACAGCAGAGAACAAAAACATTCAAGTTTATACAAAGAGGTTTTATTCTGAGTGATTTTGGGGCATTTCTATTGGTCCTTTCATCATAAAGCTTTCACAGGATGTAAAGAGAAATGCTATGAACAAAAACGGAGATGCTTGTTTTTATTTGGATAACAACAAGATAGATTTTTATTTAAACACAAAAAGAACACATATCAAAATAGCTCTAGCTAACTTTGCTGAGTGCCTTATCCTGCTTCATCGGCTGAGCAACACAATAATTTTACTGGAAATACCTCAACCTTTCAATATTAATAAGAACCATTAATAACTTATGAGCCGACAAAGAGACAAAGTGGACTCAGAGGAGTATAAGGTACAACAGTGTGGAAACCGAAATGAAGCTGTGTGACAGGCACCCAAATACAACATCAACACAGTCACTTGAAGCAACCCTTCAACCCAGTACGCAAAGATATACCTGCTGTAAACATGCTGAGCTGCCTTTTACAGCAGAGACTAGGGGAGTAACGACGAATCGTGACAGCAATGCCGCAAGACGTGACGATGCACATGAATAAGAATGGACACGGTATAAATTATACTAATAAATGTGACTGCACTGGTTTGACTTCAAAGCTTGGAAACAACCAGCATCAACTGTCTCAAGTTCATCAATAAGCAACAGCACAGACAGCCTGTAAATACACCCCATCAGTGACACAATATTCAACAAGACTTTTGTGCAAGAAATATTATATATATATATATATATATATATATATATATATATATATATATATATATATATATATATATATATATATATATATATAAATTTTTTTTTTTTTTTTTTTTTTTTTTTTAACATTAACTCAAAAATAATAGAAATTAATGTCACTTCACAGTTAGCTCCAAGCACAGGTGTATTTATTAGTACATATCAATGGCTATAATGGCAGTTTCCAATACATGCATGCTATATTTGCACAAAGCATTATGGGTATTGTTGTGGGAGAACACTGTTGGACGAAACACAAAAAAATGTCTCATGAATGAAGTTTATAAGCTGAGGCTGAAGGACACAATGCTTCATTACAGAATACTACACAACATGAATAACCTTTTAAAATACTACATTCATGGTCACTTAAATATAACATCAGCACAGTCACTTAAAGCAACCCTTCAACCAAGTACCCAAAAATATACCTGCTGTAAACATGCTGAGCTGCCTTTTACAGCAAAGGCTATGGGTATAATAGTGAATCATGACAGTAATACAGCAAGATGTGATCATGTACATGAAGAATGGACACAGTATTAATTATACTAATAAATGTGACTGCGCTGGTTTGACTTCAAAGCTGGGAAACAACCAGCATCAACTGGCTCAAGTTTATCAGTAAGCTGTGCAACAGCACAGACAGCCTTTACTGTAAATACACACCAGCAGTGATCCAATATTTAACAAGATTTCTCTGCAAGATTAAAAAATATATACATATTTCGACCTAAAACCATATTGAAATTAGTGCTATTTAACAGTTTGCTCGTGTGCTAACTGCATGCTATTTTGCACAAAGCCTTATGGGTATTGTAGTTGGAGAACACTGCTGGACGAAAACACAAAAATGGATCATGAATGAAGTTTAAAAGCTGAAGCTGAAGGATACAATGCTTCCTTACAGAATACTACACCACAACTTGATTAATGTTTTAAAATACTATATTTATAGTCACTTAAATATAACATCAGCACAACCGCTACCTACTGTTTGAACCGCCAAAGAGCACATGTGACTCAAGTTACTCATGCTCTGTAATAATATTAAGCTTAATAAACATTAAGAAGTGGTTTTACACCAATAATGCATAGTATTTATATAAAAGTTCATTAGCAACAGAAGAATGCTGAATCTAAATATAGGCTCTTGTATACACACAAACTCTGTGTGCGCTGTCGTGACCTTGTAGCTGCCTGCTGTGCACGCTTTGCCGTCAGCAGAGACAAATAAGTACAATAAGCTGTGCGCACATTCTTCAGTCCCCACTCCAGCAGAAGTACAGTACTTACCTTCTGCAGCAAACTGATCATATAGGTCCTCATTCTGAAGCACCGGCATTATTCCTGCCTTTCTACTTCTTTCCCTCACTCTTCCCTGTCCCTCTATCTCTCTCTCTCTCCTCCCTCCCTGTCAGCCTGCCTCCCTCCCTCTCTCCACTTCTTTCTCTCTCTCATTCAGTCCCGTGACTTTAGCCCTGGATCTGCTGTCAGCTGCAGCTAGAGGAACCAGAGCCAGACACTGAATAATCCCCATATAAATAGCACTCATCTGCACACTTTTCAGCCCACACAGATACAGTAGCAGCCCAAAGTTTAGACTCTCTCACTCACACATGTGTAATTGTGAATCAACACATTTGGAACAGAACCAAAAAAGCTAAACATATCCAAATAACCTTCTACTATCAAAGTCAAAGTCTATATTAGGACATAGTCTCCCTTTATCTCAGCTCACTCATGATATTCTTTTAAGCTGTTCCATGAGAAACCACCTCCAACAGGTGAAATATTTTAAATAAAATCCAATCACAGGTATCCACTATTTATATACACACATACACAGTACTGTGCAAATGTTTGAGCCACTTGGGGACATTATTATATTATTATAAAAGTTATTTTATCCAGACAGGATTTTTCTTTATTTACTCAGCCAAAAACTTCATTGTAAATATGTACATAATATTAATAGAGTAAGTAGAGCTTCATCAGTGTGTTTACTTCACCCTTTCCAAGCTTCTCCTTGTGGAAACAACCCAGTATTATTTACAGTTCTCATCTAATACCTGCTTTGACTGCTGTTCTTCAAACTGGAGCTCTAGATATGATCTACTGCTTTCACAATAACATATTCATGTTACTTTGTATTGTATGTATGATTATTTACATCTGTTCTAATCAGATCTGCTATTCTTACTGGTGGAAATACACTTTTTGATCAGATAAGACTTTTGGACAGTAGCGTATATACACAAACACAGTATTACAAACAAAGTAAATGAAGACTTCTTAAAGATTATTCATAAATAACAAATTCACAGAGTAGTGTGCTATATGAATAACACAGACTCATTAGAACCATTTGAACTACCAAAGCAACACATGAGAATTAGAATTTAGAACTAGAGAGGAATTTGACCTTCACATGTAACCCGTCCGTGCTGTGAAACACCCACATATACACACACACAAGTGAACATACACACTAGGGGGCAGTGAGCAGCCTTATCCACAGTACCAGGGAAGCAGTTAGGGGTTAGGTGTCTTGCTCAAGGGCACTTCAGCCATGTCCTGTAGGTCAAACTGGCAACCATCCGGTCACAAGACCGGATCCATAACCTCCGGCCCATGACTGGACCGCTAACACAGTAGCACGAATAGTGATGTTACTGAACAGCACAGCTGAGAAATAGGCAGGAATCAGATGCCTTGCTCAGATCACTGACAGTGGTTTCCACAAGATGCTCACAGTTCTGCTCCCATTTCCTCTGTACTGTACTGAAATCATTAAGCCAGCTTTAAGACTGAACGTTGGTTTAAACAACAAAGACAGATCTGGATCACTTCACTTTTCCATCTACCATCATCATTAGAACCTTCCCACATCACACATAACACTGTTCTTCATCAAGCATGAACATCAGCTTCACACAGCAACAAGCACAGGCACGCACATATCAACACTTTCCACTGGCGGGGAGGGGACACACTCCTCCAACGCCAATGCTCACACTTTCAAAGTTATCTAGAGGTTGTACTGCTAGTCTGCTCTTATGGCTCACATACACTGTAAACATAATTTGCCTGCATGTTTTAATGCTGCTTGGCTGTATTGCTATTGTCAGTACGCAGTCAGTCGCATGTTTCCAGCAGCTGCTCCACTATTCTTGTTGACGCATGGTGTAGATTATTTAGAGCGCTGTATCTCCACAGTGCACTTACAGGCCACTGATCAAAGCCGAATATTATTAGTGGCCAAAACTTGAATGCTCCGTAGCAACAGCGGAGAACTTACTCATGTAGCGGAAGGTTTCTTCAGCCAGCAGCGGAGAGATGGCGCTGGTTTCTTCAGGAGTGATGACCCAGTCCTGGCCTTCATACAGGAACACAGGTTCACCTGCAGAGGAGCTTCCACCCCCACCACTCCCACCAGCATCGCCAGTACACACCTTACCGCCATCATCTAAACAAACACACACACAAACAGATTTCAAATCACTCATTTAAGCTTCAGTTTCATTCAGTTCAAAAACAGATGCTTAGGGAAAAAAAGAACTAATTTATTATTATTATTATTATTATTATTATTATTATTATTATTATTATTACTACTACTACTACCACCTAACGTAATAAATCAAGTTTTACCTTGATACAATTTGACTGTAGGAATAATTTACAGTTGTACTTATTTTCAAACATTTAATTTAACCAAAATATGTAAACACTTACTGTATGCACAAAGGAAGTATAGAGTATAATAAAAGATTAATTGCTATTATTATTATCGTTATTATTATTACTACATTTGAAAAGAGCCAAAGAAAATCTGCCCCAAACTAATTTTACATATTATAAACGATATATGAAAATGAAATACATGTAGAATAAACACAGATATAAAACAAATGGATTGTGACCCAACAACTTTAGATTGATGTATCACAATGAACATAAAATAAGATAATCCTTTGTTAGTCCCACAGTGGGGAAATTCACATTTACATTACATTCCACAACAAATCAATATATTAAAACAAACAGTAATCTAAAAAGCTCATCTGTCAGTACTCATTACTAATAATTTATCCACTTTTAATCTTTCACTAATAATGCACTATATATTATGTACTGAACTCGTATTATCCACCAGCAGGTGGCAGTGAAAGGCTTTGGAACAGGGCAACACTTGCAGTCCATTCAAGAAAAATTACATACTTATTAATTTACTGACTGATATACTGCTTAGAATCAATAGCAGTCAACAGCAGCAATTTGACATCAATTATATATGAATAATAACCGTTTATACTCAGTGGAATAAACTATTTAAAGTTTCAAGAATTCAGTGAATAAAATTTGAATCAAATGTGTTCTTTTTAACTTTGTATTCAATGTGTCTGATCATATTTAACATATTTCAATAAAAAATTTTAAATATTTTTTTCCTCTGAAAATGTCTTATAAAGTTTTCAGGGGGCAAAGAGGGGGGTAGGTTATCTGCCTTGAAGTTTGATGTAATCTGCTGAATTCTGGATAGTCATTTTATTAAAATGTAATTCTCAACGTATACATCTTTCAGATTAGAACCATCATCTTCGTTTATCATTCTGAACACATCTGATATTTATTTATTTATATTTACAGACATGTAATATCAGTAGCTCAGTGTTCTTTAAATACTCATCATATCTATGATACACTCAGAAAGCAAAAAAGAAAGCAAAAAAATGTGACATTATGTATCACAATATCAATAAAATATTATCACACTGTCCTTCTTTACTTCCTAGTGTGCTACTAGTTAATTAAAACCTATAAAACTACACAAGGCTAGAATCCTTTTATACACTTGCCAAATAGCACCAAACTGTTTATATTATTGAAATTATTGGTTATAAATGTTTGAACACTACCATATATCCACCTACTCGGCCTGTTTTATTCTTAGGAACATAGACAGTTTGGAAAACAGACATGTAAGTATTAATTATGACTATTTTGGTTCCCACTCAGTGGACACCAGGGACATGAACAGAAGGGTAAAGAAAATATGCCTGTTAACAGCAAACATGTTTTTTCTTCTCCTCCAAAGCTTTTTTTTTTTTAAGGTTTTATCAGGACAGTGACATTATGTTTAAAATACCACACTGCCCAAATCCTTACTGACACCACTTACTAGCATACACAGCGAATATGACTCAGCCAGTCAGACAACATGCAAGCAAAGGGCAGAGAGAAGAGAGGGGGTGAGACGGGGGAGAGATGGAAAGACAGGACGACAGACTCTCTCAGTTATGCAACATGAGGAATGCGCAGCAACAGAAAACAGAAAGGAATACATGTGGTCCACTGTGAGTATGTGTACCATGTTTAGGCCACATTGTGGGGACCAAAATGTGGTCATATACGCACGTGGTGGGGAGGTTATGTCCTTGTGGGCACCAAGCTGGAGCCAGCAATGTGGTCATTACATTTTAAGGTCAAGTTTAGGGTTCGGGTTTAGGGTTCAGAATGAATGGAAGTCTATGTATTAACCCCACAATTCACAGCAACAATTTTTTTTATTTTTTTTTTTACAGAAGTATATTTTTGAGGACCACATGTTTAGGGCATCAAACATACACACATGATACAGGATACTGAGGTTAAGCTTTGCTGTAGTATTATAACAAAAATCAATTGGACAGAAATAGAATAGAAACAATGAATGTCCTCACAATTATAGTAAGACAAACATGCATGTGTGTGTGAGTGTGTGTAGTGCAGAATCATGCCAGCACGCATTAATTCTAGTTGGTTGAACAAGTAGTTCACTGGAGCAGAATCTAAGAATAGCACAATACATGCCCACCGGCACCTTTACCTGTTCCCACTGCAGACTCTTTCTTCTCCGCACTCATGGGCTTCACCTCAAACATCCTGATTGGTCGGCTGGGCAGAGGAGGGCGGAGCTCCTCATTAATGCCCAGACCTCAGGATGAGGAGAGGTTAAAGGTTAATGAAGACTTCACATCCTGTCCATCCTCCCACTCAGACACACTGACCGCCACCTGACAAAGACCCAAACCAACCAGCTGCATTAGTACATGTGTGTGTCTCTGCACTGATCTAAAGACGGTTATTTAACTGGAGGAAGGGAGGGGAGGGGGAGGGAGATAGAGAGAGAGAGAGAGAGAAAGTGTGTGTGCACGAGTGTGTGTGTGTGTGTGAGAGAGAGAGAGAGAGACAGAGAGGACAGGCAGAAAGACAGCTGGGTATGGGGAGAGAGAACAAAATAAAAAGAAAGAGAAAAATAGAGTGAAATAAAAAGACACAGAGGAACCAAAACAGAAGGACAAAGAAAACAAGAGAAAGGCGAGACAATGAGACAGAAAGAGACAAAGATAAATAGAAAGAGGCAGAAAGAGAGAGCGAGAGACTAAAAAACAGTCACAGAAAAATGGGCAAAGAGAAAGCCAGAAAAAGAGATAAAAAAAGCAAGAGAAAGAAAGGCAGAAAAAAAACAGAGCAAGATAGAGACAAAGACAGAAAAAACAGACAGGGATAACGAGAGAAAGAGAGAGAGACCAAAATAAAAAGTAGGAGAGAAAGACATCCCAAGAGCAGAGAAACAAAAACAAAGACAAGGACAAGGACAAGGACAGATAGAGAGAACACACAGAGAAAGAGAGAGCAAGAGAGAGAAAGAGAGAGCAGCTTATTTACACTCAGAACATCAATAAAACTTTTATTTACACATACAGGGAGAATCTGTCAGAATATGTCTTCTGTTTCAGTGAACAACCCCCTTCTTTCTATTCTTTCTCTCTTCCTCTTTTCTCTCTCTCTCTCTCTCTGCTTGTTCACTGTTTCTCTCCCTCCTCCTCTCTCAAAAACAGAATTCTCCTCTCTCCTCCGCTGCTGGTTGATATTCAGCTGTGTTGGCAGTTGTTCCTCCAGCTGTGCTTTCCCGCATGTTAACCCTGAACAGCCCCAGACAGCAGTGAGAACATGCATGTGTATGAACGCTTTAAGCTCACATAACAGGCGTTCTAGATTTGGAGAGGGGGGCGGGGATGTACAGGGTGTGTGAACATGAAACATATTCTTATGTGCTGTGTGTGAGTGGATCAGACACAGCAGTGCTGCTACTGGAGTGTTTAAACACCTCAGTGTCACTGCTGAACTGAGAATCGTTCACCAACCAAAACTATCCAGACAACAGCGTCCTGTGGGCGGCGTCCTGTGTCCACTGATGAAGAACTAAAGAACACAGATGAGCTATCATCTCTGACTTTACATCTACAAGGTGGACCAGCAAGGTGGGTGTGTCTAATAGAGTGCAAACAGTGAGTAGACAGAGTGTTTATAAACTCCAACAGCACTGCTGTGTCTGATCCACGCTTATCAGCACAACATAAATCATTTTATTTATATTGTTAAAATGCTACTCATTCAAATTGGTTTAATGTGCAATGCTTTGATGTGACCAATGATTTTTAAAAGTAACTATTTCTTTCATCACAACTATCACAAAACACGGTCTAATCTGGCACCAGACAGCATATTGTAACCATTTCATGTAATAACTTCCTGTGATGTAGCTGTTAGAGGCATTATTGGCCAGATATGTGGTGTGAACAAATCTGACTCAAGTTGTTTTTTAGGAAGGTACTTTTCTCTTGTCGACATCGTTTTACATAGAAATCAATAATGTTACTTGAGTATTGATTGGAGGCTACTCTGCCAACCTCTCAGTGTATCAGGCTTAGAGTGCTCATCCACCAAAAATATCCAGCCAAGCGCAGCTCTGTGTTCAGAGACTGACCTTCAAAGAAAGGCTAGAGAATAGCAAGGTTGAGCTAGAGCAGAGGAGTTTCTAATAAGGCTGGGTGGGGGTCCTGTTGTTCTGCCTTTATGGTGCTCACCATGCTTCGAGAAGAAGACAGGAAGTGAGGTCAAAAAGGGGAAGTGCACTCACACTTAATGTACTGGCAAAAATAATGACCACACAGCACTGAAAGAAAAAAAAGAAACACACACTACATAAGGAGAGAAAGACAAGAGAAAGAAAGAAAAAAGACAGAAAGAAAGACACACTAAATAAGGAGAGAAAGAGACACAAGAGAAAGAAAGAAAGAAAAAGAGTGAATTATGAAATAACAAATAAACAAACAAAACAAATGAGGAGAGACACAGACAGAGAATTATTGTTGTTTTTCGGTTGCCAGGTTATGTGGTCCTGTTTGTTTCACTAAACTGGTTACTGAAACACACACACTTGTGCGAAAGGAACAGCTGGCACACCCCTTCATTTTCATTCTTCCTCTTTCTGACAGGAAGCACTAACGATTATATTAATCACTCTTTTGGCAACAACCTCTTTAACCTTCATAACTATTAAGAAGGACACTAAAGTGACAATCCAGCAAAACATAATTCTCTCAGTTTCAGGTTCACCATTTTTAATCCCATCAATAAGCATCATGTAAACTAAATGACATTAATTTCAGTACGAAAAGTGCTCTATAAATAAAAATTGATTGTTGTTGTTATAATAATAATAATAATAATAATAATAATAATAATAATAATAATAATAATAATAATAACAACAATAATAATAATAAGTAGTAGTAGTAGTAGTAATAGTAGTATTACTACTACGATAACAACAATGTTAATATTATTATTAATGTTATGCCTATTTTTTAACTTCCGCTGTTGCTCATCATACAGCATACAAGGGCAATTCCATGTCATAACGGAGTGTGTGGGCTAAATTCAAGCTCTCAGGACTCAATATCCTGAGGACTGCTGGTAAATATTCATATGCAAAGCCAGACAGAGCTGATCATTTGATCTTAACTGAGCCCACATGCATAATCATCAATAATCATCATCATCATCTACTACTTAATCTAGAGTCACAATTGCAGTAGAGAAAGCAAAGAAGCCCATATGACTCTCTTGCGTGTAAATTCCTCCAGCTCATTGTGGGGAATCCCAAGTCGTTCCCAGGCCAGTTTGGAGATAAAACCCCTTTAGCAGGTCCTGGGTTGACTTCAGGGTCTAGTCCCAGTTGACCAGGCAGAGTAAGCTTCACATACCCAAACCAATGTAGAGGAGTAGTGGCTCTACTTCGAGCTCCTCCCGTATGACTGAGCTGCTCACCCTATCTAATACAGTGTGGCCTGCCACCCTGCAAAGAAAGTCCACCTGTATACGCATTATCATTCATTCACTCATTCCCCAAAGCTCACGACCATATCGTCAGTTGAACACACCCTGTGAAAGCCTCATGATGAACGAAGCAAAAGAAATGCTCCAAAATCTCTTGGAATAAAACCTCCTTAAAAATAAAACTAAGAATGCTTTGATCTTTCCTGTGAAGTTGCTATCCTGCACCATATGCAGTGCATTTTAAATGCATGATTCGGAAAGCAATGTTTTCACTCTCTCTCTCTGAATCACTCTCTCGTCACTCCCAGGGTGTATTACAGTTGGGCTAACTGGAAACAAGCCAAACATCCTCAAACCAAAGAAGGACAGAGGAGGTGAGTGAATAAATCAAAGCAACCAGCATCTCTGAAATATATTCAGAAACGACTTATCACAGTATACAAACCCACTGGATGAAAGCTATAACGTTACAAGGTTATTTTGACCAGCCTGCTCTACTTTTGACCTGAAATATAGTTACTGGATCGCCTGTGTCTAAAACCCTCCACGGAAACTCATCAGATAAAACACAGGATTACTGCAAATCTCGCCCGGCATGTCACAGAGATTATTATAGCCCATGGCTGTGGTCCTGAACTGGACTGCCCTCCTTATAGCTCTACATCTGAGCTAAGCCCATTATATATAGAACTATACAAATCTATACATGGTATTAGCATAAACCTGTATGTTATAGCCAGATTACATACAAATACACACACATATTTGGATAATAAAGGTCTATACATTGATATTCAACCACCAAACGTGCACACTAAACGTTTCAGTGGAATTACATCAGCCCAGTCATTGTATAACAGCAAGTTATTGAGGGTAAATTTGAAGTGACTGAAGTCAGCTTTTAATATAAATTCCCCGGTCCACCTTAAATATATATAACTGAATGTAACTGCTGCACCATTTAAGGTGGAACGGAGAGTTCGAATTAGAAGCTGACTTCATCTTATCCGGCTTACCCAGTAAACTCATAGCGAGCCTAAGTTGTAACAGAGAAATATCTGAGGTAAACTTAGAGAAAATAAAACATATATTCTTCAGTTTCGACATCACTGATAACGAATTTAGCGCTAGCACTACAAGCGCGCGCACGCTAAGTGTAAAACTCAGCTTCGTTAGCACAGCGGCTAACGCACACCGCCACGAAACGTACACACAATAATGATAAAAACAGCTATAAACGTTTAAAAATGAATACTCACGCGTACCTTTTTAATTCGTGTTTCGTGCTCCGGGTTTCGTTTTCGCCTTCCCGCAGGGCAACCCTGTCACTGAACAACAATAGAGAGCGAAGCTTCACCACGCCATCAACAACGGACACGGGCGTAACAGATTTCATAAAAGTCCTGAGCTAAAAAAAATAATAAGATAAATTAAAAAGGAAGACGTGAGATTAAAACTCAACGTATTAATTAAAAACAAATCAAAGACAAACCACGCGCGAGCCAGCTTAGGTTTGAGTGATGCAACAGCGTTACAAGCCGAGGACTTTTATTTTGTATGACCCCTAATTGTGTGCGATCAGCTGAGCACAGCGAGAAAAGCTTTTGGCAACCGAGCCCAGTAATGCGTGTTATTCGTGAAAGATATGAAGTGGAGCTGCGGCAGCTTCGGGACACTAACGTGCTGGGCTGAAATAAAGGTGATCGAAGCGCCAGATGTGTTTTTAAATCAGTAGAACATCATCTTCGAGAAGATTGGTTGGTCACATCCTCCAGCCAAAACAATGCACGGTGAGTGAGCATCGCCTCCCCTGCTTGCTTGGAGTTAAAGGTGAACAAAATCTGGAGGTCAGACTCTTTTTCTCCTCCTCTTTCTCCTCGATTAGGACTGAAATGCTTTGCTTTCATTTAATCATGCCAGTCGTGTCATCATGGGTGTCTCGGTGGATGTTATCACACGTGTTTTTATCTTTGAACAGTCCACGACTTGAGTCTAAAGGACACACGGTGCATGGGGACCATTAGTCTTCCATCACTCTCAGTAATCTGGGGCTAAAGTTTAATTAGATCTTCTCTGATTACACTTTAACCCATTTAAGTCCGTGTGATTGTAAAGGGAGCAGATGAGGCAGAGCTGCTGGCTTCATTAAATTCAGCCAGGCTGTGTATTCGATGGGTTATAAATATATTAAAGAATTAATAATATGTTACGTGTTTTATGGTTAGAAAAATTTACTTTTACTTCATATTTTAGTTCTCCCTGAGTCAAAAGGACACATACGGTAATAGTAAATGTGTAACAGTGAAGGTCAATGTAAAGTTATTAATAGCCGTGTTAACAAAAAACAGTTTTGCAGTCACTTTCTGTGTTTTATATGAAGGGAAAAATACTTAATTGAGAAGGAAATGTTCTTATGCAGCAGTGTTTTTGCTGTAAGTCTAAACAAATATATTGTCGCTGTTCAAAGTTCTTTACAGGGGAAAACAAAAACCTCTTTCACTTTCAATGTAAGTCAGTGGAACCAGAATTAAGATGAATTAAAATTATTTTTATAGAAATGCTGCAAAATTAATCATAATAAAAATTTGTTATATTGGCTTTCATTGAAAGCAAAGAAGGTTTTTGTCTCGTGTAAAGTTACTGTTTTGGAGATGTTTGTTTTTCTTTAGACAGCGACAATATTTTGTCAGGAACTCTTAATCATCTTCATCATGAATGATTGACTGTATCATATTATATATATTTTGCAGATTTATCTGTATAACTGTATGTTATATATACTATACTGTTAACTATATATTAATGACTATACTGATATTGTCTATTATATTATACATCATGCATACAGTCTATATATATATATATATATATATATATATATATATATATATATATATATATATATATATATATATATATATATATATTCTAATGATTTAATGATCTATTGATAACTTAATGTGACCTGCTGGATAATGTAATTAATATGTATTGAACTTTACTGCAGTCTATAGGTTCATGTATATATATACACATACAGGTGACTGTCCCAAAAGCCCAGCAGTGCTTATATTTTGATCATGAGTGAATTTATTAACTATTGTATGAAAGGCTGTTACAGAAGCAGGTTTAACGTTTAGGTGGAGTTGTAGTTTAACTACACCCCCTCAGTTTAGAGCAGGAGGTGAGACTGCATTCCTGTGTCTCATGGTCACAGGGTGAGAAGTTAGATCCTTTATTTTAAACTAAATGTGTCATAAAGTCTGAAAATCAGTGTGTAGTGTTTTTAGTTCTGCTTTAAATTAGCTTCAGTGGTCACTTCCAGCGATTATGATTAAATACATAAATATTAAATCATCCATTGTAATATATATATATATATATATATATATATATATATATATATATATATATATATATATATATATATATATATATATATATATATAAATATTTGTGTGTGTGTGCGCATTTCCTGTCCATCTGTATCTTGCTGTTTCCTTTAGAGGATAATAAAATCTCTCTCTCTCTCTCTCTCTCTCTCTCTCTCTCTCTCTCTCTCTCTCTCTCTCTCTCTCTCTCTCTCTCTCTCTCTCTCTCTCTCTCTCTCTCTCTCTCTCTCTCCCTCTCTCTCTCTCTCCCTCTCTGTTCAGAGCTATAACAGAGCAGCCTGCTTCCCTCCTCCGGCTGAACATGCGCTGAAACCGGAGCTGTAAAGCCAGGTAAGCAGAAACGTGCTGTACTGTAAATGCTCAGGTTCAGCAGCGGCTCTGACGCTCGCGCTGCCTTTGATTTCCTGCAGTTCCATTTTCAGAAGTTGACATTTGCGCTGTCTTCCCAGCCACGTGCAGCCTGAGAGGGATAAATGTGCTCCAGTGCAGCTTCACTACAGACCGAAGGACCTCATGTCGTTCCTGGTAGGAATGAGATCTCTTGTTCTTCGGGCTGTGATGTGCGGTGTCAGGAAAATGAACCCGGCCATGGTCATAACGGTTATAACGGCTATAACGGTCATACTGGCTATAACGGTCATACTGGCTATAATGGTCATACTGGCTATAATGGTCATAATATAGTTTATACATGGCCATTTTCTGGCACCTCTTTATCCTCAAGAATGAAACAAATTGTGTATGATTTTCTGCTCTTAAGACTTATGAGCTGTGTTCTGATTGGCTGCCTTTATTGTGTGCCTTATTTTCAAAAAGCAGTCTCAGAATCAGAATCCGAATCTCTTAGTTTTTTCAAATATGTCACGCGTACATAGAATCTGTCTTGGTGAGTCATGTGTGTATGACATACTGAACAAACAATAGACAAGCAGACAGACTGTTAACAAATATTTCACTAATAGAAAATAGAAAAAGTTAGATAATAGAAATAATAATGTGTGTGAATATCTGTGCTCATACTCATATGGACGTTCTATACATATGCAGGTCTGATTAGACGTATATTATGTTATAAAGTGTTATTAACAGAACATTATATGAATTATATGAACATGTGCATATGTATGTAAGCATTATATGCAAAAAGCATTATGTTATAGAGGAGTTACTGCAGTGACTCAGTTCAAGTATAACTTAAGTTTAAGTTTAGAGTTTAAGGTGAGAGGTGTCCACTGTGCTTAATGAACTACAGCCCCAGCAAAAAAGCTGCTGGTCGTGCTGGTTTAAATGGTCCTGAATCTTCTACCAGAGGAAGGTGGCTGGAAGAGGTGAGGTCCAGGATGGGAGGGAGGGTGTGGATCAGACTGAGTGAACTGAGTGATCCAGTGTGGATCAGACTGAGTGAACTTGTGGGGGGGGTGGGTGGATTCTTTGGGATACTGCAGTGATCTGTTTGTTTACTGACATACAGCAACAGCCTATTGTTTAAAGGTTCTTTCCCTACATCATCCACTCCAGTATCTCTACTACAGGCTGTCCGCAGGAACAACACCCTGCATCACATGGGCGGGGCTAAACTGCTGTGGAAAAACATGTCTCCAAAATTGCGACTTTACAGGAGAGACCAAAAACTTAGTTTACATTCAATGTAAGTTAATGGAACCAGAATTTTTTCCAACCTATTTTGGAGCATTTCTATTGGTCCATTCATCATGGAATTGGCACTCGGTAAACGGCAGCTGCCGTGTTTAAATGATGCAGAAAAATAAAAATGGAAACGAAGATGCATGTTCTTCTTTGGACATCGATGATACATACTGTATGGTCTGTGGAGTGAATAATACATTATGAAGCTTTTAATGTATTTGTTTATTGTAAGCATGGAAGCAGTCAGTTTTCCAGGGAATGGGCCCTTTAAGACTTGGCTCTAAGAAGTGGTTACAAAGCTGTGTGCTTGAGCGTCTTGTCAGAGGCACTTACTCTCCGTTTAACTGGGCCTGCGTCCTGATTCTGTGAGCCTGTGGGTCTCAGTGGAGCGTTTAATAATAAATGTCCTCATTAATCCCTCGGAGGGTGTGTGATGGTGCAGCTTCTGCCCTCAACCTTCAAAAAAATCTCCATTTGTTCTCTTAGCAGCTCCTCTCAGCTCTCCGTTCCATTCATCTTCTCACTCGCAACCCCAGAAGCTTTACATGCTGTCATGGTTTACCGTCTTCATGAGTCCAGCGTTCTGCGTTTCATGTTCATGTTGTTGCTGTCGTGAGAAGATCTCTGAAAGGTAGTGATGGGTAAGAGAAGGATGTTCTCCGAAGGTTCTTACTTTCGAGAAAAATTCTGTTGGTCCAGTTGTCAGGACATTTAAAGGGCAGCTGGGTTTCAATACTTTTAAACATGAGGTCTTCTCACGACAGCAGCGGTGTTGGTGTTTTTGTCTTGTTCACTCCTGTGTCCATCGTCTCTCATCCCTCCTCCGTCTCCTCCCAGGACTGCTCCTGCATCTCCTCCCACACTCAGGTCCGGCCAGTCAGCATAGAGGACCAATATGAGGACACCAGCCACACACACCTGGTCAGTAAGGTGCAGTATATCTGTCTGTACATGAAGAGGGAACGGAGAGATGTTGGAGAAAGTCTAGATTAGTCCAGGTGCATGTATGTTGGAGAGGGTCTAGATTAGTCCAGGTGCATGTATGTTGGAGAGGGTCTAGATTAGTCTGGGTGTATGTTGAAGAGGGTCTAGATTAGTTCAGATGTATGTTGAAGATATAGGTCCAGGTCTATGTTGGAGAGGGTTGAGATTAGTCCAGCTATATGTTGAATTAGTCCAGGTGTATGCATGTTGGACAGGGTCTAGATTAGTCCAGGTGTATGTTGGACAGGGTCTAGATTAGTCCAGGAGTATGTAGGAGAGGGTCTAGATTAGTGCCGGCATATGTTGGAGAGAGCCTAGATTATTCGAGGTATATGTTGAAGAGGGTCTAGATTAGTCCAGGTGTATGTTGGAGAGGGTCTAGATTAGTCCAGGTATATGTTGGAGAGGGTCTAGATTAGTCCAGGAGTATGTAGGAGAGGATCTAAATTAATACAGGTGTATGTTGGAGAGGGTCTAGATTAGTCCAGGAGTATGTAGGAGAGGGTCTAGATTAGTGCCGGTATATGTTGGAGAGAGCCTAGATTATTCGAGGTATATGTTGAAGAGGGTCTAGATTATTCCAGGTGTATGTTGGAGAGGATCTAAATTAATACAGGTGTATGTTGGAGAGGATCTAAATTAGTCCAGGTGTATGTAGGAGAGGGTCTAGATTAGTCCAGGAGTATGTAGGAGAGGGTCTAGATTAGTGCCGGTATATGTTGGAGAGAGCCTAGATTATTCGAGGTATATGTTGAAGAGGGTCTAGATTAGTCCAGGTGTATGTTGGAGAGGATTAAAATTAATACAGGTGTATGATGGAGACGGTCTAGATTAGTCCAGGAATATGTAGAAGAGGGTCTAGATTAGTCCAGGAGTATGTAGGAGAGGGTCTAGATTAGTGCCGGTATATGTTGGAGAGAGCCTAGATTATTCGAGGTATATGTTGAAGAGGGTCTAGATTAGTCCAGGTGTATGATGGAGAGGATCTAAATTAATACAGGTGTATGTTGGAGAGGATCTAAAGTTAGTCCAGGTGTATGTTGGAGAGGGTCTAGATTAGTCCAGGAGTATGTAGGAGAGGGTCTAGATTAGTGCCGGTATATGTTGGAGAGAGCCTAGATTATTCGAGGTATATGTTGAAGAGGGTCTAGATTAGTCCAGGTGTATGTTGGAGAGGATTAAAATTAATACAGGTGTATGATGGAGACGGTCTAGATTAGTCCAGGAATATGTAGAAGAGGGTCTAGATTAGTCCAGGAGTATGTAGGAGAGGGTCTAGATTAGTGCCGGTATATGTTGGAGAGAGCCTAGATTATTCGAGGTATATGTTGAAGAGGGTCTAGATTAGTCCAGGTGTATGATGGAGAGGATCTAAATTAATACAGGTGTATGTTGGAGAGGATCTAAAGTTAGTCCAGGTGTATGTTGGAGAGGGTCTAGATTAGTCCAGGAGTATGTAGGAGAGGGTCTAGATTAGTGCCGGTATATGTTGGAGAGAGCCTAGATTATTCGAGGTATATGTTGAAGAGGGTCTAGATTAGTCCAGGTGTATGTTGGAGAGGATCTAAATTAATACAGGTGTATGTTGGAGAGGATCTAGATTAGTCCAGGTGTTTGTTGGAGAGGATCTAAATTAATACAGGTGTATGTTGGAATGGGTCTAGATTCATGCAGGTGTATGTTGGAGAGAATGTAGATTAGTCCATGTCTATGTTGGAAGGGATCTAGATTAGTCCATGTGTATGTTGGAGAGGGTCTAGATTATTCCAGGGGTATGTTGGAGAGAATGTAGATTAGTCCAGGGGTATGTTGGAGAGAATCTAGATTAGTCCATGTCTATGTTGGAGAGGGTCTAGGTTAGTCCAGGTGTATGTATGTTGGAGAGGGTCTAGATTATTCCAGGGGTATGTTGAAGAGAATCTAGATTAGTCCAGGGGTATGTTGGAGAGAATCTAGATTAGTCCATGTCTATGTTGGAGAGGGTCTAGGTTAGTCCAGGTGTATGTATGTTGGAGAGGGTCTAGATTATTCCAGGGGTATGTTGAAGAGAATCTAGATTAGTCCAGGGGTATGTTGAAGAGAATCTAGATTAGTCCATGTCTATGTTGGAGAGGGTCTAGGTTAGTCCAGGTGTATGTATGTTGGAGAGAATCTAGATTATTCCAGGGGTATGTTGAAGAGAATCTAGATTAGTCCAGGGGTATGTTGAAGAGAATCTAGATTATTCCAGGGGTATGTTGAAGAGAATCTAGATTAGTCCAGGGGTATGTTGGAGAGAATCTAGATTAGTCCATGTCTATGTTGGAGAGGGTCTAGGTTAGTCCAGGTGTATGTATGTTGGAGAGGGTCTAGATTATTCCCGGTGAAAGAGTTAACAACAGGGGTTGGAGGGTTTGTGATAGGATCTTGGGTAAAGACCCCCAGTGGTCTTCTCAGCTGTCTCTACAGTCCACCATTGGGTCCTGCCCTCCTGAACCGTGCAGTTTCCATACCAGACAGTGAGACAGCTCGACTGGACGCTCTCCAGCGCTGTCCACAGAAGCCCAGGTCTGTTAGAAATGACCTTAGAGACCTTGTAGCGTCTGTTGTGCTCAGGTATTTCCCCCCACTCCATCCCTCCATCTGTCTCTCCAGAGACCTCTCAGTCGTATCTGTTCTGTTTAATCTCATCCAGAAGCATTACCTGCTATAACTGCTGTTATTACTGCATCAAAGAGCGTAACCTGCAGCATGTGGTCGTTAAGTGCTGGAGCGGCTGATAAATACTGTATTTGAAACTTTGCTTCATGTATGTTTTTGTGAATATTTAATGTTGTGGTATATTTGTGTGTGTGTGTGTGTGTGTGTAGAGCAGTGATGGTTCTCCATGCTCTGTGCTGGGAGCGGAGGACGACCTCTCCGGTCTGTCGGCGGACCCTGCAGATTACCAGCTGCTGTCAGAACTGGGTAACTGTCAGCACTCACCTGTTGTATCTGCACTCATTGTCCATTTTATCAGCTCCACTGACCACATAGGTGCACTTTGTAGCTCTACACTTACAGACTTTATAGCTGGTGTGAGTGTAATTGTAGAGCAACTATAACTCTATACTATATGTGTTGAGCTGATAGAATGAGTGCAAGTACAAGTGTACCTAATAAAGTGGACTATGGGTGTAGTAGTAATATTCAGCATCACACATTATTAAAATTGCAGCACAGACCATCAAAAACCAAAAGGATATGTTGCTGTTTTCCCATTGGTGGGCTATATTTGGGCAATAGCGGTCTTGGCTGGTACTTTTAAAAATAGTATGCAATAGGTTCTGCATGCCCATCAATATTAATGCCCTTAGGTCTCTGCTTTGTGTGTGTGTGTGTGTGTGTGTGTGTGAAGGTCGGGGTTTTAATAACCTGAGCCAGGTGAGCATGGCACGTCATAAACCCTCCGGTCGGCTGGTGGCTGTAAAGAACACCAACTTGGACGAGTGTACGGAGGATGAACTGCTGCAGCTGATGGTAGATGCACTCTCTCTCCCAGTCTCTCTGTATGTCTCTCACCCACCCCACTATATCCCAGTGCTACTTGTTTCTCTAGCTTTACATTACAAACATCATTTCTCACATTCATAGTTTTTGTTTATATTTATGTTTGTTTTTATGGTTTTAAGAACCAAATTAATCAAACAGGACAAAAATATTATTTATTGAGAAAAATAATGCAGTATTTTATATCCGTAAGGGTCAAAGTATGTGAACCTGCATATTCAGTATCTGCTGTGAACCTCTTGGGGAGCAATAACTGCAACTAAACGTGTTACTTCAGGTCCTTCCACAGCATTTCTGGTGGATTAAGGTCTGGACTTTGACTCGGTCACTCCAAACCATCCACACCCTTTTTCTACTTTAACCATCTTAGATGGAACGACTTGTGTGCTGAGCCTCACTGTCTTGCTGCATGACCCACGTTCTCTTGAGGTTCAGCTCACAGACAGACGTCCTGATATTTTCTTTTGTGGGTATAATTCAGAATTCATTGTTCCATCAATGCTGTAAAGCCATCCTGCAGCAAAACAGGCCCAAACCTGATACTACCACCAGCATGTTTCTCAGGTGCAATAAGGTTTCACATCTCAGTTAGATCACACTGATCTGAGTTATGTAGAAACATACAATTCTAGAGTGTTCACGAATTTGTATGGTCAAGTATGGCTGTATGAGCACATTAGAAAATAATCTAAATCTGATTTTTGTATGTAACATAACTGGTGTGTGTGTGTGTGTGTGTGTGTGTGTGTGTGTGTGTGTGTGTGGTCAGAACGAGGCCCTCCTATCCAGACTTTTCCGTCACCCGAACCTTCTCACATCCAGACTGGTGTTCAGCTCCTGCTGCCAGCTGTGGGTTCTATCGCCTCTAATGAGCTACGGTAATACACACTATATCTGTCTGTCTGTCTGTCTGTCTGTCTGTCTGTCTATCTATCTATCTATCTATCTATCTATCCATCTATCTATCCATCTATCTATCAGTATAACTGTATTTCTATCTATCTATCTATCTATCTATCTATCTATCTATCTATCTATCTATCCATCTATCTATCCATCTATCTATCAGTATAACTGTATTTCTATCTATCTATCTATCTATCTATCTATCTATCTATCTATCTATCTATCTATCTATCTATCTATCTATCAGTATAACTGTATTACTATCTATCTATAGTAAGATTTTTTTTCTCTCTCTCCCTTTTTCTCCTCTCTCTCTCCTCCCTACCTTTCTCTCTCTCACTAACTTTTTCCCTCTCTCTCTCTCTTTCTTTCTTTGTTACTTTCTTTCTTTTTCTTTCTTTCTGTCACTTTATCTTTTCTCTCTCTCCCTGTCTCTCTCTCTCTCTCTCTCTCTCTCTCTCTCTCTCTCTCTCTCGCTTTCCTTTTATTTTTTTAACCCCAGCCCATCCCCTCATAACCACCTCCCACCCCATTAGTTATGTTCTGGATTAGGTGTTTTTATAAAACAATCATCTTTAACCTGTATGGTTCTGGGAAACCACAGCTTATTGAAAATGTACCAAGGTGCTTGGGGGAAGAGTTATTATCAGTTATTATTATTAATTATAAAAATAAAATTATTTTCATTATTATTTTATTGTATTGATTGTGTATGTACCACAAGCCACTTAAGGCTTTGTGTTTGAGTTACAGTGGGTTTAACTGCCCGGGAGCCTGATTACATTGTTCTGGTGTTCTTTTCTCTCCGGCAGGCTCTGCAGACTGTTTACTCAGGTCATACTTTCCTGATGGAATGAGTGAATCTTTGATAGCATACCTGCTGTACGGGGTCCTGAGGGCCCTTCAGTACCTGCACCACATGGGCTACGTCCACAGGTAAACATCTTTATTATACAAACACTGACTGTACAGTCACCTCATATCAACACTCACTGTCCACTGTATCAGCTCCACTGACCATACAGGAGCTCCACTCACTGTCCACTGTATCAGCTCCACTGACCATACAGGAGCTCCACTCACTGTCCACTGTATCAGCTCCACTGACCATACAGGACCTCCACTCACTGTCCACTGTATCAGCTCCACTGACCATACAGGACCTACACTCACTGTCCACTGTATCAGCTCCACTGACCATACAGGACCTACACTCACTGTCCACTGTATCAGCTCCACTGACCATACAGGACCTCCACTCACTGTCCACTGTATCAGCTCCACTGACCATACAGGACCTACACTCACTGTCCACTGTATCAGCTCCACTGACCATACAGGACCTACACTCACTGTCCACTGTATCAGCTCCACTGACCATACAGGACCTCCACTTACAGACTGTAGTTTATCTGATTCTCTGTGTACTTTATTACTCTGTTCTTTAATGATCAGGACCCCCACAGGACCACCACAGAGCAGATACCATTAGGAAGGTGGGCCAGTCTCAGCACTGCGGTGACACTGACTGGTGGTGGTAGTAGTGTGTGTTGTGCTGGTATAAGTGGATTAGACCAACAATATAGGAATGTCTAATAGAGTGGACAGTGAGTGGATACAGTGTTTAAACACTCCAGCAGCACTGCTGTGTCTGATCCGCTCACACCACTACAACACACACTAACACACCACCACATCAGTGTTACTGCAGTGCTAATAATGGTTCATGCTCTGAACAAAAGGTGTATGTTCTTCTCTTTCAGGGGTGTGAAGGCGAGTCATGTGCTGCTGTCTGCTGAGGGGCGTGTGTGTTTGTCTGGGCTGCAGAGTGTGTATAGTTTAATGAGAGATGGGAAGAGGATGAGAGCGGTGTTCGACATGCCTCAGCACAGTCCATCCTTACTGCCCTGGCTCAGCCCTGAACTCCTGAGACAAGTACACACACACACACACACACACACACACACACACACATACACAAACACATACAGTCCATCCTCACTGCCCTGGCTCAGCCCTGAACTCCTGAGACAAGTACACACACACACACACACACACACACACACACACACACACACACACACACACACACACACATACACAAACACATACAGTCCATCCTTACTGCCCTGGCTCAGCCCTGAACTCCTGAGACAAGTACACACACACACACACACACACACACACACATACACAAACACATACAGTCCATCCTTGCTGCCCTGGCTCAGCCCTGAACTCCTGAGACAAGTACACACACACACACACACACACACACACACACACACACATACATACACAAACACATACATTCCATCCTTACTGCCCTGGCTCAGCCCTGAACTCCTGAGACAAGTACACACACACACACACACATACACAAACACATACAGTCCATCCTTACTGCCCTGGCTCAGCCCTGAACTCCTGAGACAAGCACACACACACACACACACACACACACACACACATACACAAACACATACATTCCATCCTTACTGCCCTGGCTCAGCCCTGAACTCCTGAGACAAGTACACACACACACACACACACACACACACACACACACACACACACACACACACACACACACACACACACACACAGTCCATCCTCACTGCCCTGGCTCAGCCCTGAACTCCTGAGACAAGTGTATACACACACACACACACACACACACATACATACAGTCCATCCTTTCTATCCTGGCTCAGCCCTGAACTCCTGAGACAAGTATACACACACACACACACACACACACACACACACACATACACAAACACAAACACATACAGTCCATCCTCACTGCCCTGGCTCAGCCCTGAAATCCTGAGACAAGTGTATACACACACACACACACACACACACACACACATACATACAGTCCATCCTTTCTATCCTGGCTCAGCCCTGAACTCCTGAGACAAGTATACACACACACACACACACACACACACACACACAAACACAAACACATACAGTCCATCCTCACTGCCCTGGCTCAGCCCTGAAATCCTGAGACAAGTGTACACACACACACACACACACACACACACACACACACACACACACACACACACACACACACACATACATACAGTCCATCCTTTCTATCCTGGCTCAGCCCTGAACTTCTGAGACAAGTATACACACACAAACACACACACACACACACACACACACACACACACACACACACACACACACACACACACACACACACACACACACACACAGTCAAACACACACACACCAATACAGTCAAACACACACACACACACACTCACACACACACACATAAACACATACAGTCCATCCTTTCTGCCCTCCACACGTCTGCGACACCACACACACCTCTGACCCCACCAACCCGCCTCTGACCCCCCCAAACAAGTTTGTTTAAATATAGGTGGGGACAATTTTATCCTCCCAAAATATGGATTGGGACGCGTCCCTACCATCCACACACAAACTCACACTTATGACACACACGTTTTTAATTACCTTACCATACAGCTGTATACAGAGTACAAACCAGTCTGCTGCCTGCTGAAGAGTGTGTACGTGTTCCTGCAGGACCTGCATGGTTATGGCGTGAAGTCCGATATCTACAGTGTGGGGATTCTGGCGTGTGAGCTGGTCAGCGGGAGAGTTCCATTCCAGGACATGCCGCCCACTCTGGTATTACAGACCATGCACTCAGATCACACGCAGTCATATGACCTTGTAGCGCCACGCACAGCGGAAGAGTGTCCAGTTCCAGCCCTGAGGGTCAGGAGTAACTAACCAAACCTGGTAACTGCTGTGTTGAATCATGTGTGCTTGGGCACTAAAACCAGCTGTGCTGGACTAAACCCTCATCAAGGTCACATATCTGCAACGGAGGCTGTTAAAGTGACTTGATTTTTTAAATGCAGGATAAAAAACAGGAGCATCAGTTCATCGTTTGTTTTTAATAGAAAACAGATTGTTACACAGTGTATACGCCTTATAAGCACGTCAAGACGCTCCTTACTGGTGGAGTAAGAGCTTCTGTTACTATATTAACCAAACCAAACACCAGTGCCGGTTATATGCAGCAGTTTTAACACCCCAGTCAAGTGACATGATGTATTGATGAAAATAGGTTATTACATTGTCTACAGATCCAGCACGTATTTATAAAACAATATTTATTATAACAGTAATAAAAATAATAAAACACACCATGTAAAATGGGCCATTGCTTTTTCTCTGGCCAGATTTAATGTTTTAATGGTTTTCCCAACATGTTAAACAGTGATAGTGCATTAAAGTGCAGTGATGATGATCCATTAACTTACCTTCACTCAGAAAATTATCAAAACATGGACATTTGACTGGGGTGCCCATGCTTGCGTACAGCTGCATTTCTAAATTTCATATTATTATATATTGTCACTGCACTAAGAAAAACACATATCTCCATTTCGTCAATCATAATTTTTCTATATTATTTGAACACGACAGCTGCTCTTTATATCCTAGTGTTACTATTCATACCACAGACACACACACACACACACATACACACACACACCTCAGGCCGGCCTGGACCGTCATCATCTCTAACGTGTGTTCTGATTCAGTGGTGTATCCTGTTCACTGAAGTAGTCTAGTATCAGCATCTTATACCATCAACTACTGAAACACCAACACATCACACATACCGTTCAGTATATTTCAGTATATTTACTGTTTAAATACTGAACTGAATTAATTATTTATAAACTACTTTACTCTACTTTACTCACTTCAATAAAAACAAGAGCTACATTAAAAACACAGAAGTGCTTGATGTCTGTTACCTGTTGGTGTAGATGCTGCTGCAGAAGCTGCGGGGTTCTCACAGCTGTCTGCTTGATGTTGCCCCCTACCCTCTGGGGGAGCTGGGGGCTCTGAAGGTTTCCCGTTCCGGAGTGGACTCTGGAATTGGGGAGAGCGTAGCGGCCGGCAGCCTGACTCGCAGCACGGCCACCGCAGAACCACAGAGCCCCGGGCCGAAGAACCATTCAGCCACTCTGCACAACCTACTGCAGCTCTGTCTACAGCACCAACCTGAACGCAGGTCACTGTCATACACACACACACACACACTTACACACACACACACACGTATACACACACACACACACACTCACTCACACATATACATACAGGCGCACACCTACGCATACACACACACATACACACATATGTATACACAAACACACACACACATATGTATACACTCACTCACTTTCACATACACACGCACAAACTCACACACACACTCACACACTTACTCCCACACTTACTCACACACACGCATACACATAAACACAAACACAAACACACACACACACTTACGTACGCACAAACTTACACACACACTCACACACACACACACACATGCACAAACTCACACACACATGTACACACACACACATACACTTACTCCCACACTTACTCACACACACTCACTCACACATATACACACACACTCACACACACACTCACACACACACACACATACATATGTATACACACACACTCACACACACACTCACACACACACACACATACATATGTATACACACACACACCCACACTCACACTCACATATATACACACATATACACTCACTTATACATACTCACTCACACATAGACCTAAACTCACACACACACACACCACACACACACTCATACATGTAAGTATATGTATATATATATATATATATATATATATATATATATATACACACTCATATATATATATACACACACACACTCTCTTACATTCAAACACACACACAGACTTACACATACAAGCATGCTACATGGCTTTTTTCGACACTTATTATTTACATTATTATTATTAGTAGTATTTGTATTATTACTACTACTATTAAATATTTATTTTATTTTATTTTATTATTATTACTTCTACTACTATTATTATTATTATTACTATTATTACTATTATTATTATTAAAGCAGTATTTCTAATAACTCTTCATTATACATTAAGAAGTATCTTAGTGTGTTGCATATGCACAATTTTTATTTATTTGTGATTGTGTATACGTACATGTGAAGGTGACCTTGTGTGTGTGCGCGCGCGTGTGTTTGTGTGTATATATGTACATGTGAAGGTGACCTTGTGTGTGTGTGTGTGTGTGTGTGTGTGTTTAACTGTGATACTGAGTGTGTATCTGTTTTCTCTCTCAGGCCTTCTGCGTCAGCTCTCCTCAGTCACCCCTTCTTTAAACAGGTGAGCTTCTAATTTCACCTGAGAGAAGCTTTACTTCTATAATCTTCTGAGATTACAGTCTTACCAGAACTTTCTACTCTGTTTATTATTCGTCAGTCCACTAATCAGTCTCACAACACACACTTCTACGTACACTGATGAGCATCTGTGGAATCTGGCACCAAGACATTCCCAGCAGATCCTGTTAGCTGAAAGTTGAAGTCGCTGTGGGTCAGACGGGTTGTTCCACCACATTCCACAGAAGGAGGCCGGGGCAACACCTTGAGTTCCTTATAATGTTTCTCAAAGTCCTTCCCGGACCACTTGTGCAGTGTAGCTTTGCAGTATCCTGCTGATGTTGCACTACATATATATAGTGGTCACTGAGAAACTCAGCGGCTATAAAGTCCACATACAAGACATAAAAGAAAACTGGACTGGACCAGGCAACCTTCTTCCAACCTTCTTCCAACCTTCTTTGCAACACGTTCCTGATCTTTTCACTGTGGACAGGGATTAGCGATGCTGTGTCACCACACATTCTTCCAATAATCATCATTAAGAATTTCGGTGGCCAGTGTCACCGTAGCCCCTCTGTCGGTTCAGATCACACAACATGGCTCTCCCTGTCCTTCCACATTGATGAGCCCGGAGTACCCAACTCCCTGTCCCCTCCTCAGACCCCTGCCTGTAAATACTTGCTGCTGCTGACCTCGAGCTGTTATTGAGATGCTGTGACCCACCAGTCTGGCCATAATGAGTTGGCATAGTTGCCACTGTCCTGTTTCCAGCCTCCAGGGGGCAGTCGTGTGCTGGAGGTTGGGGAACCAGCCTTATGATCAGAAGGTCGCTGGTTTGATCCCCTGAACAGACAGAACACGACTGAAGTGAGCAAAACATTTAACTCCCAGCTGCTTCCCGGGTACTGTGGATAGGGCTGTCCATCACTTCGGGCAAGTGTGCTCACTGCCCCCTAGTGTGTGTGTTCACTAGTGTGTGTGTGTGTGTGTGTGTTCACTGCACAGATGGGTTGAATGCAGAGGCCTAATTTTAAATTCTCAATTTGGTTGGCTTTCCATCCCTCTCTCTCTCGTTCTTTCTCTCTCTCTCACTCTCTCTCTCCCTCCTTCTTTCTCTCTCTCTCTCTCTTTTCTCTCTCTCTCTCTCTCTCTTTTCTCTCTCTCTCTCTCTCTCTCTCTCTCTTCCTCTCTCTCTCACTCACTCTCTCTCTCTTTTCTCTCTCTCTCTCTTTTCTCTCTCTCTCTCTCTTTTGTTCTTTATCTCTCTCCTCCTTGCTCTCTCGCTCTCTCCTTTCTTTCTTTCTTTCTTTCTCTCTCTCTCTCTCCTTCTTTCTCTCTCTCTCTGCTTCTTTCTCTCTCTCTGCTTCTTTCCCCCTCTCTCTCTCTTTTCTCTCTCTCCTTCTTTCTTTCTCTCTCTGTCTCTCTCTCCTTCTTTATCTCTCTCTCTCTCTCCTTCTTTCTCTCTCTCCTTCTTTCTCTCTCTCCTTTTTTCTTTTTTTTTCTCTCTCTCTCTCTCTCTCTCCTTCTTTCACTCTCTCTCTCTCCTTTCTCTCTCTCCTTCTTTCTCTCTCTCCTTTTTTCTTTTTTTTTCTCTCTCTCTCTCTCTCTCTCCTTCTTTCACTCTCTCTCTCTCCTTTCTCTCTCTCCTTCTTTCTCTCTCTCTCTCACTCACCTTACCTTTCTCTCTCTGTTTCTTTCTTTCTCTCACTCTTTTTCTTTATCTCTTTCTCTCACTCATTCTCCCTCTTTCTCTCTCGCTCTTCTTTCTCTACTTTCTCCCTCTCTCTCGTGCTCTCTCTCTCTCTCATGCTCTCTCTTCCCCTCTTTCTCTCTCACCCTCTCTTACACGCTCTCTCTCTCCCTCTTTCTCTCTCTTTCATTTCTCTCTCTCTCTCTCTCTCTCTCTCTCTCTCTCTCTCTCTCTCTCTCTCTCTCTTGTGCTCTCTCCCCCTCTCACATGTTTTTTTTAAATGTGTGTGTGTTTTTCATCCAGGTGAAGAAACACACCCATGACTCTTTTCAGAGTCTGATTTATCCGGCCGTGCCTCTTTCCTGCCCCCCGGACAGTCCAGCGTCTGACGCCCCGACTCAGACCCCCAGCACACCAAACACACCCTCACCCAGCACGCCTGAACCTGCGGACGGAGTGTGGGACTTTTCCTAATGCTGCAGCAGCTCTGAAGCAGTCGACAGTCACATTATTATGACCACCTCATACCCAGAGTATCCGCCGTGTGCAGCACAGACAGCAGCTAGGCGGACTGGGAGACTCAGTAAGGTCCTGGTAGGTGGTCACAGGTATCTGGAGGTATCATGCTGACTGTAGTGCATCCCACAGCTGCTGGAGGGAGCGTGGAGGAGGATCCATAGAGCCAACACCACCATCCAGGTGTTCCCACAGATGCTCAATTGGGTTCAAGTCTGAGGAATTAGAGCTCTTCCAGCCAGTGTGGGACATTTCTAGACAATCAGTATGGTGTACGTGACCTGCAAGGATGGATTCATATGCAACTCAGTTGAGAGGGTCTTCCACACGGACGAGTGGGTCCAGAGAATGCCAGGAAAGCACTTCCCAGACCAGAATTAGGAAGGGGTCATAATAATGTGACTGGACTGTGTACATTAACAAGCCAAAACACAAACTCAGAGCCGGTATGTTTGCTGTAGTGTGTTTTGGCTAGTTAGTATTTTTAAACTCTCCTCTCTGTTTTCTCTCTTTTCTCTCTTTTCCTTCCAAACCTTTTTTTTTATTTTGCCCTCTCTCTCTGCCTTGGCTGTATAGATCTCTCCAGCTGGTCATCCACGCCTGGTTGCAGATAGTCCGACGGTTTTCCCACACATTCTCGCTGTGCTGTATTTTATATCCACCATTCCGAGCCCACTTTTACTGCTTGTATTGGGGATTTTATAACGTTGCTGTGGGAAGCTGGCTTGTATGAGGATTGTGGACATTGAGAGGAGTTCTGTAGCAGGATTGGACGCTTCTGTCTTCATAAATGTCCGTAGCCAGTGACACAAAGTGGGTCAGACCACAGCTGCAGTGAAGAACCAACAAAACTGAGCCACGTGTACTGGGAGGGAGGAGTGTGTGTATGTATGTATGTGTGTATGTGTGAGTGTAGCACTTTTATCAGAAACACAAGGTGCCCTTTACAGTAAGTGACTGTAACCCAGTTAGTCAGTCGTCCACAGCACTGTCAGTGGGACCACTGACCACATGACGTGTGAGCGGTAGGCCATTCTTAGCATAGCAGTGACAGTGTTTTATTAAAAATAAGTGAACACATTCTCTGCAGTCTAATACACAGTTTCTGTTTATTTACTGGTGTCTCCGACTGCATTGTCTTCTATAGGCCCGCCTTCCTGCTCCTTCTGGCCCATGTGGTACACCTGGTCAGTCGTAATTCTCTGGGTGGACTGTGGTTCTCGAATAGAAGTTCCTTAGATAAGTCGTCTGCTAGGCCAGCCATGTGAAGCCCTATATGACGGGGGTCCCAAAAGCCCTGACCTTACCGCAAGCTCTGCAACATTCTTCGAGCCATCTGTCTTACAAACTTTTAACCGACTACACTGTCCACAGAAAAATCCGCATCTCGATTTTTATTTTTCCAGATTATTTAAATGCAGCAGCTGCCGTTTACACTGTGTGAAAGTTTCGCGACGAATGGACCAATAGAAATGCTCCAAAATGGCTTGGAAAGATTTCTAGTTCCATTGACTTTCATTGAAAGTAAAGTAGGTTTTTGGTCCCTCCTGTAAAGTTTTTTTTTTTTTTTTTTTTTTTTTTTTTTTTGGACAGAGACATTATTTTGTGTTAACTTATTTTCAGACTTTAGTACACGAGTGTGGCTTGATGGGTGTCGAGCTGGTTACATGTTGTGTACTGGTCATTAGAAAGCGTTTTATAATAGCTATATAAGATCACACAATAACGTGCATCATAGTGGTACACAACCATCGGCTATGTAAAAAAATGTTGCCATGGTGATCGCATCAGAGATGAAAACGGATGCTTATCTAGAGCCTTAAGCAGGTTTAGCCCAGTCCTCTATTCGTTGGGACCGATGTTGCCGATGTATTCCAGTTTTCCAGTCTTTCTTGTTGTGTGTTTGAATTCCAGCTATTTTCTCTGTTACAAGGTGACATCATCTCACAGTCCTTCGTGCCTTCGAAGGCGACCGGATCTTCCAACACGTTCTGCCTGACTTTCAGGTTTCAGACTCGGACTCAAACTGATACAGCAGAACTGACGCTCTTGTAAGAAAAGCTTCACCAGTGTGGGACCTTGTAGCAGGATGTTGCTCTGGCTGTTGACCAGTCACAATGGAATGAGTGAGCGAGCTGACCAATCAGAGCACCTTGGGCTTGTTAGGAGGCGGAGCTTAAAGACATAGGAGCTCTACAGACAAGAGCGTGTTAAACAGAGAGTGAACACAGATGTATATTCATTAGTGGTCACTTTCTGACCGCACAGCTGCTATTGTCTAGATTTTTTTTTCCAATCCACAACTGACCATGTGTGTAAAGACCCCAGCTCTGTCTGATACACTTGTACAAGCCATGTCTGTGTCACTGCTGTGCTAAAAATGATCTACCAAACAAATACCATCTAGCCAGTGGTGGTCCCTTTCCACTGATGAATGGATTGACAGTGGCTGATAAACTGGACAGACCTGTGTCGGTTTCCTTCAGTGGTGTTTCTGATAAAAAGGCCAAGGAGTGTAGGTCATAAACTGGTAACTGTGTGTGTCTGAGCATCATAACCGGCATCTCCAAAGCCTCCTTCTGCTCCCAGTGAAGAAATGAGAACCTCATGTACGAAAACCCTGTGCTGTAAACCTGTCCGCCCAACACTGCCTCACGCTCCGCCTTCCACACCTTGGAGGCGGGGTTTATAACGCCTTGGTACTGTTGAAGAACTAAACAGTTTAGACTGTGATCGACTCCCTATGTACCAGAGTCACATATGTTTTTTATGTTAGCTGTATGAGCCATTTAGATGTATAATAAATATATTCTTACCCATTTTCTTAAACCGTGTTCTACTGTCTTTTTTAGTTCTTGGTGTGAGTGATGACATACTATATGGACAAAAGTATTAGGACACCTACAGACGTTTCTATGATGTCCCATTCTAAATCCATCGGCATTAATATGGAGTTGGTCCCTCTTTGCAGCTACAACAGCTTCCACTGTTCTGGAAAGACTTTCTACTTCGGAGTGTATGTGGGAATTTTTGCCCAGAATAGCATCTGGAAGGTCAGACACTGATGTTGGACAAGAAGCTCACAATCTCCATTCTAGTTCATCCCAAACGTGTTGGATGGGGTTGAGGTCAGGACTCGGTGAGGGTCAGTCAAGTTGTTCTACACTAAACTCACCCAACCAGCCTGTATGGAGCTGCTGCACTGAGACACAGTCAGCCATGTTGGGACAGAGAAGGTTCTTCCCCAGACTGTTCCTCAAAAATGTCTTGGTTTGCTGAAGCATTAAGATTTCCCTTCACTGGAACTGAGGGTCCTCGGCTCACCCTTGCAAAAACACCCCCATAGCATCATTATCCCTCCTCCACCAAACTTTACAGTCACAGTGCAGTCAGGCAGATAACGTTCTCCTGGTGTTCTCCAAACCCAGACTCGTCCATCAGACTGCCAGATAGAGAAATGTGATTGGTCACATTACAGAACACATGTCCAATGATGTAGCTTTACTCTATCCGACGCTCGACCTTGTGCTTGGTAATGTGAGGCTTGTGTGCAGCTGCTCAGACATAAAGCTCCACAGTGTTGGTGCTGATGTTGAAGCCAGAGGAGGTTTGAACTCTGCAGTTATTGGTCAGCAGACTGTAGGAGACTTTTACACACTATACTCAGAGTCCCCGCTCTGTAACTTTACCTGCTCTGACACTTTATGACTGTGAGTTACTGTAATTCCTAAACGCTTCCACTGTTCAATCAAACTCTCACAGCTGATGGTGAAGATCTAGAAGGGAAGAAGTTTCACTAACTGACTTGTTGTAACCGTGGATCCTGTTACAGACCACGCTGGAGTTCAGTAGCTCTTTAGAACCTCACACTCTTTCATTAACATATGTAAAGACAGACTGCACGGTTAGCTGCTTGATTATAAACACCTGTAGTAATGAGACTGAATCAAACACCTGAATTCAACACTTAAGATATGTGTCCAAATACTTCATACTCCATGTATCTGCAGAATGAGCAGTAATGGAGAAATAGCAGCAGATGAGCTACCACTCTCTGACTTTACATCTACAAGGTGGACCACCAAGGTAGGGGTGAGTGGACACAGTGTTTAAACACTCCAGCAGCACTGCTGTGTCTGATCCACTCATACCAGCACCACACACACAAACACATCACCATCACGTCAGTGTCATAGCAGTGCTGAGAATAATCCACTTCCCTCCACCTCTGTGGTGGTCCTGACTGTTAAAGAACAGGGTAACAAAATAACAGTAACAGAGGAACAGATGGACAGTATCCAAAGTGCACCTATATGGTAAGTGAGGCTTAGACACACACACACACACATACACACACACACACACACACACACACACACACATATATACATATATATATATATATATATATATATACACACACAATTTCAGAGCTCTACATACTCTCAGTACTGTATGTTGTATTTATGTTGCACCATACAGAGGTATTAAGTAACGAAGTACAAATACTTTGTTACGTTACTTAAGTAGAAATTTGGGTTATTTATACGCTACTGGAATATCCTTACATTTACACTCCATTATCAGTACTTTCTACTCCTCACATTTAAACTCCATTATCAGTACTTTTTACTCCTCACATTTAAACTCCATTATCAGTACTTTCTACTCTACATTTACACTCCATTATCTGTACTTTCTACTCTACATTTACACTCCATTATCAGTACTTTCTACTCCTCACATTTACACTCCATTATCAGTACTTTCTACTCTACATTTACACTCCATTATCAGTACTTTCTACTCCTCACATTTACACTCCATTATCAGTACTTTTTACTCCTTACATTTACACTCCATTATCAGTACTTTCTACTCCTTACATTTACACTCCATTATCAGTACTTTCTACTCCTTACATTTACACTCCATTATCTGTACTTTCTACTCCTTACATTTACACTCCATTATCAGTACTTTTTACTCCTTACATTTACACTCCATTATCAGTACTTTCTACTCCTCACATTTACACTCCATTATCAGTACTTTTTACTCCTTACATTTACACTCCATTATCAGTACTTTCTACTCCTCACATTTACACTCCATTATCAGTACTTTCTACTCTACATTTACACTCCATTATCAGTACTTTCTACTCCTCACATTTACACTCCATTATCAGTACTTTTTACTCCTCACATTTAAACTCCATTATCAGTACTTTCTACTCCTTACATTTACACTCCATTATCAGTACTTTCTACTCTACATTTACACTCCATTATCAGTACTTTCTACTCCTTACATTTACACTCCATTATCAGTACTTTCTACTCCTTACATTTACACTCCATTATCAGTACTTTCTACTCCTTACATTTACACTCCATTGTCAGTACTTTCTTCTCTTTACATTTACACTCCATTATCAGTACTTTCTACTCTACATTTACACTCCATTATCAGTACTTTCTACTCCTTACATTTACACTCCATTATCTGTACTTTCTACTCCTTACATTTACACTCCATTATCAGTACTTTCTACTCTACATTTACACTCCATTATCAGTACTTTCTACTCCTTACATTTACACTCCATTATCAGTACTTTCTACTCCTTACATTTACACTCCATTATCTGTACTTTCTACTCCTTACATTTACACTCCATTATCAGTACTTTCTACTCCTTACATTTACACTCCATTATCAGTACTTTCTACTCCTTACATTTACACTCCATTATCAGTACTTTCTACTACTTACATTTACACTCCATTATCAGTACTTTCTACTCCTTACATTTACACTCCATTACCAGTACTTTCTACTCCTCACATTTACACTCCATTATCAGTAATTTCTACTCCTTACATTTACACTCCATTATCAGTACTTTCTACTCCTTACATTTACACTCCATTATCAGTACTTTCTACTCCTTACATTTACACTCCATTACCAGTACTTTCTACTCCTCACATTTACACTCCATTATCAGTACTTTCTACTCCTTACATTTACACTGCATTATCAGTACTTTCTACTCCTTACATTTACACTGCATTATCAGTACTTTCTACTCCTTACATTTACACTCCATTACCAGTACTTTCTACTCCTCACATTTACACTCCATTATCAGTACTTTCTACTCCTTACATTTACACTCCATTATCAGCCATGTCTGTGTCACTGCTGTGCTAAAAATGATCTACCAAACAAATACCATCTAGCCAGTGGTGGTCCCTTTCCACTGATGAAT
>CM038704.1:50759044-50786544 GCA_021613375.1 Megaleporinus macrocephalus
TATTATAAGAGCATTTTATTATAACTGTGTTTTATTCTAACTGTGTTTTTTGTTATAACTGTTTTTTATAACTCTGTTTATTATAACTCTGTTCATTATATCTTTATATATAACTGATTTATTATAGCTCTGTTTATTATAACTGTGTTTTATTATAACTCGGTTTATTATATCTGTGTTTTATTATAACTGTGTTTATTATAACTGTGTTTTATTATAACTGTTTTATAATAAGTCTATTTATTATAATTCCAATTGATTATAACTCTGTATATTAAAACTGTATTATTATAAGAGTATTTTATTATAACTGTGTTTTATTATAATTGTGTTTCATTTTTTTATTATAACTGTTTTATTATAACTCTGTTTATTATAACTGTTTTATTAGAATTCTGTTTATTATAATTGTGCTTATTATAACAGTGTTTATTATAACTCTGTTTATTATAACTCTGTTTATTATAATTGTGTTACATTATAAAAGTATTTTATTATAACTGTGTTTTATTATAACTGTGTTTTTTATTATAACTGTGTTTATTATAACTGTGTTTATTATAACTGTGTTTTATTATAATTGTGTTTATTATAACTCTGTTTATTATAACTGTGTTTATTATAACTGTGTTTATTATAACTGTATTTCATTATAAAAGTATTTTATTATAACTGTGTTTTATTATAACTGTGTTTTTTTTATTATAACTGTGTTTATTATAACTGTTTTATTATAACTGTGTTTATTATAACTGTTTTATTATATCAGTGTTTATTATAACTCTGTTTTATTATAACTCTGTTTATTATAATTGTGTTTATTATAACTCTTTTTATTATAACTGTGTTTAATTTTTTTATTATAACTGTTTTATTATAACTATATTCATTATAACTGTGTTTATTATAACTGTGTTTATTATAACTGTGTTTATTATAACTATTATAAGAGTGTTTTGTTATAGGAGTGTTTGTCTCTCCTGCAGGACCAGATTCCTCTCAGGTTGGTGGAAATCATGCGGAAGCTTCCAGATCGCCGTTCTGAGAAAGAAATTCTTCTTCTCCACAAACTGATGACCTCTGTGGAGATCTTCCGTCACTACAGCCACACTCTGCAGCTCCTGGTGGCCAAAGTGGTCCGGTACCAAAGGTCCAGTGTCCGTTCTGTCCTGGAGCTGAAGACTGAACCTTTTGTGTCTTACAGTCTCAGAGACCACATAAGCAAGTCTGCTGGAAATGACAGACTTAAAAATCTGTAAAAAATTGTCAAAAATTTGAAATGTAATGTAGAAATGAGCCATAATTTCAACATCAGTTATCATTTTGAGAAAATAATATATAACATAATAAATCAATACGTAATAAATCTAAATTCTAATATTTAAACATAACAAGTCAGACATATATTCCTGTTTGAATTTGTCAGACACATTTTAATTTATAGTCTTTCGGTATTAAAGGGATAAAATCACATATTATAACATCTTGTTGCACAAGAACCCTAAAAGCTTCTACCCAGACTGTCCTCCGAGCTCTGTTTATTATAACTGTGTTTATTATAACTGTGTTTATTATAATTGTGTTTTATTATAACTCTGTTTAGTGTGTAGTGTTGGTGGTCAGGTGGTCAGTTAGGACTGACCCTTGGCTTTGTGTCCAGGCTGGGAAGGCGTCGAGTGGTAATAAAGCGAGGCGATGCTGGACACAGCTTCTATTTCGTCTATTCTGGACGGCTGGCTGTGACGAAAGACGAAGACGGAAGCAGCGCGTTTGTGGACAAAGAACCCATCCTCATCAAAAAGGGCATGAGCTTCGGCGTGAGTATCTAATACTCTATAAACACATACGTTAAACATACGTTATTAACACGTTACTGAAATGTAGCCTCTCTAAATGATTACTGCTAAATATGTGTGTCAACGTACGACAAAGTTGTTGGTTTGTAAATCTACTCTCACCTGTATTTGAATTATAACAGTCCAAAGTACAGTATGGCTGATATAGTATAGTGTAGTGTAGTATAGTGTAGTATAGTGTAGTGTAGTGTAGTATAGTGTAGTATAGTATAGTGTAGTATAGTATAGTGTAGTATAGTGTAGTATAGTATAGTGTAGTATAGTGTAGTGTAGTATAGTGTAGTATAGTGTAGTATAGTATAGTATAGTAAAGTATAGTGCAGTATGGTGTAGTACAGTATAGTGTAATATAGTATAGTGTAGTATAGTGTAGTATAGTATAGTGTAGTACAGTGTAGTATAGTATAGTAAAGTATAGTGTAGTATGGTGTAGTACAGTATAGTGTAGTATAGTATAGTATAGTATAGTGCAGTGAAGTGTAGTATAGTGTAGTATAGTATAGTGTAGTATAGTGTAGTATAGTGTAGTATAGTGTAGTATAGTGTAGTGTAGTGTAGTATAGTGTAGTATAGTGTAGTATAGTGTAGTATAGTGTAATATAGTGTAGTATAGTGTAGTATAGTGTAGTATAGTGTAGTATAGTGTAGTGTAGTGTAGTATAGTGTAGTGTAGTATAGTGTAGTATAGTATAGTATAGTGTAGTGTAGTATAGTATAGTATAGTGTAGTGTAGTGTAGTGTAGTATAGTATAGTATAGTGTAGTATAGTATAGTATAGTATAGTGTAGTATAGTATAGTATAGTGTAGTGTAGTATAGTGTAGTATAGTATAGTGTAGTATAGTATAGTATAGTATAGTATAGTATAGTATAGTATAGTATAGTATAGTGTAGTGTAGTGTAGTATAGTATAGTGTAGTGTAGTATAGTATAGTATAGTATAGTATAGTATAGTATAGTGTAGTGTAGTGTAGTATAGTGTAGTATAGTATAGTATAGTATAGTATAGTGTAGTGTAGTGTAGTATAGTATAGTATAGTATAGTATAGTGTAGTATAGTATAGTATAGTATAGTATAGTGTAGTATAGTATAGTATAGTATAGTGTAGTGTAGTGTAGTGTAGTATAGTGTAGTATAGTATAGTATAGTATAGTGTAGTATAGTATAGTATAGTATAGTGTAGTGTAGTGTAGTATAGTGTAGTATAGTATAGTATAGTATAGTGTAGTATAGTATAGTATAGTATAGTGTAGTGTAGTGTAGTATAGTGTAGTATAGTATAGTATAGTATAGTGTAGTATAGTATAGTATAGTATAGTGTAGTGTAGTATAGTATAGTATAGTATAGTGTAGTATAGTATAGTGTAGTATAGTATAGTATAGTGTAGTATAGTATAGTGTAGTATAGTAAAGTATAGTGTAGTGTAGTATACCTTCACCTACCTGTGTACAGGTAAACTGTAACACTACCTTCACCTACCTGTGTACAGGTAAACTGTAACACTACCTTCACCTACCTGTGTACAGGTAAAGTGTGTAGTGCTCTGTTCTGATTGGCTGTGCAGGATGTGGCTCTGATTAAAGGCTTAAAGAGAAACGCCACGGTTGTGTGTCTGGAGGAGACGGAGCTGATGGTGATAGACAAGGAGGAGTTCTTCAGTAACGGGCTGGATCTGGAGCTGAAGAAAGAGTTCGACTATCGCTTTAACTTCTTTAGGTCTGACTTATAACACTGTTTATTATTATTATTATTATTATTATTATTATTATTATTATTATTATTATTATTATTATTAATATTATTATTATTATTATTATTATTATCTCAAACCACTATGAATCCACTTTTATGTCTGACTCCAGGTCGCTGGAACTGGTCTCCTCATGGTCCTCCTCTTCAGTACAGCATATAACTGAACACTCTAAGGTTGAGCGTTTCAGCTTTGGACACATAGTGGACAAGGACGCAAACAGTGAGATGAGCAACATCATCTTCATAGCAGAGGTACCATAATCTAATTTATACTCTAAAGACTATACGGGTTCATTGAGGTGGAAATATTTGTGATGATATTAGAGGTGGTGTAGTACTCGAGTCATGACTGGGTCTTGTCTAGGTCTCAACATCATTTAGATTTTTGGAATACGTTGGATTATGAAATTGGGAAAGTTTCTGATAAATTTCCAGTAAATTGCCAGTAACTTTCCTCAGCAACTGTGGAAATATTCAAAAATGTAAACTCTTCATGGATACTTTATGGGAATTTATAGGGATTAATAGAAAATATTGGAAGATTGAAAGGATCTATAACATACACTATCATCAATGTACTGCTTTTTTGTCAACAGCAGACATAAATGCATAACAATTGATTGACTGATCAAAAGATCAATCGAAAAGCAATAAAAAGAACGCAACTCCTGCCCTTCCCCACCCCCCACCCACCTTCAAAATATTAAATTAATAATTTTCTAAGTTCATTCTTGGTTACAGGAACCTGTTGACATAGGTAGCTAGCCTATGCTAGCCTTGGTAAGCTAACCTCTTGTAAACCTTGGTAAACGAGTCTCCTAAATTAATTAGCTCATTAACCTTTTCTGATTTACCAGCGACTGTGAGATCACACCTCGATCTAATAGTTGCTTAAAAGGTTCAAAGCTATTTCTGTCAATAAAAATATGAACCTCGTCAGAACTTACCTGACTTCAGGTAGTCCTTTGGTCCAAATGTGTGCTTTCAGTAGTGGAGAGTGTCAGAGTTCTAGAAATCATCTGGGCATATGCTGTACATGTGATGGAGGAATGAACAGTGCATGAAGGGGGCGTGGTCTCAATAGCCTTCAGTGTGTAATGTGCCTGGGATTGAGGAGCAGCTTTTGTTATTTGCTAACTGTAAGTAATGTAAGTTTCTCATCTTTAGCTTTTAATATTTCCATTTTATTCCCATTAATTCCCGGTAATTCCCATAATTACCTGTTAATTCCCATGATACGTTTGCCAACATTGAAAATTCCTGGAAATTTGCAACCCTAGTCTTGACTAAAATTCGAGTACTACCAGTCTTGCTCTACCTGATGTCCAGATCTTGACCAGAATACTGAATATTATTGATGCTGCTCTCTGCACAAAAGGAAATCTGGTTAGGTGAAGTCATTTCACATCTAGTCAATACAGCAAAGCTTATTTTTGAAACATGCAAAACCATCTGTTAGTCTAGTGAGAATCTTTGCTATGAATATAAGAAATAATATACAAGTTGACTATATCTAGGACGAATTCACGAATTCATGTTTTGCAGTGATACGTTGGAAACGATACCAAAGCTCTCATACTTCATACCATCAGCAGGTTCAGCTGTGTTAGTCCTCCTTTCATTCAGAAGCTGCTTTTACAATAGTTCTAGTAAGAAAAGTTTCAAACCTGCTCCTCATACCACTGAAAACACTGATGAAGGTGAAGACTCATAGACAAAACTTTAGAATGTTGTATACAATCAAAACCTTGGCAGCTAATGTTTCCTACTTGAATGAGCACTAATAGATGAAATCCAGCTTTACTAAACCCAATCATTCCTGTAAAGGGAAGGTGTATTAAGGCGGGTTGTTGTTTCTGTGTTGTTTAGGGTCAGTGTGATGTTCTCAGGTTGGTGGAATTAACTTCATGTAGCGGGTTCGTCAAACAGTGTCAGAACACAGGTGAGATATAAACCCACTCTAACCCACCCTAATCTACCCTAATCTACCCTAATCCAGCCTGAACTAACCTGTTCTAACCTAACACACCCTAACCCTATGTACTAACTCACACTAACCCACCCCAACCAATCCTATAACCTAAATTACCCCAACCTAACACCACCATAACCTCACCCACCTTAACCCACCCTAACCTCACCCACCTTACAATACCCTAACCCACCCTAACCCACTGTACTAACTCACACTAATCCACCCTAACCGAGCCATATTATAACCTATATTACCCCAACCTAACACCACCATAACCTCACCCACCTTAACCCACCCTAACCTAACCCACCTTACAATACCCTAACCCACCCTAACCCACTGTACTAACTCACACTAATATACCCTAACCGAGCCATATTATAACCTAAATTACCCCAACCTAACACCACCATATCCTCACCCACCTTAACCCACCCTAACCTAACCCACCTTACAATACCCTAACCCACCCTAACCCACTGTACTAACTCACACTAATCCACCCTAACCGGCCATATTATAACCTAAATTACCCCAACCTAACACCACCATATCCTCACCCACCTTAACCCACCCTAACCTAACCCACCTTACAATACCCTAACCCACCCTAACCCACTGTACTAACTCACACTAATCTACCCTAACCGAGCCATATTATAACCTAAATTACCCCAACCTATCCCCACCATAACCTCACCCACCTTACAATACCCTAACCCACCCTCACCCACTGTACTAACTCACACTAATCCACCCTAACCGGCCATATTATAACCTAAATTACCCCAACCTAATCCCACCATATCCTCACCCACCTTAACCCACCCTAACCTAACCCACCTTACAATACCCTAACCCACCCTAACCCACTGTACTAACTCACACTAATCTACCCTAACCGAGCCATATTATAACCTAAATTACCCCAACCTATCCCCACCATAACCTCACCCACCTTACAATACCCTAACCCACCCTCACCCACTGTACTAACTCACACTAATCCACCCCAACCAATCCTATAACCTAAATTACCCCAACCTAATCCCACCATAACCTCACCCACCTTAACCCACCCTAACCTAACCCTACAATACCCTAACCCACTGTACTAACGCACACTAACCCACCCTAACCGAGCCATATTATAACCTAAATTACCCCAACCTAACCCCACCATAACCTCACCCACCTTAGCCCACCCTAACCTAACCCACTATACAATACCCTAACCCAGTTGAACCTACTCTAACCCACTCAAATTTACCTAACCAACTCTAACTACTCTAATCCACCCCACCCCAACTACCCTAACCGAAACTAACCTAACTTAACCCAACCTAACCTAGTCCATCGTAACCCACTGTACTAACTCACACAAACTCACCCCAACCAATCCACCATATTAAAACCTAAATTACCCCAACCTGATTCAATCTACCGACCCTAACCCATCCTAACCCACCCTAACCTTTCAAACACAAATTACCCCAACCTAACCCACCTTAAATACCCTAACCCACCCTAACCTAACCCACCCTAACCTAACCCAATCTAACCTAACCCACTCTTGCTCAACTCACCCTGACAGACCTACCCTATTCTAACTCAAAATTACCCTAACCTAACTTAACAGACCTTCACCCGACCTACCCCAACCTAACCCACCTTAAATACCCTAACCCACCCTAACCTAACCCACCCTAACCCATCCTCACTATTCAAACACAAATTACCCCAACCTAACCTAACCCACCCTAACCTAACCCAACCTAACCCACCCTTGCTCAGTTCACCCTGACAGACCTACCCTAAGCTAACCACTTTATCTGTGTTTACTTTTTTTATAATAGCTGTAGATTTATATAAGAACATTGTAAAATAGTTTCCACCTAAAAAATAATTAATGTCTTCGTTAAACACACATACACAATAATTAACCTCTGAACATTTTACAGGACTCCAGGGAAACAAGAATCCTGAGGAACAGAGAGATGGGTGAGAGAATGGTTTTAAATTTGGGTTTTTAGCTAAACTCTAGTTGACTGTTGAAAATTTAGCACTTGTTATATTAATGGAGCAACAACATACAGTATCAACACAATTCATATCATCACTGTCCAAAGACAAACATGTCCCTCCATCATTGTAAATTTGATTTTTTTATAATTTGAACCTGACAGCTGCTCTTTATATAGTATGAATATTTCGTAATGAATGGACCAATAGAAATGCTCCAAAAGATTTCTGGTTCTATTGACTTCCATTGAAAGTAAAGACAGTTTTTATCCCAGTCCGTCTGCACACGGCAGTTACTCTGGACATTAACTGGTGGTCATAATAATGTGACCCGACTGTATACTGCTAGGTTGGTGGCCTGTGGTTTGAAGCTTACAGATGATGAACAGTGTAGAGGTTTTTTAATGAAGTGGATAAAGAGTGTAATGCTTTTGTCCCTCAGTGCTTGGAAGAACAAGCCCCGCCCACTGATCAACCCTGACCTGCCCAAATGTGTCTGCTTCCTGATTGACAGGCTGCACCAGGGGAGCGCTTTTGTAAGTTAAGGTTTGAGATAGTGATGAATCACTGTATCACTAGTTCTGAATCTCAGGAGATGTCCATGTGGGCCCCATATGGGTTTTTTCTGAGCTGTATGGGTTTATGTGGGCTTGTAGTGGCTGTTGATTGGTGATGCATGGACCTCCCCTTGGTTATATCTTTGGGGCACAGTTGGGTAATAACTTTGGGCCACAGTTGGGTTATAACTTTGGGGCCACAGTTGGGTTATAACGTTGGGGCCCAGTTGGGTTATAACTTTGGGCCACAGTTGGGTTATAACTTTGGGCCACAGTTGGGTAATAACTTTGGGTCACAGTTGGGTTATAACTTTGGGCCACAGTTGGGTTATAACTTTGGGGCCACAGTTGGGTAATAACATTGGGGCCCAGTTTGGTTATAACTTTAACCCTAACCTCCCTAACCTCCAGCCCCCGACTGCCCACAGCCCAAGATTTCCCACTACTGAGAGCAATTCTTTTTTAATTTTGTCAAATATAATCATGTGATGGACGCTGACACCCCACCAATTAGCTCCTTATCGATAGTAGTATATCCATCCAAAGGCGCAAAGCTGTTGACTTGACTTTACAGCACATATACAATATTTTTGTTTTATTATATATATATATATATATATATATGTATATATATATATATATATATATATATATATATATATATATATATATATATATATATATATTATTTAACTGTGTGTAGGGCTTGAATGAATATCTGTTGCCGGTGAAGGAGAGAGATGGCCGCAGGTTCACGCTGCTCAGTCAGAGTGTGCAGATAGTCAGGCTGGAGAAGACTCGCTTTGATGAGCTGGTGGATTCTGACACTCTGAAGAAGCTGGAGAACCTGCAAAAAACATATCCCAGGTGTGACTTGCGTGCTTATGTTCATCCAGCAGTTCCTCAGCTGGTCCACTTTACCTTCACACTTCAGCTCTAGTTTCCTCCTACAGTCCAGTGAATGACTGAATGAATGTAGTCAGGTGAACTGGAGACTGAGCCTCTAAGTGTGAGAGCGAATGTATTTGTCTATGTATCTGCCCTGCAAGGGACTGGCGGTCTGTCCAGGGTCTTTCCTGCTTTCTGTCCAATAAGTGGTAGGGTGACTACACCGGGCACCTTTTGGCTAAACCTCTGACTGTTAGTTAGCTGAGATATGTTTGATGTCTGAACCCAGCCAACATGTCCATGTGAGCCCTATATGGGATTTGTTTATGTGGGCTTTTAGTAGGGCTTTTTGATTGGTGATAACATGGACCCCTGCTGGGTTATACCTTAGGGTTCCAGTTGGGTTATAACTTTGGGCCCCAGTTGGGTTATAACGTTGGGCAACAATTGGGTTATAACTTTAGACCCCAGTTGGGTTATAACATTTGGTCCCAGTTGTGTTATGACTTTGGGCCCCAGTTGGATTATAACTTTTGGCCCCAGTTGAGTTATAACGTTGGGCAACAATTGGGTTATAACGTTGGGCAACAATTGGGTTATAACTTTGAGCCCCTGTTGGGTTATAACTTTGGGCCACAGTTGGGTTTATAACTTTGAGCCCCAGTTGGGTTATAACTTTGGACCCCTGTTGGGTTATAACTTTGGCCCTCTGTTGGGTTATAACTTTGGCCCCCTGTTGGGTTATAACTTTGGACCCTTGTTGAGTTATAACTTTAGGCTCCAGTTGGGTTATAACTTTAGGCTCCAGTTGGGTTATAACTTTAGGCCACAGTTGGGTTATAATTTTGGGCCCAGTTGGGTTTAACTTGGGCTCCAGTTGGGTTATAACTTTGGGCCCCAGTTGGGTTTATAACTTTGGGCCCCAGTTGGGTTATAACTTTGGACCCCAGTTAGGCTACAGTTGTGATTGGGTCAGTTTGTGAGTCTCATTTTGGCTACTGTTTTGGGAACCCAGTTAGGCCACCACTGAGGGGCACCAGGTGGGTTAACATTGTGGGCCTCAGGTATGCTACAGTGGTGGGCACCATTTGGGTCACTATCTTTGGGCCCAGTTAGGCCACATTTGTGGTCCCAGCAGGGTTACAGTTATTTCTGTTTTGGCTGTGGAGCCAGTTGATGATTGTTTACATGGGCCTCGCTTGCTGCCCAGATTGGACTCATCAGTGGCCCACATGGGCAAAACACACCCATACGGAGTCAGTAGACAAATCTTTGTGGGCTGCCTGAAGGGGACCCAAATGACAGCCTATCTTTAACCCCTGAGGGGCCCACATGGACATGCCGGTTGGGAAGTTTGCTTCTTTAGTGTTGCTAAGTACTTTTTTGGGGAAGTAGACAAAAGTATGGACAAAATTCAGCATAGCTAACTACATCTGTCAGCTCAAAAGTTATACAGTGTTAGAAACCACACAAGCAGGTCTATTAGGAACAAAGGTATCACAGTATTCCCATTCATTACTCAGGTAGAAGTATAGATACTAGGGTTTAAAAATACTTTTGTAGAAGATGAAGTATTAACTCAAGCTTTTTACTCCAGTAAAAGTAAAAAGTACTGATTTCAGAACTACTTAAAGTATAAAAGTAAAAGTAATGTAAGAGAAATAAAATACCATTAAGGACAAAAGCTTAGGCCGCACCACAGGGGTCTAAAGTACACTAGCCCACCTCCCCAAAACCCCCATTCTTCTAAAAGCCATAATGACTATAATGTTATATTAAAATGTTAATGTTGATAAATTTGGGATGCGCTAGGCTTCCTGTTTCAGCTCATATACACCCATTAAACATGAATGTAGTTTAGTACAATGTAAATATATTAAAGAAGCATATCTGTTACTACTGAACATTAACATGTGTTTCATGGAGCAGAAGATATGATGACTAGTCGTCTATAAGTATTGTAATGGTGATGATTTAGGCTTGCGGCTTGCAGACTAACTGGTGAGCTCTGATGTAAAACAAACCTCAGAAAGCAAACATGTCTCGGCTGATTGGCTGTGTTTGGAGTGAGGGGGGGCAGTTGTGTATGTTAAGTTTATCACAGTACTGTCCACAGCCGTATCTAAGGCCTCTCACGGTGGTGTGTAGTCCTGTTGAAACTGTATGAATGATGGTTTTGTTGTTGTTGTTTACTTTTTTAGTGATGAGGAGTTATGCAAATTTTTCCTCCAACACAATCGCTGGCAAGATTACAAACGCCGCCTTGTTCAGGACATCCTGTCCCATCGCGTCCACAGAGAGAACATCTCCCAAACACCGTCCACGTTCACCCGGGAACGGCGGTGACAGCGGGGAGCAAAGCAAGCCTTGAACTGAGCCTTAAAGGAAAACCATTAACTAAACCATCACGTGTTCAAGCAAGTGAAATAAAGTTTGAGTAACATGAGCGTTACGGCCTGAAACACTAGCTGAACACATACGCAGACAGACCCCTCTCATTTCCCCACCCAGACCAAAGACAATGCTCACTTCATAATACAAACCAAACATAGGGGGCAGCATTAACATCAAAGAATGCTTAAAAAAACAAACAACCATCCCCATAATAACTTAAATAACAACAAACAACACTATAATAAAAATTTGCCATAACACTCTAATAAACAACACTTTTTGCTATAACACTCTAATAAACAGCACTATTTGCTATAACACTATAATAAACAAGACTATTTGCTATAACACTATAATAAACAGCACTATTTGCTATAACACTATAATAAACAACACTATTTGCTATAACACTATAATAAACAACACTATTTGCTATTACACTATAATAAACAACACTATTTGCTATAACACTATAATAAACAGCATTATTTGCTATAACAAACAACACTATTTGCTATATCACTGTAATAAAGTTATAACACTATAATAAAAAATATTAATTAGACTATTTGCTATAACACTATAATAAAAATAACACTTCTTGCTATAACACTATAATAAAAATAACACTATTTGCTATAACACTCTAATAAACAGCACTATTTGCTATAACACTCTAATAAACAGCACTATTTGCTATAACACTATAATAAACAAGACTATTTGCTATAACACTGTAATAAACAGCACTATTTGCTATAACACTATAATAAACAAGACTATTTGCTATAACACTATAATAAACAGCACTATTTGCTATAACACTATAATAAACAACACTATTTGCTATTACACTATAATAAACAACACTATTTGCTATAACACTATAATAAACAACACTATTTGCTATTACACTATAATAAACAACACTATTTGCTATAACACTATAATAAACAGCATTATTTGCTATAACAAACAACACTATTTGCTATATCACTGTAATAAAGTTATAACACTATAATAAAAAATATTAATTAGACTATTTGCTATAACACTATAATAAAAATAACACTTCTTGCTATAACACTATAATAAAAATAACACTATTTTCAATAACTCTCTAATAAACAACACTATTTGCTATAACACTGTAATAAAACTATAACACTATAATAAAAAATACAAAATAACAGTATTTGCTGTAACAAACAGCACTATTTGTTATAACAGTGTAATAAAACTATGACACTGTAAAAAAATTACACTATTTGCTATAACACTGTAATAAAGCTATAACACTATAATAAAAATAAAAAAACACTATTTGCTATAACACTGTAATAAAAATAAAAAATAACACTATTTGCTATAACACTATAATAAAAAAATAAAAAAATAACACTATTTGCTATAACACTGTAATAAAGCTATAACACTATAATAAAAATAAAAAAATAACACTATTTGCTATAACACTATAATAAAAATAAAAAAATAACACTATTTGCTATAACACTATAATAAAAAAACACTATTTTCTATAACACTATAATAAAAATAAAAAAACACTATTTGCTATAACACTATAATAAAAATAAAAAATAACACTATTTGCTATAACACTGTAATAAAGCTATAACACTATAATAAAAATAAAAAATAACACTATTTGCTATAACACTATAATAAAGCTATAACACTATAATAAAAATAAAAAAATAACACTATTTGCTATAACACTATAATAAAAATAAAAAAATAACACTATTTGCTATAACACTGTAATAAAGCTATAACACTATAATAAAAATAAAAAAATAACACTATTTGCTATAACACTGTAATAAAGCTATAACACTATAATAAAAATAAAAAAATAACACTATTTGCTATAACACTATAATAAAGCTATAACACTATAATAAAAATAAAAAAATAACACTATTTGCTATAACACTGTAATAAAGCTATAACACTATAATAAAAATAAAAAATAACACTATTTGCTATAACACTATAATAAAAATAAAAAATAACACTATTTGCTATAACACTGTAATAAAGCTATAACATTATAATAAAAATAAAAAAATAACACTATTTGCTATAACACTGTAATAAAGCTATAACACTATAATAAAAATAAAAAAAACACTATTTGCTATAACACTATAATAAAAATAAAAAATAACACTATTTGCTATAACACTATAATAAAAATAAAAAAATAACACTATTTGCTATAACACTATAATAAAAAAAACACTATTTTCTATAACACTATAATAAAAATAAAAAAACACTATTTGCTATAACACTATAATAAAAATAAAAAATAACACTATTTGCTATAACACTATAATAAAAATAAAAAATAACACTATTTGCTATAACACTGTAATAAAAATAAAAAATAACACTATTTGCTATAACACTATAATAAAAATAAAAAAACACTATTTGCTATAACACTATAATAAAAATAAAAAATAACACTATTTGCTATAACACTGTAATAAGGAAGTTAAAGTTAAAATATTAAAGTGATAAGTATTTTTATAATCTGCATTATAATTTGCTTTATTTACTTTATTTACTATTCACCAAAAATATTCCACTGTTATTGAGAAAAATCATCTCCTCTCCAGACAGCGGCGCTGTGCTCCAAAGTTTTACACAGTTATAACACATACAATTATAGACAAAGTTTGAGCACCCCAGTCCAAATGCTTAGTCAATTTAAAAATGAAAGTAACTGAACAGACTTTCAGATTTTAAATCATATATCAAATTTACTATATATATATATATATATTTCTCACCATTTTTGTCATGTTCCTATTTCATTTAACCACAACAGCTGCTCTTTATATCCTCTGAAAATGTAATGATGAATGTACCAAATGAAATGCTTGAAAATAGCTTGGAAGAAATTCTGATTCCATTGATTTCCATTAAAAGTGACAGTTTTTGGTCTTTCCTGTAAAGTTTCCAGTTTGGAGGTACTTGTTTTTCTTTGGACAGTGATGATATATTAGTGGTTGTTCTCTATCCCAGGTTTAACTTGTGGTAGAGTTGTGAGAGAACATGTTCTCTGAAAGTTTGTATTTCCTGCACATAAAACTATATTGTGTATTAAAAGTGTGTTCTCTGTAGAGGATGTGTTCTCACATTTCATTAGAAAATCAACAAAACATACAAAGATGCTGTAAATGCAGTAGCTCTAGAGGTGCTGGCATCTCCACAGACTGTATTTCTGGTTGAACAGCTTAAATAATCACTACTCAGAAAGTACATGCAAAGTTCTGACTGCCCCTGTATGTGTAATTCCTTTCTGAGTGAATGGAGCTGTTTAATAACTCTGGAATGCAGTTAGGAGCCAGAAGGAGGAGCTAATTAGCTAATTAGTTATAATCATGGCCTTTTTACATCTTTAGCTTTATTCTTCTGTTCAGGGTTAGGGTTAGGGTTTAAACTGGTCCTGACTAAATTAATAAATATATTAACAATTTACTTTAACAATAATTTATATGTACATTAACACATGTAAATTATTGTTCAAGGGAAAATTCAACTTTTGACCAGTGAGTGGCGCTATGACTCAGCTTTTTATCATGTATTAGATATACACAGTCTTGTTATTTATCTGATGTCTAATAAAAGTGTATGACTGAATTTAAATCTGTGACAGTGTTATTATTAGCAAAAAAACAACATCTGCTGTAGCTTAGTTCACTCAGTTATGATTAGTTATCATGCAAATATATACATACTGTCAAGAGAGAAACTATAAACTTCCTTTGCTTTTAATATAAGCAATTTTGGAGTAATTCTATTGGTCCATTCATCATGAAATATTTATACAATGTAAACATCAGTATTTATCTGAAAGTTTCATGATAAACGGACCAATAGAAACACTAAAAGTTAAGAAGGTTTATGTTATTATTACACTTATTATACATACTATTACATGTTTTCTTCAGACAGCAATGAAACAGATATATATATATATATATATCAACATGAATAAGCTATGTAATTAATAATAAAATATTATTCATTTATTCTAAATATGTTCAAATATGGTTTTTGTAATATATACATAGTATATATTATATATATAGTATATACAATACATACAATATATGAAATGAAAGCAATATATATATATATATATATATATATATATATATATATATATATATATATATATATAGATATAGATAGATAGATAGATAGATACTGTCACTGTCAAGAGAGAAACTATAAACTTCCTTTGCTTTTAATATAAGCTATTTTGGAGTAATTCTATTGGTCCATTCATCATGAAATATTGATACAATGTAAACATCAGCATTTATCTGAAAGTTTCATGACGAACGGACCAATAGAAACGCTCCAAAATCACTTCCATTGTTTCCATGGTTCCATAAACTTACACTAAAAGTTAAGCTATGTAATTAATAATCAAATATTATTCAATTATTCTAAATATGTTTTTGTACAATATACAGTATATACAACACATACAGTATATGAAAATAAAAGCAATATATATATATATATGTGTGTGTGTGTGTGTGTGTGTGTGTGTGTGTGTGTGTATATAATAAACATGTACAATAAATCAAGACAAAATATTATTTCTAAATTATTATTTTAACAACAGTATTTGTAATATTTCCATGGTGACGCGGAGCCCCGCCCCTCGACGACGCAGCTCCACATAGGCACCGTAAAGCAGTCGGGCAGTGTCGCAAAGAAGCAGCAGGAGAGGGAAATAAATAAATAAGGAAATAAATAAAGACAGAAAGGAGAGAAATAAGCGGGTCCAGGCCGCGCTGTCCTCTCCGTGACCGGCTACAGGCAGCGTCCGTGACCGGGAGTGGGTGCAGGGGAGCCGGACAGCGTTGCTTCGAGCTTCGGTGTTTGTATTAGCGACGCTCCGGCTGGACGGGTCGGATCTTCTCCGGAGAAAAGCAGCCCGGGGCTCGGTTTCGTGTCCGGACACAGGACCCAGCTTATTTGATCAACTCTGCCGGACCGTCTGACCTCCCTCAGCTCTGTCCCTGATGTGGTGAGTTGCTTCTGCTTGCTTGAAGTTAGCTTCTTATTGGAATTGCCCGGTCCACCTTAAATGGTGCAGCAGTTCCATTGGAACTGCTGCACCATTTAAGGTGGACCGGGCAATTCCAATAAGAAGCTAACTTCAAGCCACGTCTTTCTCCAGCTTGTGCTTCTGCCTCTAAAAGTTGGAACACACCTTATCTGAAAGCCTTCCTCAGGTTCTGGGTTGAAATCACGTGATTAACTCAAGCACCACCTGGGCCAGACCAAGTTTGATCACGAGCCACTTTCTTCTTGGAGGCTTTGGGAGGCAAGACTTACTGTGGATGTGCCTACAAAGCATCTTAAGTCTGGCCTTGTGAGTCTGAGTCAGGGTACGTGTAGCAAACCCGCATTAGATCCCATTGAGAGGAATGCATTCTGAGTGGATGGAGTATATGGGTTTGGATGTTGGGCTCAGATCACATGGGGTGATGTCTGTGATGTTGTGTCTCCTCTCTATCTCTCCCTCTCTCCCTACATCTCTCTGCAGAGTTGACAGCTGCCCGTCAAACTCAGACCCCCAAGCAGGGCATGTGGTATCGCACACAGGACGCAGCCACCTGGAAGGTACATACTGGGAGACGTCCAGCCTGAAATTCTTCCCAATGATGTGGAAGCTGGGATACTAAGCCACTCTGTCCATCGCCCTGGTCCAGAATGGCATCCAGCGAGAGACTGTACGAGGTTTGGATGCTGTACTGCAACAAGGTACGTCTCACCAGATCTCATTAGAACAGAAGTATCATGAATAGGTTATTGTGAGAGAAGTAGATCAGATCTTGAGCTCCAGTTTGAAGAAGTTAGGTTCCAGATTTCTCCTGGACGCCCCAGACATTGTATGAATGTGTTCAGTTCCTTAAGCAGCAAATCTTGATTTAGCTTAATGAAGTACTGAGCAGTCAAAGCAGGTATTAGATGAGAACTGATAATAATACTGGGTTGTTTAGGAGAAGCTTGGAAAGAGTTAAATAAACACACTGACGAAGTAAAAGCTCTACTTACTCTATTAATACTTATTAATATTTAATAATAAAGTGTTTACTGAGTAAATAATAGCTTCCCATTTGGAAAAACTATATATAACATATTTAGTAATGTCCCCGAGGCTCCTTAAACCTCTATATGGCTTGTTTATCTGATAAGATGACCAGTGAGTGTGACTACAGGGAAGTGTGAAGGAGGGGGGGCGATATGGCCCTACAATAATATCACGATATTTAATGGTATTTTTGTGATTACGATACTCTTGGCGATATGACAAAACATTTAATTAAAAAATATATTTCAAGAATACACTACTGCAACAAAATGAAAATTAAATTTTATTATTGCATACGATACAATATGATATGGCACACCCCTAACTGAGATATTAAAAAATACAAGAATTTTCATCAGATTGTATCAGAAGTCAGTGATCCAGAATGTCATGATACTAAATAATACACTCCAAATATCTCCATATATCCAGGACTGAAGTAAAGTGAATGATACTGGAGATAAAATCTGTCTCTAGTAGATATAGAATGGAAAATGAGAAAAATGTGAATTTTTATTTTGCTAAAAACAGTAAAAGTAGTACCTGGTGTGATAATTAGTGATGGGTGATACTGTACGATATTTCAGGGTATAATATCGTTCACCATATTTAAAAATATTGGTGATATTATTGTGTATGATACGATATGGCACACCCCTAGTTTTAAGGTGCCCAAACACCTCCCGTGTTGGTGATGCGAGTGATGGCGACATGTAGCCACACAAATGTTAAAATGGTATCTCCTTACAGTAAGATGATCTGGGTTGGATTCCCGGTCTGGGTGGTTCTGTGTGGAGTGTGTATGTTCTCTCCATGCTTGAGTGGGTTCCTCCGGGTACTCTGGTTTCCTCCCACAGTCCAAACACATGCATGTTAGGACCCTCACTCTAAACTGCCCGTAGGTGTGAGTGTGTGTGTGTTGGCCATGCGATGGACTTGTTCATGGTGCATAGTGGGTGTGGCTGGTTTTGGAGACTGTTAATTGGCTGTGCCTATAGATGAGCTTCCTGTTTGAGAGCTACACTGTGTAAGCTGTGCGTATGCAGAGACCCCTCTGGTGGAAATGTGCAATTGCAAGCAACATAATAGAGGAATCCAACGATAGTGAGTCTATTGAAACGAATGATCTGCTGGTGTCAGCGTGTCTGAATTGGTAAGAATGTTAAGTAAATGTTAAGCCAGGCCTTGGCGGAGTCTATACATGTGACTTTAATACGTTAAGACGTATGACATGATCTGACAAACACCTGTGAAATCCTACCTGACAGCTGCATTACAGGGTGACTCACAGCAGGACTCCGTATTTCAGCGCGCTTGTGTTCTCCTGACTCAGTAACGGCACTTTCAGTGTCAACAGGAAAGCTTTGGAAACGCAGTAGTGTGTTTATCAGCTTCTGTTTGTTAATGCAGTGCATTAATACCTGTCGTGCAGACATGACACATCAAAACACTGATGCACTCAACCCAGAGCAACAACTCTTACATCATCACTACATCACTATCATCTCACTGCTTTGATGAACTGGTCCACCATCCAAATAATATCCGGTCAGTCTATAACGTTCCCCTCCACTGATAGTAATATGATGGTGAAATATGGGTGCACACCACATGATCAGCCCCATATTAACCCTGGTTGTGCCCGTTTCTCCAATCCAAAACTATTTCAATCAGAAGAGATTGATAATCTGGTGATGTAAGAGCAGCAATTAGCCTGAACCTGAGCCCCCCACCCTGACCAGCGGCCCTCCGATATTTTAAAACTTGCTGCAACCATTAGCGACTCCCTGGAAACGATAAGTCCTCTGGACATATAAAAGAACCAGCAACAAGTGCCCCTACCTTTAATGAAAAAATTGTCCCTACCCATAACCAAAACATTGTCCGTACCCCTGATTGTGATGGGGAAAATTGTCCTTACTAATGACCGAAAAATTGTCCCTACCCATAACAAAAACATTGCCCCCCCCATTGTCCCCATTTCCACATTGTGATGGGGAAAATTGTCCTTACTAATGACCGAAAAATTGTCCCTACCCATGATGGAAAAATTGTCCCTACTTATGAACAAAAAATTGTCCCTACCCATAACAAAAACATTGTCCCCCCCATTGTCCCCATGTCCACATTGTGATGGGGAAAATTGTCCTTACTAATGACCGAAAAATTGTCCCTATCCAAGATTGAAAAATTGGCCCTACTTATGAAAGAAAAATTGTCCCTACCCATAACCAAAACATTGTCCCCCATTGTCCCCATTTCCCCATTGTGATGGTGAAAATTGTCCTTACTAATGACCAAAAAATTGTCCCTACTACTGACTGAAAAAATTTCCCCCTGTTTATGAATAAAAAATTGTCCTTACTAATGACCAAAAAAAATACAAATAAGTAAAAAAAAAAAAAAAAAAAATATATATATATATATATATATATATATATTAGGGATGCACCTATACCACTTTTTCCTTACCGATACCAATACTGATACCAGCTTTTCAGGCATCTGCCGATACCGAGTACCGATATCAACTCTGACTTAAATGCTCGATATATAGCTATAAGTCCTGATATTTATAGTGTTCCACTTTTTATATGTTGTATTTTTTATGTCTTATCCTGTTTAAGATATAATAATCTTGAAAGAACAACATTTACTGGTTGAGTAAAAAATTGCCACAATGCAGAAACACGTGCAGCCATTTAGTCAATAAGCTTCATGGTATCGGTGCAACACTAATATATATGTATGTATTTGTGTGTATGTATGTGTGTGTGTATATATATATATATATATATATATATATATATATATATATATATATATATATATATATATATATATATATATATATATATATAAATATAAATATAAATGAGGTAATAGATTCAGCAGGAGTGGTACAGTGTACTAGTAATAACTAGAACTGCTAAGGTTCTGTTGTGTTTGTGTACACATGCTGGTCCTCACAATCAATCAGCCAGAGGTCCAAACATGATTATCGTCCTGGTGTGTGCTGTTGTTTTCTTCTTATCCGTTTGTGCTGCCAGAGGAGTTTTTCTTTATGGAGTAAATCAGTTAGCGGGGGGCTCATGTCACTGCTGTGGAACGAGACCTCCGGGCACATTTCAGAGATTTCTGATGGTGGAAACAATAAAACCGTTTACAACAGACGTACTGAGGATTCACATTCTCGCCGTTAATGGAGTTAAGCCATGTGGTGCGTGATGCACCGTCAGTAATCTGGATGAATACTTGCCTGCAGCTGAAACTCAGAACCTTCCACAGATATTCCTTCTTCAGCCCAAACAGAGTCCGTCAGCCAAGAGCTGTTGGGTGTTTACAGTTTAAGCTAACGTTGCGTACAGGAATGGAGGTTTATGCCCAAACGACGAGCTCATTATGTGGTTTCATTTCTCAACAGTTTATAGTCACACTTTAATGTAGCTGCTACTACTTACTACACAGTCCAGTCACATTATTATGACCACTTACTGTATGGGGAATGTTTTGGTGCTATTCTCTGGACCCACTTATCCATGTTGAAGACCCTCTCAACCAGTTTGGGTCTGAATCCATCCTTGCAGATCACATACACCATACATGCTGGTGGTCTTCTCTGGGGTGGATGGGATCTTCCAGCAAGACAGTGAGACACGTCACACGACTAGAAATGTCCCACATTGGTTGGAAGAGCTGACCAAGACTTCCATATACTACCCTGGACCCCTAATTCCTCAAAATATTGTCTCTACCACTGACTGAAAAAATGTCCCTACCAAAGACAAGATAAGTGTCCATACCAATGACTGAAAAGGTGTCCCTACCAGTGACTGAAAAATTGTTCCTACCCATGACAGAAAAAATGTCCCTACAAAAGACAAGATAGCTGTCCCTACCATTGACTGGAAAATGTGTCCCTACCAATGACTGAAAAGTGTCCCTACCCATGACTGAAAAATAGTCCCTACCAATGACTGAACAATTGTCCCTACCATTATTAAAAAAATCTCCCTACCAAAGACAAGAAAATTGTCCCTACCAATGACTGAAAAGTTGTCCTTACACATGACTGAAAAATTGTCCCTACCAAAGACAAGAAAATGGTCTCTACTCATGACTAAAAAATTGTCCCTATCAAAGACAAGATAGCTGTCCCTACCATTGACTGGAAAATGTGTCCCTACCCATGACTGAAAAATAGTCCCTACCAATGACTGAACAGTGGTCCCTACCATTACTAAAAAATTCTCCCTACCAAAGACAAGAAAATGGTCTCTACTCATGACTAAAAAATTGTCCCTATCAAAGACAAGATAGCTGTCCCTACCATTGACTGGAAAATGTGTCCCTACCAATGACTGAAAAGTTGTCCTTACTCATGACTAAATAATTGTCCCTACCAAAGAGAAGTGTCTCTACCAATGTCTGACAAATTGTCCCCACCAATGACTGAAAAATTGTCCCTACCAAAGACAAGAAAATTGTCCCTACCAATGACTGAAAAGTTGTCCTTACACATGACTGAAAAATTGTCCCTACCAAAGACAAGAAAATGGTCTCTACTCATGACTAAAAAATTGTCCCTATCAAAGACAAGATAGCTGTCCCTACCATTGACTGGAAAATGTGTCCCTACCCATGACTGAAAAATAGTCCCTACCAATGACTGAACAGTGGTCCCTACCATTACTAAAAAATTCTCCCTACCAAAGGCAAGAAAATGGTCTCTACTCATGACTAAAAAATGTCCCTATCAATAACAAGATAGCTGTCCCTACCATTGACTGGAAAATGTGTCCCTACCAATGACTGAAAAGTTGTCCTTACTCATGACTAAATAATTGTCCCTACCAAAGAGAAGTGTCTCTACCAATGTCTGACAAATTGTCCCCACCAATGTCTGACAAATGGTCCCCACCAATGTCTGACAAATTGTCCCTACCAATGACCAAATTTTTTGTCCCTACCCATGATGGAAAAACTGTCTCTACCCATGACCAACCGGTATTTCCTATCAGTGCTGAGACCAGGTCTGCGCCCGTGTCTGATTGGTTAAGGGGGATACTCTCCTGATGCTGTGCAGCGTTCGTGTCTGTGTGTTTGAAGGTGTTTTAGAAATATTAGCGGTGCTGTCGTCCTCCTCTCCCAGTGGAATGTCCTGTCAGCTCCTGGAAAGAGCCTCAGTGTGCGGGGAGTGCCAGCAGCAGCTTGCTGGCCTGTTGCATCAGCGTGATCTAGTGCAGAGAGTCCTCTGATTCCTGAATAGTTCTTGACTTGGCCGCACGGTTCTGGGAAATAAAAATAGAATTGGTATAGAACCTTTATAGAACCACATGTGCTGGTTCCTAGAGTTGTTTCTTAATAAACGCTACTGGAATTGAATCATGGTGAGGTCAGAGATTTACACCACTGGTCACTTGTGAGCAGTAGGGACACAGTGAGCTGCCCTAGTGCCAGTAGTGCATTCCTGGGAACAGAAAGAGGGCTTTGTGTGTGTGTGTGTGTGTGTGTGTGTGTGTGTGTGTGTGTGTGTGTGTGTGTGTGTGTGTGTTCTTGATTCTTCCTCACAGTGTCACTGGTTTTGCATCTGGCCTCCGGGGTTGACGGGTTTGGTGTTTTCCTTTCTGAAGAGCTGGTTTAGAGCCGAGTCTCACATTCTTAATGTTTGGTAGGAAAATATCAGATTTTCAGATCACCATGTTGTAGGAAGTAGTAGTGAATGGTGGTGGTCAGTATGGTGGTGTAGTGGTCAGTACGGTGGTGTAGTGGTTAGTATGGTGGTGTAGTGGTTAGTATGGTGGTGTAGTGGTTAGTATGGTGGTGTAGTGGTCAGTATGGTGGTGTAGTGGTTAGTACGGTGGTGTAGTAGTTAGTATGGTGGTGTAGTGGTTAGTACGGTGGTGTAGTAGTTAGTATGGTGGTGTAGTGGTTAGTACGGTGGTGTAGTAGTTACTATGGTGGTGTAGTGGTTAGTACGGTGGTGTAGTGGTCAGTATGGTGGTGTAGTGGTCAGTATGGTGGTGTAGTGGTTAGTATGGTGGTGTAGTGGTCAGTATGGTGGTGTAGTGGTCAGTATGGTGGTGTAGTGGGTCAGTAATGGTGGTGTAGTGGTTAGTACGGTGGTGTAGTGGTTAGTACGGTGGTGTAGTGGTTAGTATGGTGGTGTAGTGGTTAGTACGGTGGTGTAGTGGTTAGTACGGTGTGTAGTGGTCAGTACGGTGGGTGTAGTGGTTAGTACGGTGGTGTAGTGGTTAGTACGGTGGTGTAGTGGTTAGTACGGTGGTGTAGTGGTTAGTACGGTGGTGTAGTAGTTAGTATGGTGGTGTAGTGGTTAGTACGGTGGTGTAGTAGTTAGTATGGTGGTGTAGTGGTTAGTACGGTGGTGTAGTGGTTAGTATGGTGGTGTAGTGGTTAGTACGGTGGTGTAGTGGTTAGTATGGTGGTGTAGTGGTTAGTACGGTGGTGTAGTAGTTACTATGGTGGTGTAGTGGTTAGTACGGTGGTGTAGTGGTCAGTATGGTGGTGTAGTGGTCAGTATGGTGGTGTAGTGGTTAGTATGGTGGTGTAGTGGTCAGTATGGTGGTGTAGTGGTCAGTATGGTGGTGTAGTGGTCAGTATGGTGGTGTAGTGGTTAGTACGGTGGTGTAGTGGTTAGTACGGTGGTGTAGTGGTTAGTATGGTGGTGTAGTGGTTAGTACGGTGGTGTAGTGGTTAGTACGGTGGTGTAGTGGTCAGTACGGTGGTGTAGTGGTTAGTACGGTGGTGTAGTGGTTAGTACGGTGGTGTAGTGGTTAGTACGGTGGTGTAGTGGTCAGTACGGTGGTGTAGTGGTCAGTATGGTGGTGTAGTGGTTAGTATGGTGGTGTAGTGGTTAGTACGGTGGTGTAGTGGTTAGTATGGTGGTGTAGTGGTTAGTATGGTGGTGTAGTGGTCAGTATGGTGGTGTAGTGGTCAGTATGGTGATGTAGTGGTCAGTATGGTGGTGTAGTGGTTAGTATGGTGGTGTAGTGGTTAGTATGGTGGTGTAGTGGTCAGTATGGTGGTGTAGTGGTTAGTACGGTGGTGTAGTGGTTAGTATGGTGGTGTAATGGTCAGTATGGTGGTGTAGTGGTTAGTACGGTGGTGTAGTGGTTAGTACGGTGGTGTAGTGGTTAGTACGGTGGTGTAGTGGTCAGTACGGTGGTGTAGTGGTCAGTATGGTGGTGTAGTGGTTAGTATGGTGGTGTAGTGGTTAGTACGGTGGTGTAGTGGTTAGTACGGTGGTGTAGTGGTTAGTATGGTGGTGTAGTGGTCAGTATGGTGGTGTAGTGGTCAGTATGGTGATGTAGTGGTCAGTATGGTGGTGTAGTGGTTAGTATGGTGGTGTAGTGGTTAGTACGGTGGTGTAGTGGTTAGTACGGTGGTGTAGTGGTTAGTACGGTGGTGTAGTGTTTAGTATGGTGGTGTAGTGGTTAGTATGGTGGTGTAGTGGTTAGTATGGTGGTGTAGTGGTCAGTATGGTGGTGTAGTGGTTAGTACGGTGGTGTAGTGGTTAGTATGGTGGTGTAGTGGTCAGTATGGTGGTGTAGTGGTCAGTATGGTGGTGTAGTGGTTAGTATGGTGGTGTAGTGGTCAGTATGGTGGTGTAGTGGTTAGTATGGTGGTGTAGTGGTTAGTACGGTGGTGTAGTGGTTAGTACGGTGGTGTAGTGGTCAGTACGGTGGTGTAGTGGTCAGTACGGTGGTGTAGTGGTTAGTATGGTGGTGTAGTGGTTAGTATGGTGGTGTAGTGGTCAGTATGGTGGTGTAGTGGTCAGTATGGTGATGTAGTGGTCAGAATGGTGGTGTAGTGGTTAGTATGGTGGTGTAGTGGTTAGTATGGTGGTGTAGTGGTCAGTACGGTGGTGTAGTGGTTAGTACGGTGGTGTAGTGGTCAGTATGGTGTGTAGTGGTCAGTATGGTGGTGTAGTGGTCAGTACGGTGGTGTAGTGGTTAGTACGGTGGTGTAGTGGTTAGTACGATGGTGTAGTGGTTAGTACGGTGGTGTAGTGGTTAGTATGGTGGTGTAGTGGTTAGTACGGTGGTGTAGTGGTCAGTATGGTGGTGTAGTGGTTAGTAGGGTGGTGTAGTGGTCAGTATGGTGGTGTAGTGGTCAGTATGGTGGTGTAGTGGTTAGTACGGTGGTGTAGTGGTCAGTACGGTGGTGTAGTGGTCAGTATGATGGTGTAGTGGTCAGTACGGTGGTGTAGTGGTCAGTACGGTGGTGTAGTGGTCAGCACTGTCTCCTCACAGTAAGATGATCTGGGTTGGATTCCCGGTCCGGGTGGTTCTGTGTGGAGTGTGTATGTTCTCTCTGTGTTTGAGTGGGTTCCTCCGGGTTCTCCGGTTTCCTCCCACAGTCCAAACACATGCATGTTAGGATCCTCACTCTAAACTGACCGTAGGTGTGAGTATGTGTTGGCCGTGCGATGGACTTGCGACCTTTCCATGGTGTAGCCCACCTTCGCCCCATGACGCTGGGATTGGCTCCAGGTAGTGTTTGGAGTCTTAACCGAGGACTCTTATTGGTATAGTGTAAGGTGGGAGTCCAGGTGGGGAATAGAAACCCAGTCTACAGTATGGAGGAGCAGTGTAACCCACTATACACCATAGCATTCCTGAACCTTTGAACAGCTTGTCATGTTATTGTTCACTGTGGGCCTAAAATAAGAATCTAATCTAGTGATTGGTTCGATGATTGATCAAATAATACGTTTTTCCACAACGTATTAAATTGATTTTGGCCCTAAATGACATACACACACCTAAACTAATCCACAGCATAGAGACAGGCTGTTCCATTAACCCTCCTATTACATAATAGGTGAATACTGGTTACCCACCTGAAGACGATGCTCATTAAATAGTTATGAAAATGATATATATACCATATATGTTCTCATATTTCATCCGTCTGAGTCTCCTGAGAATTTATAACAAGTCCTGTTGTTTTGATTTGACCTGTTTTTGGGTGTATTTGTCCTGTCCAGCTTAGTTTTGAGTTCTAACATTGTGGATATAATTAGTTTTAACATAATATGAGGGTTAAAGGTGTGAAAACCTGATTATATCTCAGAGAGTGGATCTCCTCTGCTTACAGTCTGATCTCTCACACATTAACTAGGTCAGGTGATGTACTCACGCACTCACACACATACATACAGGTGGAAGAAGGACTTTACTCCAGACCCTCACGCTGTGTTTTAACCTCAGTATATACCATTAACTCTGACTATTCTGAGTTTAAGTTCTTCTTCTTCTTAGACTCCAACAGCAGTCAGTGTTGGATCCAGTCTGGGAGCTTGTTCTGCCCCAGATTAAGCTCTGGTTCCTCCTGTACGCCATGAATACACGACTAACACGATGTTCACGCAGCACAAAGTATGTTTACAGTAGCCCTTCTGTGTGAGCGTCTGAGTCACGGCTCTCCGGCTGTGCAGTTCAGTACAGATGTAATGTTGTTCTGCCAGGTTGTTACTGTGGAAGTGAACGTTCCAGAGATACATGGAAGGAGCCGCCTGTCTTTTGGGGTAATGATAGCCTTTAGCCTAGAGTTAGTCTGGCAGCCCACTGGCTGGGCTACCGTGTAGGGCCGTGTATGGGCAAGAACCTGCCGCTACAGTATGTGTTATGATTAGGACTGTGTATGGGCAAGAACATGGCGATACCATACGTATCGTGATACAACCGTCACGATTTAATATATCACGATATATTGTGATACTGCAAGCTAAGTGATGTATACTAAAACACACCAACTATACGAACAGGTTTGCCAATGCTTACAATAGCCCTGCACCCTTGTGCTGCTTGTTAATGTTGGAGTGGAGCTAAAGAAAAATGGATTACAGCACTTCCATCTAGTGGTCAGAGGTTTAAACACA
>CM038704.1:50796544-50819044 GCA_021613375.1 Megaleporinus macrocephalus
TACGTGATGTGTTCCACTGCCCCTAGTGTGTGTGTTATCTATGGTGTGTGTGTTAAACTAGTGTGTTGTGTTTGAAGGTGTACAAGGGTTTCCACTGCCTCGTGTGTTTGTGTTAATAGTGTGTGTGTGTTAACTAGTGTGTGTGTTTGTAGTGGTGTACAAGGGTGATCCACTGCCCCCTAGTGGTGTGTTAACTAGTGTGTGTGTTTGTAGGTGAACATGGGCGTGTTCCATGCCCCCTCTGTGTGTGTGTTGTTAACTAGGTGTGTGTGTTTGTAGGTGTATGGGTGTTCCACTGCCCCTAGTGTGTGTGTTAACTAGTGTGTGAGTTTTGTGTTGTACGTGGGTGTTCCACTGCCCCCTAGTGTATGTGTTAATAGTGTGTGTGTGGTTAACTAGTGTTGTGTGTTAACTAGTCTGAGTGTGTGTTTGTAGGTTGTACATGGGTGTTCACTGCCTAGGGGGGTTTGTGTGTTACTAGTGTGTGTGTTTGTAGGTGTACCTGGGTTGTTCCACTGCCTAGTGTGTGTGTTAACTAGGGGTGTGTGTGTTTTGTAGGTGAACATGGGTGTTCCACTGCCCACCTAGTGTGTGTGTTAAATAGGGTGTGTGTGTTTGTACGTGTAGTGGGTGTTCCACTGCCCCTCGTGTGTGTTCGTTAAATAGTGTGTGTGTGTAACTAGTGTGTGGTTTGTACGTGACGTGGGTGTTCACTGCCCTAGTGTGTGGTGTGTTAACTAGTGTGTGTGTTTGTACGTGTACGTGGGTGTTCCACTGCCCACTTAGAGTATGTAGTTAACTAGTGTTGTGTGTGTTATAGTGTGGTGTGAGTTAACTAGTGTGTGGTGTTTGTAGTAGTGTACATGGATGTTCCACTGCCCTAGTCGTGGTGTGTTAACTAGTGTGTGTGTTTGTAGGTGTACATGGGTGTTCCATGCCCCTAGTGTGTGTGTTAATAGTGTGGTGTTTTGTACGTTTGTACGTGTGTGTTCATGCACCTAGTGTGTGTTTTTAAAACTAGTGTGTGTGTGTTCACTAGTGTGTGTGTTTTGTACGTGTACTTGGGGAGTTACTGCCCTATTTATAATATAGTGATCTGACCTTCGGAAGTCCCTGACTTTTCAGGTTTACAGGGTCACTTACTCACCTTTTAACCCCAATCCAGAGAAATCACGTATTTTTAATATACAAAACCCAACTTTCTGTTTTTAAACCCATTAATGATTAAACTCTACTTGAGATGCATTACGTAATTACTGCGTCTGTGTCTCACTCAGGCTGGTTTCATGGCAGGAGATACACTGCAACTTGTATGCAATAAGCAAACATTAGTTTATCTCATTAAAAAGTTGTACAGGTTTCTAACTCAGATATAGGAAAGTGACTTCATTGCAAACGTTGCAACCACCAAACGGTTACGCTGCCTATGCCGAGTCAGTGCAGCGGTCAGACGAGTGGAGGTTAGACCAGTTAAACAGGTAGAGAGCAAGAATGAACTGAGACAGGTGCACACACACACACACACACCCACACACACACACACACACAGAAAGCAGAGGCGTGGTCAGCTCTCATGGCTCTCATGACATCATAGGATTGCTTACAATATTTCTGGAATAAACAAACAGAGAGAGAGAGAGAGAGAGAGAGAAAGAGCATGTAGGCTATGAAAAGGTTTGAGGGTGTATGTTACAATGTCATATTTGCACACCTGGTGGAACAAAGCATCAGCGCAACCGTTGAGTCACATTATTATGACCACAGGGTGCCACAGGGTGTCGGTGGAATCTTTCCTGGGCATGCTCTGGACCCTCTCATCCATGTAGAAGACACTCTCTCAACCCATTTGGGTCTGAAGCCATCCTTGCAGATCACCTACACTAGGGCTGTGTATCGGCAAGAGCCTGTCAGTACGATACGTATCGTGATACAGCGGCCTCGATTCAATATATCTCGATATATTGTGATACTGCAAGCAAAGAGATATACTGAGATTTTTCAAATCCTACTATTAAAACACACCACTATATGAACAGGTTTTCACTGCTTACACTGCACATGGCCTGTGCTGCTTGTTAATGTTGGAGTGGAGCTGAAACTGGATTACCACATTGCCATCTAGTGGTCAGAGGTTTAAACACAACTCGCAGCGCTTCACTGGCTGCCAGGAATCTGTGTATCGGTACTGTGTTTTTGAGAATCGATACAGTATCACTAAATATAATATCCCGATATTCAATATTTTCGATATTTTACACCCCTAACATACACCATACATGCTGATGGTCTTCTCTGGGGTGGATGGGATCTTCCAGCAAGACATTGACAATACATGAGTAGAAAGTCCCACATGGTTGGAAGAGGTGAGACTTCACGTACTACCTGACCCCAGACTTGAACCCAATTGAGCTTCTGTGGGACCACCTGGATTGTGATCTGTGGATGCTCCTCCACGCTCCCTCCAGTAGCTGTGGGATGCATTGCAGTCAGCATGATACCTCCAGATACCTTTGACAACCTACCAGGACCTTCTAGAGTCTCCCAGTCACTCTGGATATTAGCTGGTGGTCATAATAATGTGATTTGAGAGAGGTGTCTACATTATTAACAATACTACAATCATTTAAAGGTGAACCGTGCAGCTTTATGCTGAGCAGAAGTGCTCGTATTACTCCTGGAGGACCTGGAGCAGCTCTCAGGTTGGTGACCCCCAATAGAGCTCTCTGCAGCTCACCTGGCTAAAACCAGTAGTAGGAGCAATTCTGGATGCCTCCGTTTTGCTGAATGTGATTTATATAATCAGTCAGTCTAATTAATCAGCTATGATTTGAATGGTAAGCAGGTTTAAATGCTTTAGCTGAAACCTAATGTGCTCATGCCAGTGAAGCTTCTCTGAGTCAAGTGGTCTGAGTTGGTGGAGCTTCAGGCTTTTCTCTGACAGGCCCCTCCCCTCCTCTCTTCGCCATAGCAACCAGACCTGACTGCTTGTTCTCATAAACCACACAGTGGGTCTGATTCCACAAAGTCTCTCTCTCTCTCACACACACACAGTGGTTTGGAACTGGGTAAAGGTGACACACCCTGTTTATTTTGGGGCAGGGCACTAGGACCATGCGAGGGAATGTGTGCCACTCTCAGCCTGCAGTTGGGCTGCTGTTCGAGAGACGGGGTCAGGAAGTTACAGCTAAACTGACTGACCTTTACTTCATAATTTACTAACACCAACTGTTCACTCTACAATACTCACTCCTACCGAGGCCGAGGGTGAAATGAAGCAGTCATTCACAAGTATTCTTGTTCACCTTAACAGTGCAGCAGGAGCCAGAAGAACGTACCTGCACCTCCATTTAGGTGGAAACAGGAGAACTGTGAAGGAAGAAGCTGAGCTGATGTGCTGGGTTGGTAAAGTAGGAGGTGAGTCTTATAGAGTGTAAGGGTGATCTGGGGGTGAACGCTTGGTGCGTTCAGTAAGGAGTGAGTATTGTAGTGTGTAAGGGTGATCTGAGGGTGAACATGGTGGTCAGTTGGATGTGAGTATTGTAGTGTGTAAGGGTGATTGGGGTGTCAGTGAAACCGCTGGTGGTCAGTAGGAAGTGAAGTATTGTAGTGTGTAAGGTATCTGAGGGTGAAACGCTGGTGAGTCAGTAGGAGTGAGTATGGTAGTGTGTAAGGGTGCTATCTGAGGGGTGTGAGCACTGGTGGTCAGTTGGAGGTGAGTATTGTAGTGTGTAAGGTGCTTGGGGTGAACACTGGTGGTCAGTAGGAGTGAGTATTGTTAGTGTGTAAGGGTGATTGAGGGTGAACGCTGGGAGGTCCAGTAGGAGTGAATATGTGTTAGTGTTACGGGTGATTGCGGTTGTGACACAGGTGGTCAGTTGGAGTGAGGTATTGTAGTGTGTAAGGGTGCTTGAGGGGTGTGAACACTGGTGTCAGTTGGAGGTGAGTATTGTTGTGTGTAAGGGTGCTCTGAGGTGTGAATGCTGGTGGTCAGTAGGAGTGAGTGAGTTATTGTAGTGTGTAAGGGGGATTGAGGGTGAACATTTGGTGGTCAGTTGGGTGAGTTTTATAGTGTGTAAGGGTGATCTGGGGTGTGAACCTGGTGATAGGATTTACTAGTGTACGTTCCGGTAATGTAACACAGCGTAACGTTAATGACAAGAGGGGCGGTAGTGAGTGTGAGGTGCTGGTTGATCCACAGGACAGTAAAAGAAAACCAAACCACAGACGTTGTGGAGCTCCTCGGTATCGAGATCCATCAACACACCAGTTGTAGCTGTTTTCATTTATTTTCTTGAGTAGAAGGAAGTCTGGAGGAGAAGGTGGTTCTTGAGTAGAAGGATGTCTGGAGGAGAAGGTGGTTCTTGAGTAGAAGGGTGTCTGGAGGAGAAGGTGGTTCTTGAGTAGAAGGGTGTCTGGAGGAGCAGGTAGTTCTTGAAGAGAAAGTAGATCTTGAATAGAAGGACGTTCAGAGCAGAAGGTAGTTCTTGAGTAGAAGAATGTTTCGAGGAAGAGGTAGATCTTGAGTAGGACGACGTCTGGAGGAGAAGGTGGTTCTTAAGTAGAAGGACTGTGGAGGAGAAGGTGGTTCTTGAGTAGAAGGACATCTTTAGAAAAGGTAGATCTTGAGTAGAAGGACGTCTGGTGGAGAAGGTGGTTCATGAGTAGAAGGACTGTGGAGGAAAAGGTGGTTCTTCCACTCCTCCACTCTGTTCCTCACCTCCATTTCCTCCACTCTGTTCCTCACCTCTATCTCCTCCACTCTGCTTTTCACCTCCATCTCTGCCACTCCTCCACAATTAGTATTTAGTTAATTTTAAATTATTAGTTATTATATTAGTTATTAATGTATCTGTGTTTATAAATGGGGCTCAGATTCTCGGCTGTATGTTATGAGGAGTGAAACGTTCACTCCTTGTGTGCTCTGCTTTGTGCCACTCCAGAGAAAGAGACTGAACCAGAAGCTCTGAGTGAATTTTAATTCTAGTGATGAGGTCATAGGGTGAGGGTGCGGTGCCTGTGTGACTGGGGTTATGTGACCAGGGTCATGTGACTGTGCTTAGAGTCCGGCTGTGGTCACATGCTGGGCATTAGGAGTGGACTCAGGGGTCAGAGACTCACTGCTCAGCTGAAACCCCCCCACAGCGAGTCTAATCCACGAAACAGACCAGTGTTACCGTGGTGTTCACTTTGTTGTGTGTTCACAGAACATATAATATAGTTGTACAATTAAAAATCAAGTTTATAAGAGAAGACTAGAACTTTAGTGATCTGTACATCCATTCCTATAAACTAGCCACTGTTAGATTATTATTAATTAATAATTAATAATAGATAATAATTACTGTTAGAGTGTAATCAGTATCTGTGGGTTTTGGTATCTTGAGTGAGGATGCAGGGTCATCAGCAGTTTCTTATGGATCCTTTGTTTATAGTGAGTGACTCTCTTACCGCCCCCGAACCCCCTCAACCAACCAATCAACACACCCCAACAACACACCCCCCTATCCCATCCAAACTCCACCCACCCTCAACCCCCCTCAAAATCCTCCTCAATATCTCACATCCCCTCACAACCCCTCTCTCAACACCCATCACCACTTACCTCACCTCTCTCAACTCTCTAATCTACATTCACATATCATCCACCATCCTTCTCATCATCAAATTATCTCCCCCAATTCACCAACTCTCTCCAACATCCTCTACATCAAAAATCTCCAATTTCCCTACATCTCACCCCCCAACCCACTATCCATCCATAATAACCTCAAATCTCTACCATCTCTCCCTCAATATCCATTATCCTCCAATATCCTCTAAATCTCTTTCATATCCAATATCCCACAAATATCTTCCCCGCATCCTCTCTACTCCATCATATCTCCAAATCTCTCTCCAACCATTCTCCAACCATCCCTCAAAAACCCTCTCATCATCACCATCCCTACAACCCCACCCCTCCTACCATCCATCCAACATCTCCATATCCCTCCAACCATTCTCAACCATCCCTCCTACATCCATCAACATTCCTCAAAATATCTCCAAACATCCTCTCCAACATCCCTCTCCAACCTATCATATCCCTCAAATTCCTTCCAACATTCTTCAACCTCCTTCCTGAACCATCCATAACCATCACCTCCATTCCCTCCAACCCTCCTCTCCCCAACCATCTCTCTACCATCCATCCAATATCTCCAAATATCCTCTCCACATCCTTTTACCATCCCATCCCAATATCCTCCAAATATCTCTCCCCCATCCTCTGCCTACATCCATCCATGATCCCTCCCATCCAAATATCCTCTCAACCATCCTCTCCAACCAACCCTCCTACCATCGATCATCCAATATCTCCAAATATCCTTACCATCCTCTCCAACATCCCTCACCATCCTCCTACCATCATCCAACCATCCCTACAACCCCCCTCTACATCCATCAACCATTCCCTCCAATTTCCTCCCAACCAATCTCTCCAACCATCCCTCTACCATCCATCAAACATCTCCAAATATCTCCAAACATCCTTCACATCCTTCACCATCCCTTACTCATCCAACATCCTCTCAACCATCCTTTCCAACATCCCCCTTCCTACCATTCCCATCCAATACATCCCCTCCCAATATCGTCTCGATCCCATCTCTCCAAATCTCTCCTACCATCCTCTCAACATCTTCTCCACCCATCCCCTCCAACCATCCTTTCCACCCATTCCTTCCAACCATTCCCTCCACCATTCTCCAACCTTCTCTCCCCACCCATCCCCCTCAGCCCATCTTTCACCATTCTTTCCACCCATTTCCTTCACACATCCCCTTCAACCAACCTCTCCACCCAACCGCTCCCCACCCAACCGCTCCCCACCCATCCTCCCAACCATCCTTTCCAACCACTCCAGTTTCTTGTAGCTGTAGTTTGAAGTCTCTAATGATCTCTAATCGTTAATAACGAGAGGGGCGGAGTTGAGTGGGTGGTGCTGGTTGATCCACAGGACAGTAAAAGAAAACCAAACCACAGACGTTGTGGAGCTCCTCGGTACCGAGAGCTTGACCAGGCGTTTCAGTCCTTGATTATTTTTGTCTTATTACTGTATTATAACATAACGGGGGAGACTAAATCGTACCTAGGAATATCCGTCTCCGGTATTCAGATTGAATCCGGTATGCGTCTCCGGTGTTCGTATTAACAGATGCTTTCTTTTCGCGATTACGTCTCTGAATTGTGGGACTCATGCAGAAAGCAGTTGGCCGTAAAAGTGCGATCAGCCTTTCCTGCATTGTCAGGATGCAGTTTCTGGGCTGCACAGGTGCTTATGTGTTGTTTTCATGATGTCATTAAAACAGGTAATAAAACTCAGCCTGGTTTCCGTGTGTTCACTGTATTGATGGAGCAGCGACAGTATACATTCTAGGTTTATATTATATGACCCTCTGTGATTGGTCAGCCAAGTTATCAGGTTACAGGAAACTTCTTAGCTAAGGTCGGTCAGTTTAGCACCAAGTTACCGCCCTTGTCTCTCCAACAGAAGTGGAAGTATGTTACACACACACACACACACGCGCATGCGCACACACACACACACACACACAGACTGGTGGTACTGGTGCCCTATGAGAGAGCAGCACAGACCCAGAATAAACAGCAGGGTGTGTCACCTTTACCCAAACCCTAACCTCAATGGGTGTCTGTTCACTGCTACTGAGTTTAGAATGAATAGAAGTGTTTCAGTCCAAACAACACACACAACACTATATAAATATTATTACACACACACACCAACACATAATATAATTATTATATATATTATAAATATCCAAAACACACACACATATATACTCACATAAACATTCAAACATGCAACACACAACACACTTAATATATACACACACACATACATATATATACACACACACACACATAAATATACACAAGCATGCACACATATAAATACACATACACACACATATAAATACACACACACATATCCATTCCCTTTTAATGATATATAATCTTGGTCATAGGTTCTCAAATTCTCTCTCTCTTTCTGTCTTTCTCTCTCTCTCTCTGTCTTTCTCTCTCTCTCTCTTTCTCTCTCTCTCTTTCTGTCTTTCTCTCTCTCTCTCTCTTCTCTCTTCTCTTTCTCTTCAACAAGGCCAAAATTTTATCAGCGGCTTACAGCTTCAGGAATAAGTTAATAGATTACTTTAATCACACTCTCTTACACACACACTCTCTCTCACACACACACACAGTCACACACACACACACACACACACACACTATTGTGTGAGCTCTGAGCTAGAGGTGACTGATGAGGGATTAGTACTAGATTAGTTTTAGTGTGTAGTATTATAGACAGAGAGAGAGAGAGAGAGAGAGAGAGAGAGAGAGTGAGAGAGAGTGTGTTTAATTCAGTGTCATTGGCACAGGTGTACCCGGTCAAGCAGCTAAACATGCAGTCTGTCTTTATCAGGCATTAGTGAAGGAGTGTAAGGTTCTGAAGAGTGTGAGAGCAGGTAAAGTTACAGAGCGGGGACTCAGAGTGCTGAGTATAGTGTGCTCAACATCAGCACCAGCACTGTGGAGCTTCATAACCGAGCAGCTGCACACCAGCCTCACATCCCCGAGCCTCACCTTTAATGTGTCTCACTCTGTTTATGTGTGTCTGTGTGTGTGTGTGTGTCTGTGTCTCTGTATATGTGTGTGTATGTGTCCTTGTCTCTGTATATGTGTCTGTGTCTCTGTATGTGTGTCTGTGTCTTTGTATATGTGTCTGTGTCTCTCTGTGTGTCTCTCTGTGTGTCTCTGTATATGTGTCTGTGTCTCTGTGTGTGTGTCTGTGTCTCTGTATATGTGTGTGTATGTGTCCTTGTCTCTGTATATGTGTCTGTGTCTCTGTATGTGTGTCTGTGTCTTTGTATATGTATCTGTGTCTCTCTGTGTGTCTCTCTGTGTGTCTCTGTATATGTGTCTGTGTCTCTCTGTGTGTCTCTGTATGTGTGTCTGTTTCTCTGTATGTGTCTGTGTGTCTCTGTATATGTGTCTGTGTCTCTGTATGCGTGTGTGTCTCTGTATGCGTGTGTGTCTCTGTATGCGTGTGTGTGTCTCTGTATGCGTGTGTGTGTCTCTGTATGCGTGTGTGTCTCTGTATGCGTGTGTGTGTCTCTGTATATGTGTGTGTGTCTCTGTATATGTCTGTGTGTGTGTGTGTGTGTCTCTGTGTCTCTGTATATATGTGTGTCTCTGTATATGTGTCTGTGCGTGTCGGTGTGTCTCTGTATGTGTGTCTGTGTGTTGTCAGTTGTGATGTCTGTCTTATAAACACTAAATTGCTGATAAATATTCTTTTATTTTTATTCAGTTGATTTTGGTGAAGTTTGCTGGCCGAGACTCACACTCTGTTCTGGTGATCTCACCATAAAGAACTTCAGCAGAATTTCCTGTTCTCTCTCTCTCTCTCTCTCTCTCTCTCTCTCTCTCTCTCTCTCTTCTCTTTCTCTCTCTCTCTCTCTCTCTCTCTTCTCTCTCTCTCTCTCTTTCTTTCTTGTTTATCTCTCTCTCTCTCTTCTCTTTTCTCTCTTCTCTCTTTCTTCTTTCTTTCTCTCTCTCTCTTTCTCTCTCTTTTCTCTCTCTCTCTCTCTCTCTCTCTCTCTCTCTCTCTTTCTCTCTTCTCTCTCTCTCTTTCTTTCTCTCTCTCTCTCCTCTTCTCTCTATCTCTCTCTCTCTTCTCTCTCTCTCTCTCTCTCTCTCTCTCTCTCTCTCTCTTTTCTCTCTCTTCTCTCTCTATTTTCTCTTCTCTCTTTTTCTCTCTTCTCTCTTCTTCTCTCTGTATTCTCTTTTTCTTCTATGTTTCTTTCTTTTCTTCTCTTCTCTTCTCTCTTCTCTCTCTCTCTTTCTCTCTTCTTCTTCTTTTCTCTCTCTCTCTCTTTCTCCTCTTCTCTCTCCTCTCTCTCTCTCTCTCTCTGCTTTCTTTCTTTCTCTCTTCACTCTCTCTTCTCTTCACTCTCTCCCCTCTCTTTCTCTCTCGCTCCCTCTCTGTGATGAAAAGAGCTTAGTTCATTACTAAATGAAGTAGAATCCCAAGCATTTAGTGTGGAGTGTGTTTGTGTGTGTGTGTGTGTATATTTGTGTGTGTGTAGTATGTGTGTCGTTTGTGTTTGTGTGTGTGTCTGTGTGTTTGTGTGTGTGTGTTTGTTTGTGTGTGTGTGTGTGTTTGTTTGTGTGTGTGTGTGTTTGTGTGTGTGTGTTTGTGTGTGTGTCTGTGTGTATATTTGTGTGTGTATGTGTGTGTGTGTGTGTTTGTGTATGTGTGTGTGTGTTTGTGTGTATATTTGTGTGTGTATATTTGTGTGTGTGTATATGTGTGTGTGTGTTTGTGTTTGTGTGTGTGTCTGTGTGTTTGTGTCTGTGTGTGTTTGTTTGTGTGTGTGTGTTTGTGTGTGTGTCTGTGTGTATATTTGTGTGTGTGTGTGTTTGTGTGTGTGTGTTTGTGTATGTGTGTGTGTGTTTGTGTGTGAATATTTGTGTGTGTGTGTGTGTGTGTTGTGTGTTGTGTGTGTGTGTGTGTGTGTGTTGTGTGTTTTTGTGTGTGTGTTTATAGAGAGGTTTGTGATGCTATTATGAGTTGTAAAGATACGTTTAACCCTTGTACACTGAATTGAGAAGACATCTCAGCAGCCTATAGTCTAGATTGGGTCTGGAGAGTGACGTGAGTGAGCGTGGCGGAGCTGAGATGAGATATAGATCCTCATTTTATCTGTGAGGTGAAAAACTTTCACTTGTAGTTACTAACGAAGCGTATTCTGTAGATCACTTTACTGAAAGAAGAAACGAATGAATATCTGAATCTGAAAATTAAAAACAAAACCTACCCAACGAACCCATACCCAAATACCCAATGGTGGTGGTGTGTTAGTAGTGTGTGTTGTGCTGGTGTGAGTGGATCAGACACAGCAGTGTTGCTGCTGTTGGAGTGTTTAAACACCTCAGTGTCATGTGGATGGGAGGAAATGTCCCACCAACAAAACTATCTGACCGCAGTGTCCTGTGGGCGGCGTCCTGAGACCACTGATAAAGTACTGATGAAGAATGACCAACGCTAACCTGTCAGTAGCTATAAATCTACAGGGGTGTGTCGTCTGAGGACTGAGCCACTACACTGGTCTCCTTCTGGCTGTCCTGTGTTGCTGGAATGTCGGGAATGAGTGCTCACGCGAGTTCTGTTGGTGAAGGAATGTGGAATGTGACCGAGCCTGTTTTCTCACCCACATACAGACAGAGAGAGAGAGAGAGAGAGAGAGAGAGAGATAAGCGAAACCATGATCCTCACAAAACAGTTAGATAATATTTGTACATACCTTCGTTAACTGATTTCGACTACCTGTCTGCCCACCTGCTCAAATCTCACCTTGACGTCTTTACACTCCCTGACTATTTTATTAGAGTACCCCAAACTCCGCCTACTTACATCTCCTCTATACAGGTGCACAGACTGTGGCTTATATATATATATATAGTATATAAAAATATATATATTTATATATTTATATATTTATAATATATATATTTATTACACACACCCTACCTCAAAAGTATAGGATCACTTTAGAAATTACAATTAATGTAGTGTATCAGATGAGTTTTTTAAAGATAAAAATGTTTGTTTACAGTCTTTTTGTATAGGGCTTATTTTACATTAGTTATTATCAGTAATTCTCAGTCCTCTGTCTCTAAATCTTCCTGGTACGACCACCCATCCAAGTTAAGATGTTATTGGACTAATTGGTTGTTAGGACACTCTTTCTCAATTTGTGATACAGCTGAAAAACATTCTACTACTAAGTGAGTTATAAAAGGGAACAACATTTAGTGGTAGTTTGTATTGAAGATCAGCAGTTGATGGCTTTGCTGAGACTACAATGACCAGAAAGACACAACTTTCTTTAGAGACCGTCAGTCATTGTTGTGTTAATGAAAGAAGAAGATACTCCATTTAAAACAAGAACATTTCACTGTGATCCCAAACTTTTGAGCATTAGTGTATATATATATATATATTGTTCACTGATCAATGAAAATAAAGTATCTCCAAAATTGCAACTTTACAGGAGAGGGACAAAAAAATACTTTACTTTCAATGTAAGTCAATGGAACCAGATTTTTTTCCAAGCTATTTTGGAGCATTTCTATTGGTCCATTCATCATGACATTTTCACACGATGTAAACAACCATAGGCGTGTTCAAATGATGTAGAAAACTCTTGATTGATACATATATATATACACACACACACACACACACACACACACACACACATTCTGTATCCACTGTATCAGCTCCACTGACCATACAGGAGCTCCACTTACAGACTGTAGTTCATCTGATTCTCTGTATACTTTATTACTCTGATGCTTTAATGTGTCGATCCACTACAGCCAGCAACCCCCAGGGGGGCAACACATAACACTCACCACATGTCAGTTTGTCACTGCAGTGTGGAGAATGACCCACCCTCCTATAGTATCTGCTCTGTGGTGGTCCTGATCATTAAAAGAACAGAGTAATAAAGTATACAGGAGAATAGATGATTTACAGTCTGTAAGTGGAGCTCCTGTGATGGACAGTGGAGCTGATAGCAGTGGACAGTGGCAGTGTAGGTCTGTTATGGTCAGTGGAGCTGATCCAGTTGGACAGTGAGTGGGAGGTCTGTATGGTCGTGGAGCTGATAGTGGGGCAGTGAGTGGAGTCCTGTGGATGGTCAGTGGAGCTGATAAGTGGAGTGTGTGGAGTTCCTGTGATGGTCAGTGGAGCTGATACAGTGGACAGTGAGTGAGGAGGTCTGTATGGTCAGTGGAAGTGCTACAGTGGACAGTGAGTGGGATCGAAGGAGGTGGGTTTAATGTATATGGCTGATCTGTGTGTGTATCTGTGTGTGTGTTGTGTGGGTGTTGTGTTGTGTGTGTGTGTGTGTGTGTGTTGTGTGTGTGGTGTGTGTGTGTGTGTGTGTGTGTGTGTGTGTGTGTGTGTGTGTGTGTGTGTGTGTGTGTGTGTTTGTTTGTTCTGTTCTATACAAGAAAAAAACACAGTAGCGCTTAAAAGAAAGAATACAGAGGATTTACATTAAAGGGATACATTCTGTTTTTAATGACGCTGTGCTCGGTTTATGTTTATGTATGTTTATGTGCAAATGGAAACAAACACAGGTCACAGATAAACATCTCCAACTGCACCAACACAGCCACATACACAGCACCGACAGGCAGGACCGCACGGGAGACAATGAGCCACGGTGCCCCCTGGAGGTCCTCCTAGCATAAGTTGCAGTAATTTGCTGCTGGATGTACTTTGTTTACCCCCATATGTCTCCCTTAACAGTCAGTACCCTGTGGGCGGACGAGGGGGGCTAAAGATAGGAGAAGGTGTCCTTGTGTTATTGAACGTCCACGTTGGCTTTCTTTACTGCTGTACGGCTGGACAAGCAGAGCGTTTACAAAATTCCATTCAGCTTAAAGAAAAAGTGCAGCACACACCTCCCTGCAGGACGTACAGTCAGGACAGACGAACAAAGGACAGTGTGTACACACAGTGGCGTAACTAAGCCCCGAGCTGGAGCTCTGACGGCACTTCAGACCGATATCAACCAGGATCAGGTTGCAGGTCCTGAATGAGGGACGTGGATGTTCTGAATAGGATGGAAGTGAGTGGACGTCAGTGTGGTGATGATTGAGGCTAACAGGGGAGGCATGTTGTAAGCTCTCTGTGAGTTGTGCATGTGCAGCTGTAACACTACCTTCACCTACCTGTGTACAGGTAAACTGTAACACTACCTTCACTACTGTGTTCAGTAACACTGTAACACTACCTTCACCTACTGTGTACAGGTAAACTGTAAAACTACTTCACTCTGTGTACAGGTAAACTGTTAAACACTACCTTCACCTACTGTGTACAGGTAAACTGATAACACTACCTTCACCTACCTGTGTACAGGTAAACTCTAACACTACTTCACTACCTGTGTACAGGTAAATCTAACACTACTTCACTCTACCTGTGTACAGGTCAAACTGTACATTACTTTCACCTACCTGTGTACAGGTAAACTGTAACACTAACCTTTCAACTACCTGTGTACAGGTAAACCTTCTAAACTACCTTCACTACCTGTGTACAGGTCAATTGTAAACACTACCTTCACCTACTGTGTACAGGTAAACTGTAAACACTACCTTCACCTACTGTGTACAGGTACACTGTACCACTACTTCACCTATGGTAAAGTTTTAAACTGTAACATCCTTCACTCTGTGTACAGTGGAAACTGTAACACTACTTCACCTACCTGTTACCAGGTAAACTGTAAATACCTTCACCTACTGTGATACGGTAAACTCTAACACTACCTTCACTACCGCGTGTCAGGTAAAAACGGTCAACCCTACCTTCACCTACTGTGTACAGTAAACTGTAAACTACCTTCACTACCTGTGTACAGGTACCACTGTAACACTACCTTCACTATGTGTACAGGTACACTGTAACACTACCATCACCTACTGTGTACAGGTTAACTGTAACATACCTTCACCTACCTGTGTACAGGTTAAACTGTAACACAAAATACCTTCACCTTCCTGTGTACAGGTAAACTCTAACACTACCTCACCTACCTGTGTACAGGTACAACTCTACCTCTTCACCTACCTGTGAACAGGAAAACTGTACATTACTTACCTACTGTGTACAGGTAAACTGTAACACTACCTTCACCTACCTGTGTACAGGTAAACTCTAACACTACCTTCACCTACCTGTGAACAGGAAAACTGTAAAAGCTGCTGTGGTGCTTCATCCTCGCTGTGTTTTGACCAAATCCTGGCGCAGACATTTCGTTGAGACCCCGTGTTACTAAGTTACTAAGGGTACGTGTCCAGAATGTCCATGTTTAGGTTAAACAGCTGCTGCAAGTTGAGAATGTAAACAAGTGCTGTATATGTGCAGCTAGAGCTGGAGGGCGGGGCTATACGCCACAGCAGGACTACATGTAGTTATTAACGCAAGCAAGTCATGAAACATGGTCTAAACTGGTTTATTAAATTTATAACAAGCTCATATGAAACAGTATAATATTTAATAAATTAGAAAGTTGGTTAAATTAGAAGTTGGTGTTGGGAGTACCGCTTGATAAGCTCCAGAAGAGCCACATCTGAAAAGTATCTCTAATAGGAAACAGCAGAGTGCGTAGATCCAGTTGGTGGAACATTAAGCTGCAGAATGAACGTCTTCTAACAGCCGAGAAGAGAGTATCTAGCACTATAAACTCAATGCACTTCTGCTGTGGGTTCTTTAGCTTTCTCTGGCTGTTTTGTGTGTTCTGTTGGTTTACCGGTCAGATTGGTCTGTTAGGGTTTCGGGGTTTTAAGTTTTGTGTTAGCTGTGTGTTCTAGCTTGCTGTTACTGATACTCACTGTGTTCGACTGTGTGGTGTCTCTGAGGTGTATCAGATTAGTGTGTATAAATCTCTTTGTCTTGGTTGCCGTGGAGAGGAGCTGATGTTACTAATTGTACAGATTGTTATAAATGTCTGGATGAGTTCTGATTTACATACGGTAACAAACTGTCAGATAGACGATGTTTTCTCTCAGTGATGCGGTGAACGTTTAAACTGTGTCTCGTGAGGCTGGCTGCTTTGTCAGTCTGTGGAAAAATGAAAAGGGATATGTATTTCCACCTAGTGGTTCAGATAGGAATTGCAGGGAGCTGGCCGGAGTGGGTTTCCCAGAGGGCTCCTCTTCCTGGATGAAACACTAGCGGGAAATACAGATTATTAGGTTCATTGATCGGCTAAACTGGTGAAATATTGGCCGATCACATGTTTTGATTAAAAATCGGCCGATACCGATACATAGCTAATCGATCCTTCCATCTCTATGTGAAGCTGTCTGACATGAAAGCATTGGTTAAATGACTGACTGAAAGTCTTCTCTCGCCTTTCTTCTCCTTCTTCTCTCTTTCTCTCTCCTTCTCTCTCTCTCCTTTATCCTCTCTCTCTCTCCTCTCTCTCATCTCTTCTCCCCACTCCTCACTTCTCTCTCTTCCCTCTTCTCTTCTCACTCTCTCCCTCTGTTCTCCCTCTCTCTCTCTCATCTCTGTTCTCTTCTCTTCTCTCTTTCTCTCTCTCTCTTCTCTTCTACCCTCTCTCTCCCTCTCTCTCTCTCTCCCTCTCTCTCTCCCTCTCTCCCTCTCTCTCTCTCTCCTTCTCTCTCTCTTCCCTCTCTCTCTCTCTCTTCTTCCTCTCTCTCTCTTCTCTCTCTCTTCTCTTTTCTCTCTCCTCTCCCTCTCTCTCTCTCCCTCTTCTCTCTTCTCTTCTCTCCCTCTCTCTCTCTCTCTCCTCTTTCTCTCTTCTCCTCTCTCTCTCTCTCTCTTCTCTCCTCTCTCTCTTCTCTCTCTCTCTTCTCTCTCTCTCTCTCTCTCTCCCTCTCTCTCTCTCTCTCTCTCCCCTTCTCTCTCTCTCCCTCTCTCTCTCTCTTTCTCTCAGAGGGATCCTGATTATCTGAGGCTGTGGTTGGAGATCTTTATCAGCTCGTTTGATCGCTGCCTGGATGTGGATTTTGAGAAACCGCCGAGCAGGTACGTCTGTGACTGTCTGTAGATGTTCTGTAGATGTTCTGTACATGTTCTGTACATGTTCTGTAGATATTTTGTAGATGTTCTGTAGGTGTTCTGTAGATGTTTTGTTCGTCCTTGTCCAAAGATTAATTTTCTCTATTTCAATTTCCAAAACTCCAAAAATGTACTTTTAATGTACGTCTCTTTAAACAAGACAGCTGCTCCTCATATCCTGTAGATAATTTGCAAATGGACCAATAGAAATGCTCCAAATGTGATTTGCTACCAGTGGTGGACCCTGTTTATTGACCCACTGACCTCAACCCTCTTTAACACCTTTGGGACAAACTAGAGCGGAGATTGTGAGCTTCTCGTCCAACCTCAGCATCTGACCTCACTGATGCTCCTCTGGACAAAAATTCCCACAAACACTCCAACATCTTGTAGGAAGCTTCCCAGAAGAGTGGAAAAAGGAACCAACTCCATATTAAAGCCTATGGATTCAGAATAAAAGCTCCTATTAGGTGTCCCAATACTTTTGTCCATATAGTGTATGTATGCATGCTTATTTGTTACCTACTTTCTTGTTAGCAGGATCTTTGCTATCTACAACTAATGTAGCAACTTGACTTTTAGTTGACCACCATACTAACCACTACACCACCGTACTGACCACTACACCACCATACTAACCACTACACCACCATACTGACCACTATACCACCATACTAACCACTACACCACCATACTAACCACTACACCACCGTACTGACCACTACACCACCATACTAACCACTACACCACCATACTGACCACTACACCACCATACTAACCACTACACCACCATACTAACCACTACACCACCATACTGACCACTATACCACCCATACTAACCACTACACCACCATACTAACCACTACACCACCATACTAACCACTACACCACCATACTGACCACTACACCACCATACTAACCACTACACCACCGTACTGACCACTACACCACCATACTAACCACTACACCACCATACTAACCACTACACCACCTTACTAACCACTACACCACCATACTAACCACTACACCACCATACTAACCACTACACCACCATACTGACCACTATACCACCATACTGACCACTATACCACCATACTAACCACTACACCACCATACTAACCACTACACCACCATACTGACCACTACACCACCATACTAACCACTACACCACCGTACTGACCACTACACCACCATACTAACCACTACACCACCATACTAACCACTACACCACCTTACTAACCACTACACCACCATACTAACCACTACACCACCATACTAACCACTACACCACCATACTAACCACTACACCACCGTACTAACCACTACACCACCGTACTGACCACTACACCACCATACTAACCACTACACCACCGTACTAACCACTACACCACCATACTAACCACTACACCACCGTACTAACCACTACACAAACGTACTAACCACTACACCACCATACTAACCACTACACCACCATACTAACCACTACACCACCGTACTAACCACTACACCACCATACTAACCACTACACCACCGTACTGACCACTACACCACCGTACTAACCACTACACAAACGTACTAACCACTACACCACCATACTAACCACTACACCACCATACTGACCACTACACCACCGTACTGACCACTACACCACCGTACTGACCACTACACCACTGTACTGACCACTACACCACCATACTAACCACTACACCACCGTACTAACCACTACACCACCGTACTGACCACTACACCACCGTACTGACCTCTACACTATTGTACTGTCTCAGATTATGGGGCACGGTTTAAGCTCTTTCAATGTCTGGTTCCATTCACCACCACTGTGAGCAGCTCTGACTCAGTAAGGTTCTCTAAAACGGAGGATTTTGGATCAGATCTCTCTGAATGACTTGATCTATGTGGGGCGTGTGGTCCTGCAACGGCTGCTGAAACGAGTCCTACAGGACACACGTGCACAGCCACGCTGTAGCTGGTGCAGAAGCAGCAGGTCTGCTCTAGTAGAGGTAAAGTCCACCGCACACCAGACGCTCCTCATCAGACAGCGTGTACAAATCTGAGAGCGTTGTTTTTAATGTAGATCAGACACGACTCAGTGCCTCCGTGTGCCGCGGAGCGCTTTTACCAGAGCTGTAAACTCACATGGTCATGTTGGCTCTATGGATCCTCCTCCATGCTCCCTCCAGCAGCTGTGGGAGGCACTGCAGTCAGCATGATACCTCCAGATACCTGTGACCTCCTACCAGGACCTCACTGAGTCTCCCAGTCCGTCTAGCTGCTGTCCGTACTGCACACGACGGATACTCTGGACATTAACAAATAATAATAATAATAATAATAATAATAATTATAATAATAATGTGATGTGTGTGTGTGTACATATATTTATGTATGACAGAAAGTGAGAGTGCAAAGGACACAGAAAGGCTAAAGACATGGGGGGAGGAGGAGAGGAGGAGAGGAGGAGAGGAGGAGGAAGGGGAGCTTTTCACTGGCAGATTTCTCTCCGTCTCTCCAGCCGCAGTCATGTGATCAGAGCAGGCCTGTCAGATTATATTACATAACACATTGCACGAGGAGAGAGAGAGAGAGAGAGAGAGAGAGAGAGAGAGAGAGAGAGAGAGAGAGAGAGAGAGAGAGAGCGAAGAAAGAATGCACATGTAAAGCATACATAACATCATCAGCAATGACTGATGAAAGAGAGAATGTGAGGGGGAGAGAGAGTGAGAGAGAGGGAGTGAGAGAGAGGGAGGGAGAGAGAGAGAGAGAGAGAGAGGGAGGGAGCGAGTGAGAGAGGGAGATGGCGATGAAAAGAGATTGTGTGTGAGAGAGAGATGAATTTCCCACCCCTCCTCCTCCTCTCCAGCTGTGCAGCTTTCACATTCCTCAGTGTATTAAATCCTCTCTCTCTCTCTCTCTCTCTCTCTCTCTCCCTCTCTTTTTCTCCCTCTCTCTCTCTCCCTCTCTTTCTTTTTCTCCCTCTCTTTCTCTGATTCACTCTTTCTGTTTCTCTCTCTCTCTCTCTCTCTCTTTCTCTCTCTCTCCCTCTCTCTCTCTCACTCTCTCACCGTGTCATCCGACTGTTCACCATGTGACCCTGAAGGACGGGGATATAGTCTCATTTCCTGCATTAAGCTGAAGAGGTGTGGCTAACATTAGGCTCCGCCTCTGGACTGTAACTGTTTTGGGGGTGACGGTTGTCGACTCACAGCCAGTAGGGTCTGGGTTCGATGCCCTGGGTTCGAGTCCTTTCTGTGTTTTCATGTTTTCCCGTGTCTGTGTGTGTTTCTGCCGATGTGGTCCAGAGACATCGAGTGAACTGGCACACATATCACATATATATCACATATAACCATGTAAAATACTAAGTGTGTGTGTTTGTGTGTGTGTGTGTGTGTGTGTGTGTGTGTGTGTGTGTGTGTGTAGGTTGGAGGACGTCCCCCCTGTCCTCACCCTGCTTCCAGATAACATCCTGCAGGTTCTGCGGGTGCAGCTGCTGCAGTGTGTGCAGAAGGCCTCGGCTGGGCTGGAGCAGGAACAGCAGCATCTCGCACTACTGCTGCTCAAATTCCTGATCATCATCTGCAGGTACATATATATATATATATATGCATATATGCATACAAATACAGACACATACATGTACAGATGCGCACAAATGCGCAGACACACATATACACACACACACACACACACACACACACACACACACACACACACACATACATATATATATAAACACACACATACACATATTACCTGTCCATAAATATACCGTCACTGTCCAAAGAAAATTTGGATCGATTTTTCTTATCTATATAATTTGAACATGACAGCTGCCGTTTATACTGTATGTAAATTTGCTGATAAATGGACCAATAAAAATAGCTCTGACAGAATTCTGGTTCCATTGACTTACATAGAAAGTAAAGTATGTTTTGGTCTCTTCTGTAAAGTTACTACTTTGAAGACACTTGTTTTTATTTGGACAGCAGTGATCTAGATATACCTGTTTCTTCTGGGAAAGTGAAAATAGTGTATCCTGAACTCTCTCAGATACACAACTGGACCCTAAGACCACTTTTAGGGTAGTTTTGCGTACGCTGTTCTTTTTTAATCTAAGTATTTGATCAGGTGTTCAGTAGTTGTGCTCGTGTGGGCTTTATAGTCCTGTAATCTGCTGTAGCTGCGACTGGAGCGACTGCTGTCTGTCAGACTATAGTTAAGCTCTTCTCTCTAGACTGTCTATGTTCTGCGGTGAGTACCCGAGTTAGGGTACCGTGTTCCAGTACTGGCACCTAGAACAGTTAATCGAGCTCGTGCCTAATTTGTCGTATTCCTATTGAATTAGCCTTCGTGGAGCGAGCTGGCAAAAGAGAGCAGGTTTTATTTCATCCATGAACGAGTCCAGATGGCCCACTGTAGCTGGGAGGCACTGGGCAGGGTGATTTCCCAGTAGGCTACTGTGCAGAGCAGCTGTGTGTGGGGGGCGGGGCGGGGGGGGTATTGTTGTGATGTGGGTGTACAGGGTTAAGTGGAGATCAGGTTGGCACAGGTGAAGTGAAGTGAGCTCCTTTTGCTCTGTTTTAATGTTTAATGTCGCTGGAGCCACAGGTGCTTTACACCCCAAACACCTGCTGCTCAAATCTCATGTTCTGATAGACACACACACACACACACACACACACACACACACACACTGTGTTACTTTACTACGGAGGCTTTACAGTGACAGTTTGTTCAGCTCTTACTGCTGAAGAGAAATGATAGTTGTGATTCTTAGTGGAAATGGAAGCTGAAAGAATGAACTGATCCAGATACGTACAGTGATATTATTATATATACTGATTATATTACAGTATGACTCTGAACTCTGTGACTTTGGGTTCTATGTGACCATGTAGACTTTGTGATGTTGGGGTTTGGATTGATGATGTTCAGTACTGTTGGGATCTATACTCAGTGATGTCAGGTTCTGGACTGAGTGATGTTCAGTAGCGTTGAGGTCTGAATTCAGTGATGTTCAGTGATGTTGAGGTCTGGACTCAGTGATGTTCAGTGATGTTGAGGTCTGAATTCAGTGATGTTGAGGTCTGGACTCAGTGATGTTAAGTAGTGTTGAGGTCTGAATTCAGTGATGTTTAGTGATGTTGAGGTCTGAATTCAGTGATGTTAAGTAGTGTTGAGGTCTGAATTCAGTGATGTTAAGTAGTGTTGAGGTCTGAATTCAGTGATGTTAAGTAGTGTTGAGGTCTTGACCCAGTGATGTTCAGTGATGTTGAGGTCTGAATTCAGTGATGTTCAGTGATGTTGAGGTCTGAATTCAGTGATGTTAAGTAGTGTTGAGGTCTTGACCCAGTGATGTTCAGTGATGTTGAGGTCTGAATTCAGTGATGTTCAGTGATGTTGAGGTCTGAATTCAGTGATGTTAAGTAGTGTTGAGGTCTGAATTCAGTGATGTTCAGTGATGTTGAGGTCTGAATTCAGTGATGTTAAGTAGTGTTGAGGTCTGAATTCAGTGATGTTGGGGTCTGGACCCAGTGATGTTCAGTGATGTTGAGGTCTGAATTCAGTGATGTTAAGTAGTGTTGAGGTCTGAATTCAGTGATGTTGAGGTCTGGACTCAGTGATGTTCAGTGATGTTGAGGTCTGAATTCAGTGATGTTCAGTGATGTTGAGGTCTGGACTCAGTGATGTTCAGTGATGTTGAGGTCTGGACTCAGTGATGTTCAGTGATGTTGAGGTCTGAATTCAGTGATGTTAAGTAGTGTTGAGGTCTGAATTCAGTGATGTTAAGTAGTGTTGAGGTCTGGACT
>CM038704.1:50829044-50859044 GCA_021613375.1 Megaleporinus macrocephalus
CTCCTCTCTCCTTCTCTCTGTTCTCCTCTCTCCTTCTCTCTGTTCTCCTTCTCTTCTCTCTCCTTCTCTCTGTTCTCCTTCTCTTCTCTCTGCTTCTCTCTGTTCTCCTCTCTCCTTCTCTCTGTTCTCCTTCTCTTCTCTCTCCTTCTCTCTGTTCTCCTTCTCTTCTCTCTCCTTCTCTCTGTTCTCCTCTCTCCCTCTCTCTCCTTCTCTCTGTTCTCCTCTCTCCCTTTCTCTGTTCTCCTCTCTCCTTCTCTCTGTTCTCCTCTTTCCTTCTCTCTGTTCTCCTCTCTCCTTCTCTCTGTTCTCCTTCTCTTCTTCTCTCTCCTTCTCTCTGTTCTCCTCTCTCCTTCTCTCTCCTTCTCTCTGTTCTCCTCTCTCCTTCTCTCTGTTCTCCTCTCTCCTTCTCTCTGTTCTCCTCTTTCCTTCTCTCTGTTCTCCTCTCTCCTTCTCTCTCCTTCTCTCTGTTCTCCTCTCTCCTTCTCTCTGTTCTCCTCTCTCCTTCTCTCTGTTCTCCTCTCTCCTTCTCTCTGTTCTCCTCTCTCCTTCTCTCTCCTTCTCTCTGTTCTCCTCTCTCCTTCTCTCTGTTCTCCTCTTTCCTTCTCTCTGTTCTCCTCTCTCCTTCTCTCTCCTTCTCTCTGTTCTCCTCTCTCCTTCTCTCTGTTCTCCTCTCTCCTTCTCTCTGTTCTCCTCTCTCCTTCTCTCTGTTCTCCTCTCTCCTTCTCTCTCCTTCTCTCTGTTCTCCTCTCTCCTTCTCTCTCCTTTTCTCTGTTCTCCTCTTTCCTTCTCTCTGTTCTCCTCTGTTCTCTCGTTTTCAGAAACCATCCAGGACATGTTTGAGTGTTCGGACCGGCCCGTCCTGCAGGCCATCTTCCTCAACAGTAATTGTTTTGAACATCTGACGCGTCTGCTGCAGAACAGCAAGGTGAGCTGCCACCAGAACAAGTTCCTAATCAGTACCGGGCTCTGGGGGGCAGACTGATCAGTACCGGGCTCTGGGGGGCAGACTGATCAGTACCGGGCTCTGGGGGGCAGACTGATCAGTACCGGGCTCTGGGGGGCAGACTGATTAGTACCGGACACTGGGGGGCAGACTGATCAGTACCGGGCTCTGGGGGGCAGACTGATTAGTACCGGGCTCTGAGGGGCAGACTGATCAGTACCGGGCTCTGGGGGGCAGACTGATCAGTACCGGGCTCTGGGGGGCAGACTGATCAGTACCGGGCTCTGGGGGGCAGACTGATCAGTACCGGGCTCTGGGGGGCAGGACTGATCAGTACCGGGCTCTGGGGGGCAGACTGATCAGTACCGGGCACTGGGGGGCAGACTGATCAGTACCGGGCTCTGGGGGGCAGACTGATCAGTACCGGGCTCTGGGGGGCAGACTGATCAGTACCGGGCTCTCGGGGGCAGACTGATCAGTACCGGGCACTGGGGGGCAGACTGATTAGTACCGGACACTGGGGGGCAGACTGATCAGTACCGGGCTCTGGGGGGCAGACTGATCAGTACCGGGCGCTGGGGGGCAGACTGATCAGTACCGGGCTCTCGGGGGCAGACTGATCAGTACCGGGCTCTCGGGGGCAGACTGATCAGTACCAGGTGTGTCCAGTTTTGGGCCTGGAGGTGTTTTTTTCCAGCACAGGTTATTATTTACCTGCTCAGACTCCTCAATTCAACTCATGGTTTTGCACAGGAAGTGAGCAGACTGGTTCAGAGAGAGACCAAAAACAGTCTTGACTTTGAATAGAAGTCAATGGAACCAGAAGTTTCCCCAGTTATTTTGGAGCATTCCTATTGGTCCATTCATCGTGGAACTTTGAAACACCTGTGATTGTAGTGTGGGAGGTTTCATGGCTAAATTGGACCAGTCTGGTGGCCAATCTTCATTCATTGCACCAGTAAGAGTAGAGTGGGAAGTTCAGTTAGCAGGTAAGACACAGTTTAGCTCAAAATACTGCAATAACACAACATTATGGGACATACCAGAGTTCAAAAGAGGACAAATTGTTGGTGCACGTCTTGCTGGCGCATCTGTGACCAAGACAGCAAGTCTTTGTGATGTATCAAGAGCCACATTATCCAGGGTAACATCAGCAAACCACCAAGAAGGACCAACCACATCCAACAGGATTAACTGTGGACGCGAGAGGAAGCTGTCTGAAAGGGATGTTGGGTTCTAACCCGGATTGTATCCAAAAAACATAAAACCACGGCTGATCAAATCACGGCAGAATGAAATGTTCACCTCAGCTTCTCCTGTTTCCACCAGAACTGTCCGTCAGGAGCTCCACATGGTCAATATACACAGCCGGGCTGCTATAGCCAATCCTTTGGTCACTCGTGCCAATGCCAAACGCTGGTTTCAATGGTCCAAGGAGATCAGATCTTGGTCTGTGGACAATGTGAAACATGTATTGTTCTCTGATGATCCACCTTTACTGTTTCCCCACATCCGGGAGTTACGATGTGGAGAAGCCCAAAGAAGCCTAACACCCAGACTGTTGCATGCCCAGAGTGAAGCATGGGGGTGGATCAGTGATGGTTTGGGCTCCCATATCATGGCCTTCCTTTGGCCCAATACTTGTGCTAGATTGGCATGTGGGTCAAACTTCTTGATCTTCTGAACCCCAAAGTAATATTAGAGCAGGTGATCTTACTAGAGATGAACTCTGAGTGTCGTAAGGAGGAACTGGATATCAGGCCTTTCCTGTATATGGCCTCGCATTTAATTGGCTCTACTTGGTGCACAAATGTAATAGAAAAAATATTTCTACTCTCGAAAAGTCACATTATTATGACCACTTCTTTGGATGGCAGCAGGTGGCAGTGTTCTGGTCGGGGGAGTTTTTTTGCCCCACTCATTCGTGTGGAAGACCCTCTCAAATGATTTGGGTCTGAATCCATCCTTGCAGATCACGTACACCATACACGCTGATGGTCTTCTCTGGGACGGATGGGATCTTCCAGCAACATCACACGACTATGTCCCACACTGGTTGGAGAAGCTGACTTCCAAGTTCTACCCTGGACCCCTAATTCCCCAGACTTGAACTTCTGTGGGACCTCCTGGATGGTGGTGTTGGCTCTATGGATCCTCCTCCACGCTCCCTCCAGCAGCTGTGGGATGCACTGCAGTCAGCATGATACCTCCAGATACCTGTGACCACCTACCAGGACCTTACTGAGTCTCCCAGTCCGTCTAGCTGCTGCCCATGCTGCACATGGCGGTTACTCTGGATATTAGCTGGTGGTCATAATAATGTGGCTCGGCTGTGTAGCTAGATGAGCCTAAAACCACTCACAGATAAAGTGAATTCGGGGGAAGTGATGGCTCCAGGATGCACTGTGGGAAGCTGATTGGCCAGTGAAGGCAGAAATCCTGGATCCGGGTGTTCATGCTCACTGCAGCGTGCCTAAACATCACCGTGGCAGCGGTGTGGCTCGTTTCTGGTCTTAGTTATCACCAACCTGTGCTGGACTGCAACCCTCCAGGGCCCAAAACTATCATCATATGCACTATTATTACTGTATCTGGAGCCACACTGTAAGCAGAGATATGATACATGATCTGATGTGTTCTGAAATACTCCTGAATGTTTTCTCAGTATCTTCTAAATGAATGAGCGTATGTGTTTGTCTGTTGGAGACGTGCTATCTGAATACTCTCCCTGTGTGTAGCCGGTGTTGTGTTCTAGTCACAGCAGCCTCTGTCCATGTATATCCTACCTGTATGTTATCACACGCCCAGGTTTCTCACTGTATGTGCATGTTTACGTCCCTCAGTAGGGAGTCACTGAACACTGACCTTTTATCTTTTTACTATTTAACCCTTTGCACTCCTCTCCTCTCGTCTAACTGCTGTGTTGTGCTTGCTGTGGTGGACCTCACCTGCAGTTGGTAAATGCTAGGTGCACTTCAGCAGACAAGGAGCAGAAAGATTTAACCAACAGGTTACTGACAGGAGAGAGTGAGACCCAGGTACCGCCCACCTGTCACCTGTCACCACCCATCTGTCACCTGTCACCTGGCCGCCGCCCACTGGGGGCCACTCCAGCTCAAGGCCAAAGCCATATCTCATGCCACAGATAACCAGCCAGGCTCACAAACCAGAGCTGTGCAGAATTCCTCCTGCTGCTCTCAGAGCAGTGTTAAAGTGAGGCTTCTGATAAACGTGTGTAGATAGTTTCTTCTCTTTTATCTCAAATTTATCTAATTGATCAAATTTACTATTTATTAAATGCTGGAACCTTATACTCCACCAGTTAACTCCTTGTGGTTGACATGGCGTACTGTTTCTTGAAGGGCCTATACTACAGAAATCCAAATTTTTCTTTCAAAATAAAATCAAAAAAATTAAAAATATGAGTTTGATGCAGTGTGTAACTTATGTCTCAGATCTGTTCTTTAGTTAGTTTGAAAGTAATATATATATATATATATATATATATATATATATATATATATATATATATATATATATATATATGTATATATTATTGTATGTATGTAAGTTGTGATTAACATATATTAGATGTTTCACTTAGTTTTTAAACAAGTCATAAGTTATATATATATATATTAGTTTCAAACTAATTAAAGAACAGGTCTACCAATATTTATACACTGCATAAAACTTTTATTTAAAATTTTATATATATATATATATATATATATATATATATATATATATATATATATATATATATATATATATATATATACTTGTGACTTGTTTATAATATATGTGTGTGTGTGTAAGTTGTGCTAAACATATATTAAATGTTTCACTTACTTTATAAACAAGTCATACATTCATATATATATATATATATATATATATATATATATATATATATATATATATATATATATCATTTTTTATATCTTTCATTTTAATATATCATCACTGTCCAAAGAAAAACAAGCTCCTCCAAAATGGAGAGGCCAAAAACTTTACTTTCAGTGTAAGTCAATGGAACCAGACTTCTCTCCAAGCTCTTTTGGAGCATTTCTATTGGTCCATTCATCCTGAAACTCTCATCCAATGTGGTGTTTGAATGGTAGGAGGTTTTTCTTTGGACGGTGATGATATCCAAATTCAAACTGCCGTTAAGCCCCGCCCCCTTAATGCTGGAGTGTTTCAGCACTGGCTGCCTTCATATCAGCCTTAAAGGTGCAGTAACTAAATAAAACGTAGGCAGTATGGGCCCTTTAAAGTTCTGTATGCTGAGTTAAGCTGAAATACTCAAAACCTGTAGCAGCTACTGTACGTACAGAACCAGGTTCCAGCTGTGACGCGTATCACTACCCGGCGCCAGTGCGGCCCGTCTCCGGTGAACTGGCTGGTCTCTGATGGAGTGGCCTGCTGCTCGGTTATTAATGCTGTGAATGATTATTTTAGTTCACCCCGCCTGATTTTGTTTACGTTCTCTTTTCACCTCTTTTCGTTTTGGCCTGGGATAAAGTGCTTCTCCTGCGTGAACCTGGATCGGTGCTTGTCGGCTTTGTCTGTTTGCTGTCAGCTGTTTTGGATTTAAGAATGTTTTTCTTTTATTTTGTTTGTTTTCTGTGTTTTGGTGGACTTCTTTTTCCAGCCAGCGCTCCACATACATATCGAGTTCATTAACAGTCTAAAAGGGCTGCCAGTGGCAGGTCATGTGACCCCTGCTCATCTGTACAGGGCTAGTGGAGGTGTATGGGCGTGGCTGGACAGAGCTGTATGTTAGGGGGTGTGTGTATGTGTGTGCGAGGGGCTGGACTTGGTATGTGTGTGTGTTTATGTGGGTGTATGTGCTTCCTATGCCAATCCATGGGGAATAGATCCTGTTCACACCTCCTGTGTTCGAGACAGCCGGAGTCGTCACAGTGGGGAATACGCTACAGCCGGCGTGGAGTCTAAGATTGAGAGTGTACACAGACTTCTCCTCTATGATGTCTCAGATGTAGACGGTCTGATTGTGTGATTCGAGCTTGTATACAGCTTTTTGATCGGAAGCACTGATTCCGGAAAACAACAGATTTTTCCCGGAATTTTTCCCATAGAGAATGAATAGGATGGAAAAGTGCACACCAATCTACTGAACTTCTCCTCAACTGACAGACACCGTTTCACATACACTGACTCAGGGCGGACCCCCGACCACAACTGCAGTGTTGCTTCAACCCGCACTCGTCTGTTTGTTGTTTTTCTCCCATCCCCTTTTTTCCCCCATAGAGTCCCATTCATTTTCAGTCACACACAAACATCATGGCTTTATTGAATCTACAGCCTCCAAATTGCCTCGACTCACTCAGAGCAGATCCTCAACCTCTAATCCACAGACATACTGACCCGCATTCCTTTATCAGTCCTCTATTCATCACTCGTTCCTCCCATAGGGTCCCATTCATTTTCGGCTGAACCCAAACATCATGGTTTTATTGAAACTACAGCCTCCAAACTGCCTTGACTCACTCAGGGTAGATCCTCAACCTCTAATCCACAGACACACTGACCCACACTCCTCTATCAGTCCTCTACTCATCCATCGTTTCTCCTGTAGGGTCCCATTCATTTTCAGTCACACACAAACATCTTGGTTTTATTGAACCTACAGCCTCCAAACTGCCTTGACTCACTCAGGGCAGGTCCTCAACCTCTAATCCACAGACATACTGACCCGCACTCCTCTATTAGTCCTCTCTATTCATTCCTCGTTCCTCCCATAGGGTCCCATTCATTTTCAGTCACACACAAACATCATGGTTTTATTGAACTACAGCCTCCTAACTGCCTCGACTCTCTCAGGGCAGATCCTCAAACTCTAATCCACAGACACACTGACCAGATACAGTCCTCAGATACAGTAGTGTTGCTGGAGCTTTCAAACCCTGTGTCCACTCACTGTCCACTCTAATAGACACTCATTAGACATATTAGTCCTTCATCGGTGGTCACAGGACGCCGCTCACAGGACACTGTTGGCTGGACGTTGCTGGTTGGTGGACGTATCTCAGTCCAGCAGTGACACTGAGGCGTTTATAACTTTAACTGGCGCCCCACTGGCACCACAGGGGGGCTGTGTTCTCGTAACCACTTGTAGTGATGGTTGGACGTGCTTCAAATAATTAATACTTTAATAAAAACATAAAAGTTAGTGAATTCTGGTCATCGGAGACGTTACAAAGAGGAATGTTTGTGTGTATTATTTTATTTTTATGCGGCTCCACTGCTGTGTTACGCTTTCCTCACTACTCGGACCTCCACTGTGGCAAACATGGACGCGTGAAAAGGGTCTGTTAATAATCCTATACTGTCCAGCTCCCTGCTCGGAAGACTGTAGGCCTTTTTGGCCGTGTGTGTTACTCCTGTTACACTGTGTGTGTGTGTGTGTGTGTGTGTGTTGTGGTATATTAATAATGTTGGAGCAGGAAACTGTGACTTCTCACTGAACAAGTCTAAAAACCTCTCAACTCTATATAATCAGTCACTGATGCTTTACAGATGTTCACTATTCACTCACTAATTAATTTAACAAGTGTACATATTTATTTTCTTCTTTTTACTCCTAATATAGTCGATCAGCAAGACTCGTTTTGGTTTCTGATGTTTGTACTGTATGAGGGTTTGGAGCTACGAGGCTTATGTAGCTAACAAGTCATAGAACGGTATTGGGGAGGAAACGATTCACAGAATTAATTATTTAACAATTATATATATCCCAACACCATTGGGCAAAGTGGGGGTACACCATGGACAGGTCGCCAGTCCATTGCATGGCCAACACACACTCACACTCACACACACACTCACACACACACTCACACACACACTCACACCTACGGACAGTTTAGAGTGAGGATCCTAACATGCATGTGTTTGGACTGTGGGAGGAAACCGGAGAACCCGGAGGAACCCACTCAAACACAGAGAGACCATACACACTCCACACAGAACCACCCAGACCGGGAATCCAGCCCATATATATATATATATATATATTAGAGTGAGGCCTCAGTTTTGGGCTATACAATTCAAAATATATAAGCCTTATGCTGTTTTACTCTTGTTGGAATGAAGTAAAGCACTATATAAAGTGTTTGTGTGTGTATGTGTATGTATATATATATATATATATATATATATATATATATATATATATATATATTATATCTATTAGAGTCCTCAGTTTTGGGCTATACATGTAAAAATACACACTCACCCTACTATGACCTTTTGACAGTGGCAGCAGTTGGTGTTCTAGGCAATGTTTTTATGGCATTCTCTGTGTTTAAGCTTTATTCTAACTTTATATTTATATATTTATATAGATATTTATATAGATAACTCTTACTGGAACCACGTACGCAAGTCTAGCACAGGTTACTTAACCTACTATGAGAAAGTGTCTACATAAGCCTCAAACAAGCGTCAGACCCAACACGTGTTTAGGCTGATAGACTATATTTGGTATAAGGAACTAATAGTGTGTTTAATACAATTTAAATTTTTACTCAGTTGCTGATAATCAGAGACATAACAACCTATCATAGCTGTCCTAAGCACAACATGTATCTCCAATTACAGCTGCTCTTTATATCCTGTGAAAGGTATATGATGAATGGACCAATAGAAATGCCTCAAAATCAATCCTTACATTGACTTACATTGAAATTAAAGAGAGTTTTTGTTCTGTACTGTAAAGTTACTCATTTGGAGATGCTTGTTTTGCTTTGGACAGCGACGATACGAGCCTCGTTCTGTTTCTGTCTCTGCTGAACATAAGAATCCTGCTAGAACATCATCATTACAGCAGCTATGATGATGATGAGGTTTCATTTTTGCTTATCATTCATTGTTTGCATGCCAAAAGAGTCCATCTCCAGAGAGGCAGGAACAGAAGGGCTGGCTCGGGAACGTCTGGAAGCTGCTTTTGTTCATTGATGTGTGTTTTCTTGTCTTGTTAGGTGTTTCAAGGGAGGTTAGACTCTCTTGCTGTGGCAACAATCAAGGCCCTCACAACAGTGATGCACAAATCGCCAGCCGCCAAGGTCAGTCTTTCACCCAGACACGTGAACGGAGGGGCTTGACTGAACGTCTGCAGCTGTACTGTCCAAATAACTGGGTCTTAATTTATATATGAGGGGTATTAGGAATGAATTAAAGGTGCAGTATGCAATTCTGCCAACTCAACAGCAACTCAACAAATACCTTTCAGTGCTTGTTCAGAAGTTACACTCCCCAGACTCCATGGAAACGCATTTTCAAGGCAAATGACCTCTGCATCAGGCTTATGTCAACTCCTTTTCCACTAGCTTCTTATTTAATTTCCCATTCCACCTTAAATGGTGCAACAGTTACATTCAGTGTCTCAGCTTCTCATTCTAATTTTCCCATTCCACCTTAAATGGTGCCACTTTTACATCCCAATGCATCAGCTTCCCATTCTGATTTTTCCATTCCACCTTAAATGCTGCAACAGTTACATTCAGTGTCTCAGCTTCTCATTCTGATTTTCCCATTCCACCTTAAATGCTGAAACAGTTACATTCTAATATCTCAGCTTCTCGTTCTAATTCTCCCATTCCACCTTAAATGCTGAAACAGTTACATTCAGTGTCTCAGCTTCTCATTCTGATTTTCCCATTCCACCTTAAATGCTGAAACAGTTACATTCTAATGTCTCAGCTTCTCGTTCTAATCTTCTCATTCCACCTTAAATGGTGTAACAGATACATTCTAATGTCTCAGCTTCTCGTTCTAATTCTCCCATTCCACCTTAAATGCTGAAACAGTTACATTCTAATGTCTCAGCTTCTCGTTCTAATCTTCTCATTCCACCTTAAATGGTGTAACAGATACATTCTAATGTCTCAGCTTCTCGTTCTAATTCTCCCATTCCACCTTAAATGCTGAAACAGTTACATTCAGTGTCTCAGCTTCCCTTTCTGATTTTCCCATTCCACCTTAAATAGTGCAGTAATTACTTGCCAGTGGTTCAACTTCATGTTCAAATTCTTCCGTTCCACCTTAAATGGTAAAGCAGTTACATTCCGGCGCCAGAATTTTAAGGGAACATTTAAACAAGATGACCTCAGCCTCTCACGCTCTCTAATGTCTCCTCACTAGTAAAATCTGGGAACCTTGTTTGGCTGTTTCTCGACCTTCTCTCCTTCTTCACAGTGTGTGGAGTTCAGCAAGAACTTCCTCCTGTTGGAAACTTTTAATTAAGTTGTGTTTGTAGTTTTAGAATTTGAAATCCTTGAGAATTAGCACTTGCTTCCATACTTACTATGTATGCTATATATATATATATATATATATATATATATATATATATATATATATATATATATATATATATATATATATACACACACACACACACACTACCGCTTAAAAGTTTAGGATCACTTTAGAATTTCATTTCATGCAATTCACAAAAAATATTGTCCATTTCACAACTAATGTAAGTGTATCAGATGATTTTTAAAGAATAAAAATGTTTGTATTAAAGTCTATTTTTGTATAGAGGCTTATTTTACATATAGTTCTATTATCAGTAATTCTCAGTCCTCTGTCTAAATCTCCTGGTACGACCACTAATCCAAGTTAAGGATGTTATTGGACTAATTGGTTGTTAGGACACTCTTGATCAATTGTGATCACAGCTGAAAAACATTCTACTAATAAGTGAGTATAAAAGGGAACAACATTCTAGGTTAGTTTAGTATCTGAAGATCAGCAGTTGATGGCTTGCTGACCGACTCACAATGACCAGAAACAACTTTCTTTAGAGACCCGTCAGTCCATTGTTGTGTTAATGAAGAAGATACTCCATTAAAACAAGAACATTTCACTGTGATCCCAAACTTTTGAGCAATAGTGTACATGTATGTGTATATATATATATATATATATATATATATATATATATATATATGTGTGTGTGTGTGTGTGTGTGTGTGTGTGTGTAATAAATGTGTGTATGTATGTAACTGTCGTACCTGTGTCGCTCCTGCAGGAGGTGTTTAAAGAGAGGATAGGATATACACACCTGTACGAGGTGCTGGTGTCTCTGGGTCAGCCGTCCAGGCACCTGCTGAAGGAACTTATGAACATGGTAAGAAACTCTCACCTGACAGTGTACACAGCCAGGGGGCTTTGAAGTGTTGGATGCAGGACGTTGACGTCCAGACCTTCTCTACAACAAGAGCGAGAGAAAAATATATGCAAGACCACTACAGATCCAAAACCCACCCCCACACTGCACTGGATTAATGCTTCTGTATCAAATATAACCACATGGGTTTGGGAATGCTTCAGTAACCACAGTTGGGGGTCTTACCTTGCCTTTGTTGATGCAAAGCTAAAGTGAATTGACCAGCTAATGTTCTAATGGGACAGCATTGTCTCCTCCGAAGTAAATAACACAGTGGGTGGGTGATATGAGAAGGTGGTCTGAGGTTAATAACACAGTGGGTGGGTGATATGAGAAGGTGGTCTGAGGTTAATAACACAGTGGGTGGGTGATATGAGAAGGTGGTCCGAGGTTAATAACACAGTGGGTGGGTGATATGAGAAGGTGGTCTGAGGTTAATAACACAGTGGGTGGGTGATATGAGAAGGTGGTCTGAGGTTAATAACTCAGTGGGTGGGTGATATGAGAAGGTGGTCTGAGGTTAATAACTCCGTGGGTGGGTGATATGAGAAGGTGGTCTGAGGTTAATAACACTGTGGGTGGGTGATATGAGAAGGTGGTCTGAGGTTAATAACTCAGTGGGTGGGTGATATGAGAAGGTGGTCTGAGGTTAATAACTCCGTGGGTGGGTGATATGAGAAGGTGGTCTGAGGTTAATAACACAGTGGGTGGGTGATATGAGAAGGTGGTCTGAGGTTAATAACACAGTGGGTGGGTGATATGAGAAGGTGGTCTGAGGTTACTTATGGAGACATGTTTAATTACTCTGTACTCTCGGAAGGTGTAGATGGTTCAGTAATGAAAAACTATAAAAGTACTGAAGCGTATCAGTACCTGCACAGTGGGAAGGTGGGCGTGTCCTCCTACACACAGACGGTGAGTTTATATGTCTGAAAGCCGGTTAAACCCAAGTCCAGCCAGCTGCCCGAGCCACTCTGCGTGGGTGTTAGTTACAGTCCAGATAGCCTAGCGCGGTGGACACTGATCAGAGAACAGTTACTGAACTGATAGACTCACCAGCACCGACACGTCTGCTTCTTCGGAGCTCCATAAGCGAGACATTACTCTGGATGAGGAAGCTCTGGTGCTGGTTCTCCTCCACAGAATGGTAAGAGCAGATATACGGAGGTTTGGTTGGGGGTTTTAAATTTAGTGCTTCAGTCATAGATGCAGGTGGTCTTCTTTGGAAGGCGGCCCCCCAACACTCTGATCTTTATGTGCTGTGTTTGTAACTCTGTTGTTCAAGCCAAGTTTTCCTCTTCTTCCAATTACTGACTCCCTCTAACTGAACATGTTATGCTGGTCATTTTATATGTTTGTTGTCGTTTTGCTTGTAATTAGTATCAACGTATCCGTGCTTGCACCGGAAGTTCTAACACAAAGTAAACAGAGATGCCCCCCACCCAGTGTTGCCATGGAAAATAGCATGAAAGGATGACGCCTTGTATCAGGGGTGCCTTTTGTAGGGAGCTTCATAGTAAACAGTGCCGGACCACGTTCTGCATATGTTACAGCAGGTTGGCTTCATAGTAGGAGAGTGCAGGTGCTAGACTGGTCTACCAGCAGTGCAGACCTGTGTCCTGCTGAAAACGTGGCACATCTGGAAGCACAGTGTGTGAGTATAATGGAGGGCTGAGTGCTGACCAGCTCAAGGGTCAAATTAGGCAAGAACTACTGCAACGTTTGGTTTCCCAAAGCTACAAAGCTAATGTGGCTAATAAGCAAGAAAGACTTACAGTTGAGTCACATTATTATGACCACTGTCTACTTTGGACGGCAGCTGCTCTACGGTCTGGGCAATGTTTTCGTGGTATTCTCTGGACACCCTCATCCATGTGGAAGACAGATTCGGGTCTGAATCCATCCTTGCAGATCACGTACACCATACACACGTACCAAGAGCTGATTTAAGACCTTCAAGTACTACCCAGGACCTCTAATTCCCCAGACTTGAGCCTAACTGAGCATCTGTGGGACCACCTGGATGGTAGTGTTGGCTCGATGGATCCTCCTTCACGCTCCCTCCAGCAGCTGTGGGATGCACTGCAGTCAGCATGATACCTCCAGATACCTGTGACCTCCTACCAGGACCTCACTGAGTCTCCCAGTCCGTCTAGCTGGACTTGTTAATGTGTAAACGTTAGTTCTGTTGTTCAGTCTGCTTCGTGAAATGTCATCCGAGAGGAGCATCATTGCCAAATGTTCTTCTCTGTCTCCCCCTGCAGGCGGTTGAGGGTGAACACTCCTCAGTGGGTTTGCTGGGCATCAGTAACGTTGACCCTCTCCTGCTGCTGATCCAGTGGCTGCCGGAGCTGGACTCCTCCGAGCTGCAGATATTCACAGCTGATTGGCTGCGGCGGATCTGCGGCCTGAACCGCCGCACGCGGGCCACCTGCGTCAACGCCCGCATGTCCGTCCGGCTGCTGTCCACGCTGGAAAAGCACACGCGCCTCCACCGGGCCTGCGGGGAGAGCCTGGTGGCCCTGCTGGGGTCGCTCGGGGGTCAGTCTCTGAGCGGCTCCGAGCTTCACCAGCTGCTCAGTTTCCTCCGGCAGGATGACCCCGGCAGGCCTCATCCGTACGTGGGCCCCGTGCTTCGCTCCCTGTTGGCCATGCTGAGGAAACACGGACTGGACAGCGCCATGCAGTACTTCGACCTGACCCCGCCCATGGCTGGCATCGCGGTGCCGACGGTCACCCGCTGGCCAGGCTTCGCCTTCAGCTTCCTCGCCTGGCTCTCACTGGACCAGGATCAGCTGGGACCACCCAGCAAAGGAGAGAAGAGGAAGCAGTTGTACAGGTAGGGGGGAGGGGTTATAGGGGCCATATCATTAAAAAGGGAGGGCAGCCAATGAGATCAGAGGTCATTTATCTGGCACAGTTATATATATATAATATATATATATATATACACATATATATATATATATATATATATATATATATATATATATTTATATATATATATATATATATATATATATATATATATATATATATATATATATATATATATATATACACACAGGGGTTGGACAATGAAACTGTCATTTATCTGGCACAGTAGCAATATATATATATATATTTATATATATATATATATATTTATATTTATATATATATATATATATATATATATATATATATATATATATATACACACACAGGGGTTGGACAATGAAACTGAAACACCTGTGATTGTAGTGTGGGAGGTTTCATGGCTAAATTGGACCAGTCTGGTGGCAAATCTTCATTAGTTGCACCAGTAAGAGCAGAGTGTGAAGTTCAGTTAGCAGGTAAGACACAGTTTCTCTCAAAATATTACAATAACACAACATTATGGGACGTACCAGAGTTCAAAAGAGGACAAACTGTTGGTGCACGTCTTGCTGGCGCATCTGTGACCAAGACAGCAAGTCTTTGTGATGTATCAAGAGCCACGGTATCCAGGGTAATGTCAGCAGACCACCAAGGCCATGTATCAGGATGACAATGCACCAATACACACAGCAGGACTGGAGAAAGATGAGGTTTGATGAACATGAAAGTGAAGTTGAACATCTCCCATGGCCTGCACAGTCCTTTGGGGTGTTTTGGAGGAGCGAGTCAGGAAACGTTTCCTCCACCAGCATCACGTAGTGACCTGGACACTGTCCTGCAAGAAGAATGGATTAAAATCCCTCTGACCACTGTGCAGGACTTGTATATGTCATTCCCAAAACCAATTGACGCTGTATTGGCTGCAAAAGGAGGCCCTACACCATACTAATCAATTACTGTGGTCTAAAAACAGGTGTTTCAGTTTCATTGTCCAACCCCTGTACATATATATTACTTTCTTGGGGATAAACAGAAGTTGGAAAATGGTCACAGGTTGGTACATAAGACCACTCAGATGTTTAATTAAAGAATAAAATATAAGATAAATTAGGATATGAGTCGTGATGAGGCTAATTGATGGTCCCATTATTCAAAACGCAACTATTCTAGTTATAACATCACACGACAGGATGTGAACAGGGTAATAAGTCAGTAGTGTAAAGAAGGAGGGAGGGTTTAATTCCTGGTATCATCAAAATCTGGTTCATACTTTGCAAATTGAGTAAGCTGATGGTCATTCCTGTTATTTCCAAGGATTTGGGATGTTTCTACAGTGACCTCTAGTGGCCAAATTTTAGAACTGGTGAAAGAGGTTCACCCACATTCACTGTTGTAAATGGTTATTGTGATTAAAATAAGTATATATATGTGTGTGTGTGTGTGTGTGTGTGTGTGTGTGTGTGTGTGTGTGTGTGTGTGTGTGTGTGTGTGTGTGTGTGTGTGTAGTTTCTTCACGCCGGGAGGCACCGGCTTCGAGGCGTTCATCAGCTCAGCCGGAGCACTGGTCGTGGCTGTGTGCAGTAAGAAGGAATACGTCACCGTCATGCTGCCTGACTACTGCTTCTGTGACTCACTGTGGGTGAGTAACATCCGTCAGCACCAAACAATACTCACTCACTCTCCACATTATAACCATGAGTGTTTATGCCAACTCAGTATTAAAAATTAATAAATAAACATGCACTAATTGATCAAAACAATAACACCCAGATAGAGACGTGGGACAGTTTCCTTGCTGACCTATAAAGCGGCTCTCAGAAGCTACTGCTGGACATGCTGCATCTACGACTCACTCGGAGAGTAGGGCTGTGTATTGGGAAGAACCTGGCGATACAATATGTATCGTGATACGGCGGTCACGATTCAATATATCACAATATATTGCGATACTGCAAGTAAAGAGATATACTGTGATTTTTTCTAATCCTACTATTAAAACACACCACTGTATGAACAGGTTTATCAATGTTTACAATAGCACTGCACCCTTGTGCTGCTTGTTAATGTTGGAGTGAAGCTGAAAATGGATTACAGCACTGCCATCTAGTGGTCAGAGGTTTAAACACAACACACAGTGCTTCACTGTCTGCCAGGATTCTGTGTATTGATACTGTATTTTTGAGAATCGATACAGTATCTCTAAACATAATATCCTGATATTTGATATTTATTCAATATTTTCTTACACCTCTATCGAAGACTCTGTGTCCAGTTACAGACTTTGAGAGGCGCATCATCAGACTGAGAGAAGCAGGAGGGCGTTTCCACAAACTGCTAGCTGTCTAGTCTGTTCTGACCAAACTGTTAGGAGGTGTTGGGATCAGTGGTTACGTGAGGGAACACACACACGTGGTGAACAGACTCCGGACCACCCAAGCAGACCACCAGTAGAGATTTTTTGATTTGTCAGCAAGCACAAGCAGCTCCCACAGTTTCCTGGAACTGCATCGTCTTTAGCAATAATCCAGTTCTGTTTGGGATCCAGTGATGGTCGGGTTTGAATATGAGGGCCTCGTGGTGACGCTTCAGTCCTGGTTTGCTGTGGAGCGATACACTGACTGACCCTCCTGCTGGTGTGATGATCTGGGGTGCACCATAATGACAGTCGGACCCTCCTAGCGGTGATAAGAGGGTCGCTAACAGCTCAGTGCAGGATGTCCACATGTGTTATGACCAACAGAGAACTAGAACCTCCTGTCAGTCGGACAGTTTTCCCAAAAACACACATACATCATCACTGCATTCACACACGTCCAGCCTGGTGTGTTATTTCTTTGTCAGAGTTTCTGGATGTGGAAGTCCAGCTGAGTTATCCAGAGGACTCTGAGAGAATCCTGTTCACTCCTGTGTGTGTGTTTGTTCTGCAGCACTTTGTTGGTGTTGTCCATGTTCCTGGTAAAAGACCGTTTGGGCAGAGTCTGGTGTACATCTATGTGGACGGCCAGCAGAAGCTTTCAGCACCTCTCAAATACCCCATCATGACGGAGGTGAGGGGGCAAGATTTGGTGCAGACTATTCTTGATGCAACTCGTCAGTTATCACCTGTCCTGTGTGTGTGTGTGTGTGACAGAGGGAGAGAGAGTCCTGTGTATGATGTGAATCTTCTATATAATGTGTGTGAGTCCTGTGTGTGTGAGTCCTGTGTGTGTGTGTGTGTGTGTGTGAGAGTCCTGTGTGTGTGTGTGAGAGTCCTGTGTGTGTGTGTGTGTGAGTCCTGTGTGTGTGTGTGTGAGTCCTGTGTGTGTGTGTGTGAGTCCTGTGTGTGTGTGAGTCCTGTATGATGTGTGTGAGTCCTGTGTATGATGTGTGTGTGTGTGTGTGTGTGTGTGTGTGTGTGTGAGTCCTGTGTGTGTGTGTAAGTATGAGTCCTGTGTATGGTGTGTGTGTGTGTGTGTATGAGTCCTGTGTATTGTGTGTGTGTGTCTGTGTGTTATATCATATATTGTATTTTTTAAACGTGTGTGTGTGTGTGTGTGTGTGTGTGTGTGATATCATATATTGTTTTTTTTTTTAATTGTGTGTGTGTGTGTGTGTGATATCATATATTGTATTTTTTTAAATGTGTGTGTGTGTGTGTGTGTGATATCATATATTGTATTTTTTAAAATGTGTGTGTGTGTGATATCATATATTGTATTTTTTTAAATGTGTGTGTGTGTGTGATATCATATATTGTATTTTTTAAAATGTGTGTGTGTGTGTGTGTGTGTGTGTGTGTGATATCATATATTGTATTTTTTTTAAATGTGTGTGTGTGTGTGATATCATATATTGTATTTTTATTAAATGTGTGTATTGTGTGTGTGTGTGTGTGTGTATCTGTGTGTGATATCATGTATTGTATTTTTTTAAATGTGTGTGTGTGTGTGTGTGTGTGTGTGTGTGTGTGTGTGTGTGTGTGTGTGTGTATGTATCATATATTGTACTTTTTTAATATTTATTAAATAATGCATATCTGTAGCAACTTCACGCTACCATGCAACATGTCGGTGTCTCTGCTGATATAATGTCAGATAATATAATATAATATAATATAATATAATATAATATAATATAATATAATATAATATAATATAATTTAACGCTCTTCTCTTCTTTCTCCCGTCTGCAGCCCTTCACCTCCTGTTGCATCGGCTCTGCTGGTCACCGGACCACCACCCCGCCTCCTTCTCAGATTCCTGACCCCCCACTCTCTGGCGCCCCCTCTAGCCGCTCCTCTCTGGGCGGTATCCTGTCCCCGCAGACGTGGGGTGGGTTTCTGGGGGGAAAACCCGAGTCCCTCACCAAGCTGATCTCCGCAGGGACGCAGGACAGCGAGTGGGGCAGCCCGACTTCACTGCAGGGCCAGCTGGGCAGCGTCATGGTGTTCCATGATGCACTGCAGCCCAACCACGTTAAAGCTCTGTTCACTGCAGGTACGGGGGGAGTAGAGACGGTGAGACGGGCTGAAGGGTGGGTACAGAAGGATTGAGTGGAAGGATGTAAAGGAGGGGGGAGAAAAGGGAGTGGGCAGAGGGCGGGGAAAGGAGGGATAGAAGAGAAGGAGAGAAAGAAAGAAGTGAGTGGAGGAGGTGGGAGGGAGAAAGGAGAGCAGGTATTTGAATTTTTGGAAAATAAATGAAATGATTTTTGTGTTTCAGGGCCAAATTGTATTTCCCCCTTTAAAAGCCAGGAGGCGGAACTGGGAGAGCTTTCCTCCAAACTCCTCCTGCACTACTCTCCTAAGGTCAGTGACACATACAGTAACTCAGTAACACACTGTAATACAGCACTGGACAAAAGTTATGTAGACAGGAAGCTTTTATTTACTCAGTAAACACTTTATTATTAAATATTAATCAGTATTAATAGAGTAAGTAGAGCTTTTCCATACGTCAGTGTGTTTATTTAACTCTTTCCAAGCTTCTCCTAAACAACCCAGTATTATTATCAGTTCTCATCTAATACCTGCTTTGACTGCTCAGTACTTCATTAAGATAAATCAAGATTTACTGCTGAAGGAACTGAACACATTCATACAATGTCTGGGGCGTCCAGGAGAAATCTGGAACCTAACTTTGTTCTTCAAACTGGATCAAGATCTGATCTACTTCTCTCACCATAACATATTCATGTTACTTTGTATTGTATGTCTGATTATTTACATCTGTGCTAATCAGATCTGCTGTTCTTACTGGTAAATATGTATAGATCAGATAAACACTTTTAAACTCTCAGCTTACATTTTCTGACATCTTATAAGTTGAAACAGACAAAGTGGTGCCACCAAAATAATGCAATACTGTAAATACGATTATTTCTATTGCAAATTTCACTGAATCCAATTAATCAGGACGAGTTATGCTCTTATTGTAATCAAACATGCTTAGAAAACATATTCCAGGACTCTCAGATGAGTGTAGAATAAGCTGGTGTAAGAAAGAGATACGATATATTGGATATATGCTCCTAAAATTGATTCATCAAATGATATATGAAAAAATTAGCGATACAGTACAAAACAATTGAAAGTAATAATTCAACCATTAAATAATGAATAATTAAATTCCTATATATATATATATATATATATATATATATATATATATATATATATATATATATATATTCTAATTTAATTATTGATTATTTATTTATACTGTATAAATGGGTACTCATTTTTACTTTTGTTATATTCACTCTACATGTTACTTAATCATTTATACGCAAATACCAAATCCAAATACCAAAATAATCTAATTCATTTCAGTGAAATGTGAGATTTTGGGATGAGCTGAATTAATCATAATCATGAAATTAAATGAATACTATTAAAGTACAAGCCTGAAATTAGTTGATTAGGTATCTTGCTGGCCGTGTTTGATTAATATCTAATCAATATCTAGTCAATATGTAGAGTGATACAGTACACTATTGTGGCTACACAGCTAATACTCCAACATTACTCAGCACTGATCTCAGAACAGGTCAGCATCGTCCCAGTGATACTTTTAACTACTGTATTTTATTTCAGGTTATATACTCAGAACATCCAGAACACACACTTAACACTCGGATGTGTATTGTAGTCTTATGTAACTGTAATCATCCCCAGTAATTGTGATTATCTGAATATGTGATAACTATAACAGCCCTAAACTGATTCATGTCCTGAAGTACTCTGTGATGTCACACCCCTGGTTTTAAAGTGCGTGTCCCCTCCACTGCAGGCCTGTAGAAACCCCATCTGTTTGGACCTCTCACCCAATCAGCTGCTTGGCCGCTTGACGGGAAATAAAGTGGTCAACTGGGACATTAAGGTAAAGTTTAGAACCAGGCTGAGCAATATATAAAAAATATTATTTCTGATTATTGTTGTGATTATTTATTTGGATTTTTATTCACAGTAAGTTTTATTGTAAGGATATTTTCTGGGTTTGAAAACGAAAACAAGTCGCAATGACATTTGAGCAAGTTCTGCTGCTGAAATCAACCTACTGAAGCTAATATAACGGAGCGGCCCCTGAGGGCCGAGATATCTGGGGAATGATCTTGAACCAGAGATCAGATTATTTTCTAAATAAAAGCCTGTCTGTTCACAAGTTACACCTTCCAGTGACAGTGTTGAGAAGTCGAGGCAGTGGTGGGCTGCAGGTTCAGGAACCAGCCTTGTGATTAGAAGGTCACTGGTATGAGACCCTGAACTGACAGGACACGACTGAGGTGGCCTTGAACAAGACACCAAACTGCTGGGTGCTGTGGATAGCGCTGCCCACTACTCCGGACAAGTGTGTTCACTGCCCCCTAGTGCGTATGTTCACTAGTGTGTGTGTGTGTTCTTGTAGAGGTATAGTTGTGAGGACCACATGTCCTCACTAGTTTAGTACAGTCTGATTTTTTTGGTAAAGTGAGGACATTTTGCTGGTCCTCACTTTAGGACGTTTCATTTTCTCCAGAAATCAAGTTTTTAAAAAAAATCTAGTAGAGCAGAAAATTAGTCTTTGGGATACTAAGGTTAAGGTTAGGGTTAGGTTTAGGTGTAGGTGAAGTGTTATAGGACAACAAAGATCAATAGAAACCTATGGATGACCTCACTAATATAGTAAGACTAACTTGTGTGTGTGTGTGTATATGTATTTGCTAATGTGTGTGTGTATTTGTGTATCTATGTGTATGTGAGTTGACACATGTTTGTGTGTGTGTATGGGGGTGTTTCTCTGCCCCCTAGTGTGTGTGTTCAGTACTGTGTGTGTATGTGTGTGTTTTACTGCCCCCTAGTGTGTGTGTGTTCAGTACTGTGTGTGTATGTGTGTGTTTTACTGCCCCCTAGTGTGTGTGTGTTCAGTACTGTGTGTGTATGTGTGTGTTTCTCTGCCCCCTAGTGTGTGTGTTCAGTACTGTGTGTGTGTGTGTATGTGGGTGTTTTACTGCCCCCTAGTGTGTGTGTGTGGGTGTTTCAGGGCACAGATGGTTTATATGTGGAGGTTAAATTCCTATAAAGTAGTCAGTGTGTGATTTTGTGTTGTGTTGTATTGTAAAGTGTATGATGTCACTGACTTTTTCTTTATACTTTATTGTTATTTCAAACTCCTCTGTTACAAGGTGACACAATCTTGTAATACAATCCTTACTGGCGGCCTGGAGGGGCACAACTTGTGGCTGCTACACCTTTTAACCGCTCTGACAGTTGACCAATCAGAAAACATCTCTTTCTCTCTCTCTCTACCTCTCTCTCTCTCTCTCTCTCTATATATATATATATATATATCTACCTCTCTCTCTATATCTCTATCTCTACCTCTCTCTCTTTCTCTACCTCTCTCTCTGCCTCTATCTCTGCCTCTCTCTCTCTCGCTCTCTATCTCTCTCTTTCTCTCTCTACCCCTCTCTCGCTCTCTCTCTACCCCTCTCTCTCTCTCTCTCTCTCTCTCTCTCTCTCTCTCTCTCTACCCCTCTCTCTCTCTCTACCCCTCTCTCTCTCTCTACCCCTCTCTCTCTCTCTCTCTCTCTCTCTCTCTCTCTTTAGGATATGATTAATTGTGTCGGAGGGCTTCCTGTGCTTTTCCCCATCCTGGAGCAGTTGACCCTGCTGACCCCCGACCCTGCAGACACCTCAGGGTCAGAGTTCATCACACCGGAGACTGCGACCCCCGCTGACGGAGACTGGGTCATACTGCCCTCTAACAGAGCCTCAGGTAATAACAGCCTCCTGTATTTACATTCCACCAACTACTGCACATAAAATAATATATTTAAATTAAGGAGCTTCTCTTAAAGCTACAGTAACACTGCAGGTAAAAACAGAGCATCACACTTTGTACAGTATATTCTACTACATATCATTATGTTTGTGTGTGTGTGTGTTTGTGTGTGTGTGTGTGTGTGTGTGTGTGTGTGTGTGTGTGTGTGTGTTTCAGAGGCTCGTTTGGAGAAGAATCTAGCTGCCACGTTCCTGTTGGTGGTGAAACACTTTCTGCAGAGACACACAATAAACCAAGAAACACTGCTGCACTGCCACGGAGCGGCTACGCTGGGGGCACTGCTGCAGAAGGTGAAGCATCCGACTGTCAGATCTCTCTCTCTAAATAAATGAATAAAAAAATATATATATATACAGTACCGCTCAAAAGTTTAGGATCACTTTAGAATTTCATTTCATACAATTTTCATACAACTAATGTAAGTGTATCAGATGATTTTAAAGAATAAAAATGTTTGTATTAAAGTCTATTTTTGTATAGAGGCTTATTTTGCATATAGTCCTATTATCAGTAATTCTCAGTCCTCTGTCTAAATCTCCTGGTACGACCACCAATCCAAGTTAAGGATGTTATTGGACTAATTGGTTGTTAGGACACTCTTGCTCAATTGTGATGCACAGCTGAAAAACATTCTACTAATAAGTGAGTATAAAAGGGAACAACATTCTAGGTTAGTTTAGTATCTGAAGATCAGCAGTTGATGGCTTGCTGACCGACTCACAATGACCAGAAAGAAACAACTTTCTTTAGAGACCCGTCAGTCCATTGTTGTGTTAAGGAAGAAGATACTCCATTAAAACAAGAACATTTCACTGTGATCCCAAACTTTTGAGCAGTAGTGTGTATATATATATATATATATATATATATATATATATATATATATATATATATATATATATATATATATATATATATATATGCCTGTAGACTCTTATTCATGCATTTGTGTTTCCATTCTCTTTATTGTGTGTGTGTGTCTGTGTGCATATGCGTGTGTGTGTGTGCGTGTGTAGCTGCCTGCTTGGCAGGTGGATGTGAGTGTGTTGGTTGCGGTACAGTTGCTGATCGAGCAGGTGACGTTTGAGAAGAACCCACAGCTCCTGCAGCAGCTCCACACACACCTGCTGTTCAACTTCAACATCTGGAACCAAGGAGACTTTCCCCTGCGCATTGGTCAGTGTGTGTGGGTGTTTGTGTGTGTGTATGTGTGTGTGTGTTTGTGTGTGTGTGTGTGTGTGCGTTTGTTGTTAAAAATCTCTTTACACACTGACACACTGCTACATCGTCAGTGCAGTATATATAATAATATAAAACAAGATGCTTTAGAATTCAGTTCCATTTATTCCTGCTGCTTGATGTGGACAGGAAGCTCATATCGTTGAAAACATCTATTTTTATTTCTATATTTTTTTTTACTCATTATACTAGGGGTGTAAGAAAATATTGAAAATATCGAATATCGAGATATTTTGTTTGGTGATACTGCATCGATTCTCAAAAACACAGTATCTATACACAGATTCCTGGCAGACAGTGAATCAGTGTGTGTTGTGTTTAAACCTCTGACCACTACATGGCAGTGTTGTAATCCATTTTCAGCTCCACTCCAACATTAACAAGCGGCACAAGGGCGCAGTGCTGTTGTCAGCATTGACAAACCTGTTCATACAGTGGTGTGTTTTAATAGTAGGACTTTTATGTTAAGCATTAATTATTTATTGTTTGTATTTTGATTAGTTTGTAAATTCTGTGAGTGTGTTTGTAGCTACACTGTTTTTCTATGATAGCAGTGTGTGAGTGTGTGTGTAAGTGTGAGTGTCAGGACTTGTTAGTTCTCCTGTGTTAATAGTGATGTTTGTCGTGATGAAGGTCACATCCAGTACATGTCTACCGTCATCAAGGACAGCAGGAAGCAGTTCAGGAAGAAATACGGAGTCCAGTTCCTGCTGGACACCATCCGCCTTTATTACGGGTGAGACTACGTTACCCATATCCTCTCAGTCCCCACACCGTCACCGCGTCAGTAGTACTGATATTATTACAGATCGGGAATCAGTATTAACAGAGTACTAACACAGAGCTAACATACATTAGCTTTATATTTTGCTTTATTAACAATTTTATTAACTATTAATTTTTATTCATTATATATTTTCTTATTTTTCTTTCCTCCTCCTCTGATGTCCCACCGTCGCTCCTCCAGCAGCGGGAACAGAGAGCTGGATCTGAGTGAGGACGATGTTCGCACCATCAGAGCGTCTCTTTGTGGCCTTCTGAAGTATTACATCAGTAAAGGCACGACCCAGGAGGAGATCCAGAGCATTCTGGGATACATTGCTGCTATAGGAGATGAGGAGCAGGTACGGAAACACACATACACACACACACACACACACAAACACACATACACAACTCAATAAAATAACAACAGTAACAGTTTTAATTTGGAAATCTGGCCAATCAGACGCAACCAGGTCCACAAGGTACACGTACAACCAGCGTAGCAGTGATAACGAATGAGCAGTAACAGATGAACAGAAAACAAACAGAGAGAATCTAACTCAGCTTACAAAGAAAAGAAAAGAAAATACATTTACTAACAGCACTTCCTAATTAATGCAAACCTGGAAAGCAAAAACATAGATTAAGAATTAGCTTAGTCACTTTAGATCTACACCAGAAGGAGCTCAGTGCTATAGTCATCATTATATGAGTTTTATTATTATTATTATTATTATTATTATTATTATTATTAGATTTATTCTAAGATTTTTGGATCATTTGTTTTAGATTAAAATGTAATAATAATAGTAATAACAATTTATTTTTATTTGTATATCAGGTGAATAAATTGCGAAGGAAAAATCATTTAAATCAGTTAATAGAAGAAATGAAAAATCAAATACAAAAGTTAATTATCGAGATATTATAGTGAAAATTATCTAACATATCTAAAATGATCTAATATATATATATATATATATATATATATATATATATATATATATATATATATATATATATATATATATATATATATATATATAGTGCAGTGTGTTGTGCAGTCGTTGTTGTTGACTGTTGTGTTGTGTGTTGTATTTTCTGGGTGCTATAGTTGTGCAGCATGCTGGAGCTCCTGCTGTCCCTCCTCCACACGAGTGCGGCGCGGGACCAGCTTTTCCTCCTGCTGTTCGAGCCCGGAGCGGCGGACTCCTGCTACGCCCTGCTGCTCAACCACAAACACGCCGACCGCCTCCGCGAGCTCGTCTTCAAGGTCAGCCGTGTTTCATCTTCCAGCCTCTGGAGGAGCCTGAAGCTTGTTAACTCAAACCTGTCCCTCCAAAATCCTGCCCTGAGTAGCTTTCAGCACAATATGGTTTAGAGAGAGAGAGAGAGAGAGAGAGAGAGAGAGAGAGAGAGAGAGAGGTAGAGAGGTAGGGAAAGAGAGAGAGAGAGAGAGAGAGAGAGAGAGAGAGAGAGAGAGAGAGAGAGAGAGAGAGAGAGAGAGGGAAAGAGAGAGAGAGAGAGAGAGAGAGAGAGAGAGAGAGAGGTAGAGAGCTAGGGAGAGAGAGAGAGAAAGAGAGGTAGAGAGAGAGAGAGAGATAGAGGTAAAGAGGTAGGGAGAGAGAGAGAGGTAGAGAGAGAGAGAGATAGAGGTAGAGAGGTAAAGAGGTAGAGAGAGAGAGAGATAGAGGTAGAGAGGTAAAGAGGTAGGGAGAGAGAGAGAGAGATAGAGGTAGAGAGGTAGGGAGAGAGAGAGAGATAGAGGTAGAGAGGTAAAGAGGTAGGGAGAGAGAGAGAGAGATAGAGGTAGAGAGGTAAAGAGGTAGAGAGGTAGGGAGAGAGAGAGAGATAGAGGTAGAGAGGTAAAGAGGTAGGGAGAGAGGTAGAGAGGTAAAGAGGTAAGGAGAGAGAGAGAGGTAGAGAGAGAGAGATAGAGAGAGAAAGTAGATAGAGAGAGAGGTAGGGAGAGAGAGAGAGAGAGAGAGAGAGGTAGAGAGAGAGAGAGAGAGATAGAGGTAGAGAGGTAAAGAGGTAGGGAGAGAGAGGTAGAGAGGTAAAGAGGTAGGGAGAGAGAGAGAGATAGAGAGAGAAAGTAGATAGAGAGAGAGAGAGAGGTAGAAAGAGAGAGGTAGAGAGAGAAAACAAACAGAGAGAGAGAGAAAAAAGAGAGGTAGAGGTAGAGAGAGAGAGAGAGAGAGAGAGGTAGAAAGAGAGAGGTAGAGAGAGAAAACAAACAGAGAGAGAGAGAAAAAAAGAGAGGTAGAGAGAGAGAGAGAGAGAGGTAGAAAGAGAGAGGTAGAGAGAGAGAGAGAGAGAAAGACCGAGCGAGAGAGAGAGCGTGAGAGTGTTTTCTAATTGTCAGAACGGTTAAAAGGTATAGTAGCCACAAGTTGTGCCCCTCCAGCCCACCAGTAAGAATTGTATTACAAGATTGTGTCACCTTGTAACAGAGAAATGTTTACATACACAGAAAGATACTTAAGAGACTCAGACTCAGCGTGGAAATATAGTGTTGAGTTAAATTGGGTTGTTATTGATTGTTGTGTGTGTGTGTGTGTGTGTATGCAGGTGTTTGAGCGGATGCTGAAGTGTGATCGTGTGTATGAGAAGAGTAAACTGCGGTTGAGGCTGAGGGAGGTGGGATACTCCGGCCTTTCCCTCCTCTTCTCCGACCTCCAGATCACCCCCAGCCTTGTGAAGTGCCTCATCAACCAAGTGCTGCACACAGGTCAGTGTGTGATCCATCAACAGAGAATATTTATGTGAAGGTGTATGTACAGTATGTGCACCTTTAACATATATATATATATATATATATATATATATATATATATATATATATATATATACTACTTAGAAATGCATAACTTCACATCAACTCCTGTAAACGTACAGTTTTACACATGCATGTTTCTTTAAACAGCAATAATATATATATATATATGTATGTATTTCTCCATTGGCTGGTTCTGATGTATAGAATGTGTAAGAGCTATTTTTCCAACATAAGCTGTTTGTCAGGAATCACTTGCGATCGCTGGACTAGCAAGCTCAGCAATCAATAGCAGCAACACTTACAATAATTAAGCCTTCTTCTAAATGTAATGAGCCTCACCTGACCTTCTGACCCCCAGACACTGTGGTGAACTATAAAGACCTGATGGCTCTGGTGCAGCTGACCCATCGGGCCGGGCCCAGCGTCCGCCTGCTCGTCTGTAAGAGGGTAAGACATTTAGACGCTTCTGCACAAACAAATACAGACACGCCCACTCACAGTGACGGAGATAGTATATATATATGTATTAATATAATATAATAATATAGTGTTCTTACATGCTTACACATATAGAGCTGCATTAAGTAACACTGAACTCCAATATGGAATTATATATATGTGACTTTTATTAACTGTTTGGGAGCCAGTAGTTTTAAAGATCCACGATATATTTAGAAACTCATGTTGTGTTGTGTTAAATGTCAGTATATTGTGTCATTAAAGAAAAACGTATCTTAATTTTTTTTTCTATGTCAAATGAACATGTTGGCTACATTGTAGGGGTGTAAAAACATATTGAAATATTGAATATCGGGATATTATGTTAAGTGATACTGTATCGATTCTCAAAAACACAGTATCGATACACAGATTGGCAGACAGTGAATCACTGTGTGTTGTGTTTAAACCCCTGACCACTAGATGGCAGTGTTGTAATCCATTTTTAGCTCCACTATAACATTAACAAGTAGCACAAGGATGCAATGCTATTGTAAACATTGATAAACCTGTTCATATCACTTTACTTACAATATCACGATTGATTTAAATTGTGACCGCTGTATCGTGATATGTATTGTGTCATACATTGTGTACAATTTTTAAGATGAATGGACCAATAGAAATGCTCCAAAATAATTCCATTGACTTACATTGAAACTTACATTGAAAGTAAAGAACGTCTTTATCCTCTGCTGGAAAGTTAATATTTAATAGATGCTTGTTTTTCTTTGGACAGTATACATATAAGTATAATGGACCTGTGTGTGTGTGTGTGTGTGTGTGTGTGTGTGTGTGTGTGTGTGTAGTTGTACTCTCTGCTCCAGTCACAGTCGGACGCTGCGGTGCAAATTTCTCGCCAGCTGTGTTGGCAGGACACTCTGATGCGCCTGTTGATCCGGACCCCCGGGAGCGAGGGCAGCGCCAGCTCGGGCCGGGCTGACTCGGCCAGCCTGGGCAGTCTGGAGCTCGGCCGCAGCAGCGGGGGAAACAGGCTGGAGCCTCCGCTCGACCGGAGGGCGCTATCGAGCAGCGTGGGGAAGCTGAGTGATGAGAAAGACAGCGTTTCCGACAGCAGGTCGCTAGACAGCCTGGACAACGGGGACATGCTGTCCCTCGCCGAGACGCCAGGGGACGCTCCCTTCAATTACTACGTAAATAGATCCCCCAAGGCTGGCAAAGCCGTGGGCCTGAGTTTGGACCTGTCCCAGGTGCACCTGTTCGATCAGGGGGACAGCGGGAGTCAGACCCCTGGGAGCATGCCCAGTACGCCTTCACCGCTGGAGAACTCCAAGCCTTTTCCTGGAGCCCCGGCGGAGCGAGAAGCAACTTCCTCTCTGCCAGATGACAGCTTCCTGTTCAGCGATAATGTCTCTCTGGGGGAGTCGTTTAACAGCACTGAGGTGAGGCAGGAGTCCCTGGGGGTGATACGTACTTGGGCCCAAATTCTAGGCCCTTAATTCAAACACAGTCGCAAAGCGAGCCAGTGTTAGTGTGACACAGAGGTGGAAACCACAAAAGGTATAACAGTTAACAAAATATAAGACCATCATCAGGTTACCTGACCTTACAAACCTCTCACAGTGTGGGGCTTTCACTCTGAGCAACTGACCGAAGATCTAAAACTAAAGATAATAAACTCTTACAAAGCAGGAAACAACTGTAAAGGTCATATAAGCACCTTACAAACATCATTAGAAGGTGGAGGTTAAAGGAAACTGCTGTTACTGCTCATCAGGTATGCAAAGCAAAACCCCCACATCACTGCTCACCAGACCTGTGTGAGAGCCAGTTGCACAGGAGGTGGATTGTGAGGATCATGAGAAGAAAAGATTCTATAACACACAGTCATAAACAGTTTAACCTCTTAACATTCCAGCCCTTTTTACAAATTTCCACCTGAGAATACATACCCAAATCTTGAAGCTTTTCACTAAAACACTGCATAAACTAGTGAAGTTTTTTAATGATGTAATGTTCCGAAAAGCCTTCAAATTTGTACTAGAAAGCACTAAAGGCATTGAAATTGCAATGCCCCAAATATGTTGAAAACAACAACAAAAAAAAGCGCTTTTCTAATTTTCATTTTAGAATTTAAATTTTAGTGGCTACCAAAAATGGAGTTAATGTGCTCCAAGACTTTTTTCTTTAGAAAAATGTGTCTGCATGTGTCTACAGTCACCAGAAAAAAATTGGAGTTGATTTCTTTTACTGATTTGAAGTTATTCAAGCTGGAGTACAGTGTGAACAAAAAATATATATATATTTGACATATACATAAATCCTACATATTAAAATGTATTTCTTCACTTTCCTTGACAAAATAATGTCATGCATGATTTTTAGGCCTATTTTTACCATATTTTACATGTTTATTATAAGTCCATAACTAAATAAACTTTCTTAAAACAACTCA
>CM038704.1:50864044-50951544 GCA_021613375.1 Megaleporinus macrocephalus
AATTTCTATAGAAAATACTGCAAGCTTTTCCTTTAAACTATACTCTGGGAACTCCAAAGCAGAGACTCTACAGCTTTGTGACAGTGACAGCTTTGAGAAGCCAAATAATAACACAATTGTTTTAATAGTGGAACCCAAAAAATATTATATATACATGTTATTGAATATTTCTGATCCTTTTCCTGGTTCCTGGCCATAGACAGGAGTCAGAGGAACTTTCTGTACTTGTTAAAAATCCAGTTCTAGAGCTAACCTAGCTGCTCTGAGGTAATACCAGTCACTTTAGCCTGTATGTGTAACAGAAGTTCCTAAGCTCAAGCTGAACTTAATGAGTAGATCCATCAGGTGAGCGGTCATTCTTCGACAGTACATCGCTCGGTCACCCTTAGCTGAGGCTTACTGGTGTAAGAAAATCAGCCACAGGTGTTTTGGTGCAGTCTGGTTGAAATTCTTGTAAAGAGTCTACAATCAGATTGATATTGTGTTAAAAGTGTTTCTTTGTTGTTTAGTATTATATGAAATTATCTTCATAGCTTTTATTGAAGTGTCCACATATTTTCTGGGCGACTGTATATTGTATATACTGTATATACTGTATATAATGGCAACTTTACAGGAGAGAACAAAAACTTACCTTACTTTCAATGTAACTCTATGGAACCAGAATTTCCAGAAAGCTATTTTTGGAGCATTTCTATTGGTCCAGTCATCATGCATTGTCACACATTGTAAACAACAGCTGCTGGGTTCAAATAAGGTAGTAATAGGGGTGTGCCATATCGTATTGTGCACAATAATATCGCCAACATTTTCAAATATCGTCAATGATATTATACCCTGAAATATCGAGCCATATCATCCATCCCTAATTATCACACCAGGTACTACTTTTACTGTTTTTAGAAAAAGAAAAATTCTCACTTTTCTCGTTTCCTATCATATATCTACTAGAGACACATTTTATCCAGTATCATCACTTTACTTCAGTCCTGGATATATGGAGATATTTGGAGTGCGTTATTTAGTATCATGACATTCTGGATCATTGACTTCTGTTACAATCTGATGAAAATTCTTTCATTTTCATTTAGTTGCAGTAGTGTATTCTAGAAATATATATTTTTTTGTTCACTGTTTTGTCATATCGCCAAGAGTATCATTATCGCAAAAACACCATGAAATATCGTGATATTATTGTAGGGCCATATCGCCCACTCCTAGGTACTAATATAACAATGGACAGAAATGGAGACGCATGGTTTTCTGCAGTGATATATGATCTAAGAACTTTCCAGTGTAGCCAAGTTGGTCAAAGCTGATTCAAATCCACTCTTATTGAATTAGTATTCTGGATTGACTCTAAATGCTGGATTGCGCCCCCCTGTGTCCTGGGTTTGTAATAGCAGCTGCTGTTTCTTTCCTCAGATAATCCCGTATATGAAACAGTACGAGATCGAGACCTTCAGCCAGGGCCACGAGAGCATGGCCTTGTTCTGGAAGGACTGCTACGAAGCCTTCATGATTAGCCTGCACCGCCGAGAGAGAGAGAGGGGAGAGAGCAAGATCCGCTTTCAGGTAACACATATTTAAATATGGGTGACGACCCGACCACCTGAAAATATATAGCGGGAAACTTCATCCTAACTCAAATAAAACACAAGAAGAGAAATGAAATGTTATTCATTGTTTTAACAGTAAAGGCCCGGACTATCCAAACGTGTTTATTGGCCAGAACCTTTGCGATACAATAAGTATCGTGATACGGTGGTCACGATTCAATATATCATGATATATTGCGATACTGCAAGCAAAGAGATTTTTCAAATCCTACTATTAAAACACACCACTGTATGAACAGGTTTATCAATGCTTACAATAGCACTGCACCCTTGTGCTGCTTGTTAATGTTGGAGTGGAGCTGAAAATGGATTACAACACTGCCATCTAGTGGTCAGAGGTTTAAACACAACACACACTGATTCTCTGTCTGCCAGGAATACATTTCACTGGGAAAGCCTCATGTGGAGTCCCTCAGGGTTCAGTTCTAGGGCCACTGTTTTTTGTACATTTCCATTAAGAAATATGCCATATTTATCAGTTGTGTGTTACATACCTGATTCTAATAATTCAGGAAAATCTGTGAAACTGAGTTCCACCATATATTATCTTATATTATCTCAACAGTTTCAACAATGTATCTCTTTAATTTGGCTTTTTTTTATTGCTTTATATGATTTTTGTTTAATTCTTCTATTGCTGTTAAGCTTTATCGCTTATGTATCAGCTATAAAAGTATTTTGATCTGCTGCTAGTATGAAAAGTTCTGTATAAATGATGTTAACAGTAGCATTGAGTCCTTGTGCTACTTGTTAATGTTGGAGTGGAGCTGAAAATGGATTACAACACTGCCATCTAGTGTTCAGAGGTTTAAACATAACACACAATGATTCACTGTCCGCCAGGAATACATTTCGTTGGGAAAGCGTTTGTCTTATAATGTTAAAATTTCATGTGGAGTCCCTCAGGGTTCAGTTCTAGGGCCACTGTTTTTTTGTACATGTCCATAAAGAAATATACCATATTTATTTTTTGTGTGTCACATATTTTCTATACCTGATTCTAATAATTCAGGAAAATTTGGCATTTTTTTGATTTTAGATTTTTATTTAATGCTTCTGTTTATTTCCTTCTATTGCTGTTAAGGTTTATCGCTTATGTATCAGCTATAAAAGTATTTTGATCTGCTGCTAGTATGAAAAGTTCTGTATAAATGATGTTAACAGTTACGTAACCAGATTAAAGAAACGTTAATTACTAAATTAACAGTAATTTAATGAAACTTTCCAAACAGGAGCAGTTTGTGGAGCCGTTTTCTCGCCGCGGCCGGCAGGAGAACCTGCGGTATAACAGCATGTTGAAGCAGATCCACACTCAGAACAGCGCCATCCTCAGGCAGTGGAAGGCAGCACGCAGGGGACTCATGTGTGAGAGAGGACCCTGGGTGGACAAGTGAGTGTCACTTTGAAGTCATTAACATTACAACTGTTGCTACCTACTTAAATCTATCACCAGTGTTCACCCCTAGATCACCCTTACACACTACAATACTCACTCCTACTGACCACCAGTGTTCACCCCCAGATCACCTTTAAACACTACAATACTCACTCCTACTGACCACCAGTGTTCACCCCCAGATCACCCTTACACACTACAATACTCACTTCTACTGACCACCAGTGTTCACCCCCAGATCACCCTTAAACACTACAATACTCACTTCTACTGACCACCAGTGTTCACCCCCAGATCACACTTACACACTACAATGCTCACTCCTACTGACCACCAGTGTTCACACCAGATCACCCTTACACACTACAATACTCACTCCTACTGACCACCAGTGTTCACCCCCAGATCACCCTTACACACTACAATACTCACTCCTACTGACCACCAGTGTTCACCCCAAGATCACCCTTAAACACTACAATACTCACTTCTACTGACCACCAGTGTTCACCCCCAGATCACCCTTACACACTACAATGCTCACTCCTACTGACCACCAGTGTTCACACCAGATCACCCTTACACACTACAATACTCACTCCTACTGACCACCAGTGTTCACCCCCAGATCACCCTTACAAACTACAATACTCCCTCCTACTGACCACCAGTGTTCACCTCTCAGATCACCCTTACACACTACAATACTCACTCCTACTGACCACCAGTGTTCACACCAGATCACCCTTACACACTACAATACTCACTCCTACTGACCACCAGTGTGCACCCCAGATCACCCTTACACACTACAATACTCACTCCTACTGACCACCAGCACCATCAGCTCAGCTTCTCCTTCACCAGTTCTCCTGTTTCCACCTTAAATGGAGGTGCAGGTGCGTTCTGGCTCCTGCTGCACTGTTTAAGGTGGAACAGGAAAACTGGTGAATGATGCTTCACCCTCGGGCGCTCGGTAGGAGTGAGTATTGTAGAGTGAACAGTTGGTCTGGGAGTGATGTGACTGGTCACTGGTGAGAGATTTAAAACTACAGCTACATACATACGGTGTGTGTGTTTGTGTTCAGGCAGCAGAAGGAGATGTACTGGAAGTTGTCTAGCGCAGAGAATTACTCTCGTATGCGTCTGAAGCTGGTGAGGAACTATAACTTTGATCTTCATCGAGAGGCCAGTGCTCTCCGGGACAACCTCGGTGAGACCCCACACACTAAAACACTACTGTACGAGAGTCTGAGAGCCCTGATAGTTTAAAAACCTTTATCTGATCAATAAGTGTACGTTCACCACCAGGTCTGATTAGAACAGATGTAAATAATCAGACATACAATACAAAGTAACATGAATATGTTATTGTGAGAGAAGTAGATCAGATCTTGATCCAGTTTGAAGAACAAAGTTAGGTTCCAGATTTCTCCTGGACGCCCCAGACATTGTATGAATGTGTTCAGTTCCTTCAGCAGTAAATCTTGATTTATCTTAATGAAGTACTGAGCAGTCAAAGCAGGTATTAGATGAGAACTGATAATAATACTGGGTTGTTTAGGAGAAGTCTGGTTTATCTAGTGAACTGAGTGTGTCTGTAGTGTGAACTGAGTGTGAGGCGGTCAGTGAGGAGATCTTTATGAAGTGTGTTTGTGAGCAGGTGTGCCGCAGCAGCCGGTCAGCGCTGAGTCTCTGCTGTTGGAGGCGGTGAAGCAGGTGAAGGTCAGTGATCTGGAGGAGGAAATACTGGACCTGCCAGAGGAGGAGCAGAGCAGCAGCACCCAGTGAGTCACTCACACCTCACTCCCAACGTCCAGCTCTCACTGACTGAGACCTGAATCAGTTCACAATCAACTCACTATCTCACTCTCACTGTCCCTCTCTCTCTCACTCTCTCTATCTCACTCACTGTCTCTCTCTCGCTCTCTCTATCTCACTCTCACTGTCCCTCTCTCTCTCACTCTCTCTATCTCACTCTCTCTCTTTTTCTCCTCTCTATCTCTCTCACTGTCTCTCTATCTCTCTCTGTCTCACTCGCTCTCTCTCTCTCTCACTGTCTCTCTCTCTCTCTATCTCTCTCTCTCACTGTCTCTCTCTCTATCTCTCTATCTCTCTCTGTCTCACTCGCTGTCTCTGTCTCTCTCTCTCTCTCTTTCTCTCTTTCTCTCTCTCTCTCATTCACTGTCTTTCTCTTTCTACCTCTCTCTCTCTTTCTCTCTCTCTTGCTCACTGGCTCTCTCTCTCTCCCTCTCTCTCACTCACTATCTCAATTTCCCTTTCGCTCACTGTCTCTCTCTGTCTCTCTCTCACTATCTCACTCTCTCTCTCACTCACTTCTCTCTGTCTCTTTCTCACTTTGTCTCTCTTGCACTCTCTCCCTTTTTCTCTTCCCCTCTCTTTCTCTCCCTCATTCTCTCTCTCTTTCTCCTCCTCTCTGTCTCTCTCTATTTCTCTCTCCCTCCCTTTCTCTCCTCCCCTCTTTCTCTCCCTCACTCTTTCTCTTTCTCCCACTCTGTCTCTCTCTCTCTGTCTCCCCCTCTCTATCTCTCTCTCTGTCTCACTCGCTCTCACTCTCTGTCTTTCTCTCTCTCTCACTGTCTCTCTCTCTCTCTCTCTCTCTCTCTCACTGTCTCTCTCTCTCTCACTGTCTCTCTCTCACTGTCTCTCTATCTCTCTCTCTCTCTCTCTCTCTCTCTCTCTCTCTCTCAGGGCGGATGATGAGGATGCGGGTCAGAAAGAGAAGCTGGTGATGTCGGAGGATTGTGAGTTGGTCACCGTGGTGGACGTTTATCCCGGCCGTCTGGACATCACCACACACCACATCTACTTTTACGACAGCAGCACAGAGAAAGAAGAAGGTGAGCTAATACTTACTTATTATTATTATTATTATTATTATTATTATTATTATTATTATTATTATTATTGACCTATTTAAAATGAGCTCAACAAGGAAACACAGACAGTCAGAGCTGTTTGGAGTATATAGGGTTAATAAGGTGCAGCAGTGACAGAATAACTAACAGGGAGAGTCTGAAGGGCCCTTGAGTGAGACACCAGACCCCCAACTGCTCCCCGGTACTGTGGATAGGGCTCTCACCACTCCGGACAAGTGTGCTCACAGCCCACTCATATGTCTGTTCACTAGTGTGTGTGTATGTATTTGAGTGTTTCACTGCCCCCTAGTGTGTGTGTATGTTCACTAGTGTGTGTGTATATGTGAGTGTTTCACTGCCTTCTAGTGTGTGTGTATGTTCACTAGTGTGTGTGTATATGTGAGTGTTTCACTGCCTTCTAGTGTGTGTGTATGTTCACTAGTGTGTGTATATGTGAGTGTTTCACTGCCTCCTAGTGTGTTTGTTCACTAGTGTGTGTGTTTGTATTTGAGTGTTTCACTGCCCCCTAGTGTGTGTGTATGTTCACTAGTGTGTGTGTATATGTAGTGTTTCACTGCCTTCTAGTGTGTGTGTATGTTCACTAGTGTGTGTATATGTGAGTGTTTCACTGCCTTCTAATGTGTGTTCACTAGTGTGTGTGTTTGTATTTGAGTGTTTCACTGCCCCCTAGTGTGTATGTTCACTAGTGTGTGTGTATATGTAAGTGTTTCACTACCTTCTACTGTGTGTGTGTATGTTCACTGGTGTGTGTGTGTGTGTGTGTATATGTGAGTGTTTCACTGCCTTCTAGTGTGTGTGTTCACTAGTGTGTGTATGTTCACTGGTGGGTTAACTGTGGAGGTGGGATTCTGTGGTGAGTAGCTGACCATAGCTGACCGTAGTGACCGTGCTGTGTGTCGTCCAGGTGTGGGGCAGGACTTCAAGTGGCCGCTGTCTCAGATCAGAGAGATTCACCTGCGCAGGTATAACCTGCGCCGCTCCGCACTGGAGATATTCCTGATAGACCAAACCAACTACTTCCTCAACTTCAAGAAGGAGGTCAGGATTCTCTCTTCTCACACTCCTTTTTCTCCTTATCCGTTGTTTACTCACTCCTCTTATTACCCTCTCTCTCTCTCTCTCTCTCTCTATATATATATATATATATATATATATATATATATATATATATATATATATGTCTCTCTTTTTTCCTCTCCTTCTCTCTCTCTCTTGCTCTCACTTTTTTCTCTCTCTCTCTTTCTTTCTTTCCCTCTCCTTCTCTCTCTCCCTCTCCCTCTTTCTCTCTGTCTCTGTCTCATTATCTTTGTCTCTCTCTCTCTCTCTCTCTCTCTCTCTCTCTCTCTTTCTCTCTCTCTCTCTTTCTCTCTCCCTCTTGCCCTCTCCTTCTCTCTCTCTCTGTCTCTCTCTCTCTCTCTCGCTCTCTCTCTCTCTCTTTCTCTCTCTCATTCTTTTTCTCTCTTTTTCTTTCTCTCTCTCTCTCTCTCTCTCTCTCTCTCTCTCTCTCTCTCTCTCTCTCTCTCTCTCTCTCATTCTTACTCTCTGTTATGTTTTGTGTTTGATTGACAGGTGCGTAATAAAGTGTATAACCGGATGCTGCTGCTATGCTCACTCTCTCTCCATGGCACTCGCTCACCCCAGGAGCTGCTCAAAGCCTCTGGACTCACACAGGTTAGAGGTTAAAGTTCACCCGGCATGAATACTTCAGTAACTTTTATAGAATAAAAGTCTCAAACTCTGCTTGTGAAGGGCTGCAGCTCTACATCCCATATATAGTAAAGTTTCAATCACTCTGGGACATTATTATTATTATTATTATTATTAAGCTATTTTTTTCCAGATAGGACGTTTTTATTTACTCAGTAAACACTTTATTATTAAATATTAATCAGTATTAATAGAGTAAGTAGTGCTTTTACACTTTATTATTAAATATTAATCAGTATTAATAGAGTAAGTAGTGCTTTTACACTTTGTTATTAAATATTAAACAGTATTAATAGAGTAAGTAGAGCTTTTACACTTTATTATTAAATATTAAACAGTATTAATAGAGTAAGTAGAGCTTTTACTCTTTATCATTAAATATTAATCAGTATTAATAGAGTAAGTAGTGCTTTTACACTTTATTATTAAATATTAATCAGTATTAATAGAGTAAGTAGAGCTTTTACACTTTATTATTAAATATTAATCAGTATTAATAGAGTAAGTAGTGCTTTTACACTTTATTATTAAATATTAATCAGTATTAATAGAGTAAGTAGAGCTTTTACACTTTATTATTAAATATTAAACAGTAATTTATAGAGTAAGTAGTGCTTTTACACTTTATTATTAAAAATTAATCAGTATTAATAGAGTAACTAGTGCTTTTACACTTTATTATTAAATATTAATCAGTATTAATAGAGTAAGTAGTGCTTTTACACTTTATTATTAAATATTAATCAGTATTAATAGAGTAAGTAGTGCTTTTACACTTTATTATTAATTATTAATCAGTATTAATAGAGTAAGTAGTGTTTTCCATACGTCAGTGTGTTTATTTAACTCTTTCCAAGCTTCTCCTAAACAACCCAGTATTATTATCAGTTCTCATCTAATACCTGCTTTGACTGCTCAGTACTTCATTAAGATAAATCAGTTTTGCTGCTGAAGGAACTGAACACATTCATACAATGTCTGGGGCGTCCAGGAGAAATCTGGATCTACACTTCTAACTGGATCTCAGGATGTGATGGAAACCCAGTTTAAAATGGATTGTTTGTGTTTCAGAAATGGGTGAACAGGGAGATCTCGAACTTCGACTACCTGATGCAGCTGAACACCATCGCAGGGAGAACATACAACAACCTGGCTCAGTATCCTGTGGTAAAGCTGCTCTGCTTGAATATCCTGGTGTCGTTCTGGATTCCCAGACTTCTGTTCTTTCCCAGAGTGAACACAGCCTGTTTCCGTTTCCTGCAGTTCCCCTGGATCCTGTCTGATTACACCTCCGAGGAGCTGGACCTGTCTGATCCACGCACCTTCCGGGACCTCTCCAAACCTGTAGCTGTCCTGAACGAAAAGAACGCCAAGGCAGTGAGAGAGAAGTGCGTTCACTTCACCTCCGGCTGATTTGTTGGTGTAACAGTTTAGACTGATAGCAGTTCATGCCCTGTCCATCCATCCATCCATCCATCCATTTATAAATTCCATCCATCTATCCATCCATCCATCCATTTATAAATTCCATCCATCTATCCATCCATCTATCCATCCATCCATCCATTAATAAATTCCATCCATCTATCCATCCATCCATCCATTTATAAACTCCATCCATCTATCCATCCATCCATCCATTTATAAATTCCATCCATCTATCCATCCATCCATCCATTTATAAACTCCATCCATCTATCCATCCATCCATCCATTTATAAATTCCATCCATCTATCCATCCATCCATCCATTTATAAACTCCATCCATCTATCCATCCATCCATCCATTAATAAATTCCATCCATCTATCCATCCATCCATCCATTTATAAATTCCATCCATCTATCCATCCATCCATCCATTTATAAACTCCATCCATCTATCCATCCATCCATCCATTAATAAACTCCATCCATCTATCCATCCATCCATCCATTAATAAATTCCATCCATCTATCCATCCATCCATCCATTAATAAATTCCATCCATCTATCCATCTATCCATCCATTTATCCACTTATCCATCTATCCATCCATCCATCCATCCATCCATCCATTTATCCACCCATCCATCCATTTATCCAAACAATCCATTCATCAATTTATCCACCCATCCATTTGTCCATCCATTTATAAATTCCCTCCATCCGTCTATTCATTCACCCATCTATCCATTCATTTATCCACCCATTCATCCATCCATTCATTTATAAATTCCATCCATCCATCCATTTATCCAAACAATCCATTCATCAGTTTATCCACCCATCCATTTGCCCATCCATCCATTTATAAATTCCATCCATCCATCCATCATCCACCCATCTATCCATCCATTTATCCACTCATCCATCCATCCATCCATTTATAAATTCCATCTGTCTATCCATCCATCCATTTATCTATCTATCTATTTATCTATCTATCTCTTTCTCTCTGTAGGTATGAAAGTTTTGAGGACCCTACAGGCACCATAGACCGTTTCCACTATGGGACTCATTACTCTAACGCTGCAGGGGTGATGCATTACCTCATCAGAGTCGAGCCCTTCACCTCTCTGCACATCCAGCTTCAGAGCGGCAGGTAACACAGCCCTGCTCCCTTTTACTGCCCAGTGTGATTACCCATCATCCTCTGTTCCGTACTCATGTTCTCCCTCTGACATCCAGGCTTTTCTTTATCATATCCGCATCCCTCTCTTTTCACGTCCACTCAAACACCATGGTTTCATTAAACCTACAGCCTCTAAACCGCCTGTACTTCCTCAGAGCAGATCCCCAAACACACTGACCAATACTCAGAGCAGATCCCCAAACACACTGACCAACACTCAGAGCAGATCCCCAAACACACTGACCAACACTCAGAGCAGATCCCCAAACACACTGACCCTCACTCAGAGCACATCCCCAAACACACTGACCAACACTCAGAGCAGATCCCCAAACACACTGACCCTCACTCAGAGCAGATCCCCAAACACGCTGACCAACACTCAGAGCAGATCCCCAAACACACTGACCAACACTCAGAGCAGATCCCCAAACACACTGACCCTCACTCAGAGCAGATCCCCAAACACACTGACCAACACTCAGAGCAGATCCCCAAACACACTGACCAACACTCAGAGCAGATCCCCAAACACACTGACCAATACTCAGAGCAGATCCCCAAACACACTGACCAGCACTCAGAGCAGATCCCCAAACACACTGACCCTCACTCAGAGCAGATCCCCAAACACACTGACCAGCACTCAGAGCAGATCCCCAAACACGCTGACCAACACTCAGAGCAGATCCCCAAACACACTGACCAACACTCAGAGCAGATCCCCAAACACACTGACCCTCACTCAGAGCAGATCCCCAAACACACTGACCAACACTCAGAGCAGATCCCCAAACACACTGACCCTCACTCAGAGCACATCCCCAAACACACTGACCAACACTCAGAGCAGATCCCCAAACACACTGACCCTCACTCAGAGCAGATCCCCAAACACGCTGACCAACACTCAGAGCAGATCCCCAAACACACTGACCAACACTCAGAGCAGATCCCCAAACACACTGACCCTCACTCAGAGCAGATCCCCAAACACACTGACCAACACTCAGAGCAGATCCCCAAACACACTGACCAACACTCAGAGCAGATCCCCAAACACACTGACCCTCAATCAGAGCAGATCCCCAAACACACTGACCAGCACTCAGAGCAGATCCCCAAACACACTGACCAGCACTCAGAGCAGATCCCCAAACACACTGACCAACACTCAGAGCAGATCCTCAAACACACTGACCCTCACTCAGAGCAGATCCCCAAACACACTGACCAACACTCAGAGCAGATCCCCAAACACACTGACCCTCACTCAGAGCAGATCCCCAAACACACTGACCAACACTCAGAGCAGATCCTCAAACACACTGACCAACACTCAGAGCAGATCCCCAAACACACTGACCAACACTCAGAGCAGATCCCCAAACACACTGACCAACACTCAGAGCAGATCCCCAAACACACTGACCCTCACTCAGAGCAGATCCCCAAACACACTAACCCTCACTCAGAGCAGATCCCCAAACACACTGACCCTCACTCAGAGCAGATCCCCAAACACACTGACCCTCACTCAGAGCAGATCCCCAAACACGCTGACCCTCACTCAGAGCAGATCCCCAAACACACTGACCAACACTCAGAGCAGATCCCCAAACACACTGACCAACACTCAGAGCAGATCCCCAAACACACTGACCCTCACTCAGAGCAGATCCCCAAACACACTGACCAACACTCAGAGCAGATCCCCAAACACACTGACCCTCACTCAGAGCACATCCCTAAACACACTGACCAACACTCAGAGCAGATCCCCAAACACACTGACCCTCACTCAGAGCAGATCCCCAAACACACTGACCCTCACTCAGAGCAGATCCCCAAACACACTGACCAACACTTAGAGCAGATCCCCAAACACACTGACCAACACTCAGAGCAGATCCCCAAACACACTGACCCTCACTCAGAGCAGATCCCCAAACACACTGACCAACACTCAGAGCAGATCCCCAAACACACTGGCCAACACTCAGAGCAGATCCCCAAACACACTGACCCTCACTCAGAGCAGATCCCCAAACACACTGACCAACACTCAGAGCAGATCCCCAAACACACTGACCAACACTCAGAGCAGATCCCCAAACACACTGACCCTCACTCAAAGCAGATCCCCAAACACACTGACCCTCACTCAGAGCAGATCCCCAAACACACTGACCCTCACTCAGAGCAGATTCTCAAACACACTGACCAACACTCAGAGCAGATCCCCAAACACACTGACCCTCACTCAGAGCAGATCCCCAAACACACTGACCAACACTCAGAGCAGGTCCCCAAACACACTGACCCTCACTCAGAGCAGGTCCCCAAACACACTGACCCTCACTCAGAGCAGGTCCCCAAACACACTGACCCTCACTCAGAGCAGATCCCCAAACACACTGACCCTCACTCAGAGCAGATCCCCAAACACACTGACCCTCACTCAGAGCAGATCCCCAAACACACTGACCCTCACTCAGAGCAGATCCCCAAACACTCTGACCAACACTCAGAGCAGATCCTCAAACACACTGACCAACACTCAGAGCTGATCCTCAAACACACTGACCAACACTCCGAGCAGATCCCCAAACACACTAACCCTCACTCAGAGCAGATCCCCAAACACACTGACCCTCACTCAGAGCAGATCCCCAAACACACTGACCCTCACTCAGAGCAGATCCCCAAACACACTGACCCTCACTCAGAGCAGATCCCCAAACACACTGACCAACACTCAGAGCAGATCCCCAAACACACTGACCAACACTCAGAGCAGATCCCCAAACACACTGACCAACACTCAGAGCAGATCCCCAAACACACTGACCAACACTCAGAGCAGATCCCCAAACACACTGACCAACACTCAGAGCAGATCCCCAAACACACTGACCCTCACTCAGAACAGATCCCCAAACACACTGACCCTCACTCATAGCAGATCCCCAAACACACTGACCAACACTCAGAGCAGATCCCCAAACACGCTGACCCTCACTCAGAGCAGATCCCCAAACACGCTGACCCTCACTCAGAGCAGATCCCCAAACACGCTGACCCTCACTCAGAGCAGATCCCCAAACACACTGACCAACACTCAGAGCACATCCCCAAACACACTGACCCTCACTCAGAGCAGATCCCCAAACACACTGACCAACACTCAGAGCAGATCCCCAAACACACTGACCCACACTCAGAGCAGATCCCCAAACACACTGACCAACACTCAGAGCAGATCCCCAAACACACTGACCCTCACTCAGAGCAGATCCCCAAACACACTGACCCTCACTCAGAGCAGATCCCCAAACACACTGACCCTCACTCAGAGCAGATCCCCAAACACACTGACCCTCACTCAGAGCAGATCCCCAAACACACTGACCCTCACTCAGAGCAGATCCCCAAACACACTGACCAACACTCAGAGCAGATCCCCAAACACACTGACCCTCACTCAGAGCAGATCCCCAAACACACTGACCCTCACTCAGAGCAGATCCCCAAACACACTGACCCTCACTCAGAGCAGATCCCCAAACACACTGACCAACACTCAGAGCAGATCCCCAAACACACTGACCCTCACTCAGAGCAGATCCCCAAACACACTGACCCTCACTCAGAGCAGATCCCCAAACACACTGACCAACACTCAGAGCAGATCCCCAAACACACTGACCAACACTCAGAGCAGATCCCCAAACACACTGACCCTCACTCAGAGCAGATCCCCAAACACACTGACCCTCACTCAGAGCAGATCCCCAAACACACTGACCCTCACTCAGAGCAGATCCCCAAACACACTGACCAACACTCAGAGCAGATCCTCAAACACACTGACCAACACTCAGAGCAGATCCCCAAACACACTGACCAACACTCAGAGCAGATCCCCAAACACACTGACCAACACTCAGAGCAGATCCCCAAACACACTGACCAACACTCAGAGCAGATCCCCAAACACACTGACCCTCACTCAGAGCAGATCCCCAAACACACTGACCCTCACTCAGAGCAGATCCCCAAACACACTGACCCTCACTCAGAGCAGATCCCCAAACACACTGATCAACACTCAGAGCAGATCCCCAAACACACTGACCAACACTCAGAGCACATCCCCAAACACGCTGACCCTCACTCAGAGCAGATCCCCAAACACACTGACCAACACTCAGAGCACATCCCCAAACACACTGACCCTCACTCAGAGCAGATCCCCAAACACACTGACCAACACTCAGAGCAGATCCCCAAACACACTGACCAACACTCAGAGCAGATCCCCAAACACACTGACCAACACTCAGAGCAGATCCCCAAACACACTGACCCTCACTCAGAGCAGATCCCCAAACACACTGACCAACACTCAGAGCAGATCCCCAAACACACTGACCCTCACTCAGAGCAGATCCCCAAACACACTGACCCTCACTCAGAGCAGATCCCCAAACACACTGACCCTCACTCAGAGCAGATCCCCAAACACACTGACCCTCACTCAGAGCAGATCCCCAAACACACTGACCAACACTCGGAGCAGATCCCCAAACACACTGACCCTCACTCAGAGCAGATCCCCAAACACACTGACCCTCACTCAGAGCAGATCCCCAAACACACTGACTCTCACTCAGAGCAGATCCCCAAACACACTGACCAACACTCAGAGCAGATCCCCAAACACACTGACCCTCATTCAGAGCAGATCCCCAAACACACTGACCCTCACTCAGAGCAGATCCCCAAACACACTGACCAACACTCAGAGCACATCCCCAAACACACTGACCAACACTCAGAGCACATCCCCAAACACACTGACCAACACTCAGAGCAGATCCCCAAACACACTGACCAGCACTCAGAGCAGATCCCCAAACACACTGACCCTCACTCAGAGCACATCCCCAAACACACTGACCAACACTCAGAGCAGATCCCCAAACACACTGACCAACACTCAGAGCAGATCCCCAAACACACTGACCAACACTCAGAGCAGATCCCCAAACACACTGACCAACACTCAGAGCAGATCCCCAAACACACTGACCCTCACTCAGAGCAGATCCCCAAACACACTGACCAACACTCAGAGCAGATCCCCAAACACACTGACCCTCACTCAGAGCAGATCCCCAAACACACTGACCCTCACTCAGAGCAGATCCCCAAACACACTGACCCTCACTCAGAGCAGATCCCCAAACACACTGACCAACACTCAGAGCAGATCCCCAAACACACTGACCAACACTCAGAGCAGATCCCCAAACACACTGACCAACACTCAGAGCAGATCCCCAAACACACTGACCAACACTCAGAGCAGATCCCCAAACACACTGACCCTCACTCAGAACAGATCCCCAAACACACTGACCAACACTCCTCTACTCGTCTATTCATCCCTCGTTCTTCACGCTGCTTAAGCTTTTCACACTTTACACTTTTAACAGTTACTCATGTTGTTCCATCGTCTGTGCTGTGATTGTTGTATGTCTGTGACTCTCGTGTTATCAGTTTATAGTCTATATGTTTCATTTGCTAATTACCTGTAATGTGTATGCATCTATGGGTGATATTGTTATTATTATTATTATTATTATTATTATTATTATTATTATTATTATTATTATTATATAGTTATACATTAAAGTCTTGGTTTCTCTCACTGTTTCTTCCCAGTTATTGTTCCCCCGCTGCTTTGCTGTATTCTAGTTTTCTAGTTTTTTATAGAGTTTGATTAAAATTGTATTAATATAAATTCTCTTCCGCAGGTTTGACTGTGCAGACAGACAGTTCCATTCCATCCCCGCCACCTGGCAGACCCTGATGGATAACCCCAATGACGTTAAAGAGCTAATACCAGAGTTCTTCTACTTTCCTGAGTTCCTCGAGAATCAGAACGGTGAGCAAGGCCTTATATCTAAACAGGAGCATCAGGATTATGTGTGTACAAGAACGCAGACTTGATCATGTTATTAGGGCTGACCCGAATAGCGTTTCCTAAGATCCGGATATTCACTACCAATCAGTGCCGAATATCCGGAGCTTAGGAAACGTTTGTTTTTTTTAACCAAACACATTAAAAAGATTAAAAATACTACTCAACGAACGATTGCCTGAATACCAAAATTAAAAACCGAATACCTACTCAACGAGCGAATACCAAAATTAAAAACCCCATACCTACTCAACGAACAAATACCAAAATTAAAAACCCAGTACCTACTCAACGAGCGAATTCCAAAATTAAAAACCCAATACCTACTCAACGAGCGAATACCCGAATACCAAAATTAAAAACCCAATACCTACTCAACGAGAGAATACCAAAATTAAAAACCCAATACCTACTAACCGAGCGAATACCAAAGTTAAAAACCCAATACCTACTCAACGAGCGAATACCAAAATTAAAAACCCAATACCTACTCAACGAGCGAATACCAAAATTAAAAACCCAATACCTACTCAACGAGCGAATACCAAAATTAAAAACCGAATACCTACTCAACGAGCGAATACCAAAATTAAAAACCCAATACCTACTAACCGAGCGAATACCAAAATTAAAAACCCAATACCTACTAACCGAGCGAATACCAAAATTAAAAACCCAATACCTACTCAACGAACGAATACCAAAATTAAAAACCCCATACCTACTCAACGAGAGATAACCAAAATTAAAAACCGAATACCTACTAACTGAGCGAATACCAAAATTAAAAACCCAATACCTACACAACGAGAGAATACCAAAATTAAAAACCCAATACCTACTAACCGAGCGAATACCAAAATTAAAAACCCAATACCTACTTAACGAGCGAATTCCAAAATTAAAAACCCAATACCTACTTAACGAGCGAATTCCAAAATTAAAAACCCAATACCTACTAACCGAGCGAATACCAAAATTAAAAACCCAATACCTACTAACCGAGCGAATACCAAAATTAAAAACCCAATACCTACTCAACGAACGAATACCAAAATTAAAAACCCCATACCTACTCAACGAGAGAATACCAAAATTAAAAACCGAATACCTACTAACCGAGCGAATACCAAAATTAAAAACCCAATACCTACTAACCGAGCGAATACCAAAATTAAAAACCCAATACCTACTCAACGAACGAATACCAAAATTAAAAACCCCATACCTACTCAACGAGAGAATACCAAAATTAAAAACCGAATACCTACTAACTGAGCGAATACCAAAATTAAAAACCGAATACCTACTCAACGAGAGAATACCAAAATTAAAAACCCAATACCTACTCAACGAGAGAATACCAAAAATAAAAACCGAATACCTACTAACTGAGCAAATACCAAAATTAAAAACCGAATACCTTCACAACGAGAGAATACCAAAATTAAAAACCCAATACCTACTCAACGAGCGAATACCAAAATTAAAAACCCAATACCTACTTAACGAGCTAATTCCAAAATTAAAAACCCAATACCTACTCAACGAGCGAATACCAAAATTAAAAACCCAATACCTACTAACCGAGCGAATACCAAAATTAAAAACCCAGTACCTACTCAACGAGCGAGTCCAGCCCTACACGTTATATCACTAGTAGTTAACAGTAACGTACATCAGTTAACTGTAATGACATACAGGAAGAATTGAGTTCAGTTAACTCATGTATTATACACTACACGTCTTGGTGATCAGGTTTTCATTGTTTCTTTTCTTGCTTAATCTCCTACATACATTGTTAAAAGCTATACTAGGACTAGCAAGTAACGGGTGAGGGGGCCTATCTTTGTCCCAAACATGACCACCATACTGGATCAAGAGCAAGTTTTTCCAATGGGAAGGTGGTCATGTAGAAGATCAAAGAAGTCCAGGCTTGCTGAACACAGATCTGAAGGTGCAGTCCAGCACCAGCGCACTGAACATGTTTAATGTGGTTGTTGTTGTAACTTTCTGTGTTGATAACGTTTGAACCACAAGAGATATTACAAATCTGATTACATCAATCAATTTCTGAGATAGGCCCCCACACCCATTACTTGCTGGGGTATTGTGTGTGAACTAATTGATTTTTAGTTTTATACACAGTTTAAAATTCATAGTTGTCCTGTACATTGTGTGAAAGTTTCATTATGATTGGACCAAGAGAAATACTCCATTGAGTTACATGGGACGCACATAGGCACATGGACACGATCATTTTAGTGGATTCAGATCAATTCATATCAGCCTTCTCAATACCAATAATGGCAATACAAAAATTAGTCCTGGCTAGGGGTGGGTGATATGGCCCTACAATAATATCATGATATTTTTGTGATAACGATACTCTCGGCGAAATGACTAAACATTGAATAAAAAAAAATATTTCAATATATATATATATATATATATATTAATATTTTACACTACTGCAACACAAGGAAAATTAAATTGTGTTATTGCATATGATATGATATGGCACACCCCTAACTCAGATATTAAAAAATACAAGAACTCTTACTAAAATCAGAAACGCGTGGGAACATGAACTAGGTACTACTTTCACGGAGCAATGGTGGGACAAAGCAATGAACAAAGTACGCTCAAGCTCATTTTGTGCAAGACTCCAGCTGATTCAGTTTAAAGTACTACACAGAGTGCATCTCTCCGAGTCTCAATTATCTAAATTCTATCCGAATGCTGTCAGTGATCAATGTGATAGGTGTGGTGCTACTCCATGTAACTTAAGTCACATGTTCTTTTTTGTCCCTCTGTACATAAATTTTGGTCAGAATACTTTAAGATTATGACAAAAGTTCTGGGCATTAACATCAGTAAGAACCCTTTTGTCGCAATATTTGGTTTTTCTACTGATTTACTTGTGCTCGATAAGGTTCAGTCGGAAATAATAGCATTTACGTCTTTATTGGCGAGACGTTGCATATCACTACTGTGGAAGTCTTCAAAACCCCCTTCCATTTCAAGGTGGCTCCGAGATGTCATGCATTTTCTTACTATGGAAAAGATAAGATCTACCTTGAAAGGCAATACTGCAACATTTTACTCTAAGTGGAATCCTTTCTTTATTTTTTTCAATTCACTTCAGTTTAGGCCGGCTGATTGAGGGGATTATTATTTTTCTTTCTTTTATTTTTATTTTATTTATTTTTTTCTTTCTTTCTTTTTTTTCTGTCTTTCTCTTCTTCTTTTTTATTCCTTTATTTATTTATATATTTTTCTAAGTGTTAATAGGTTGATGGGAGGGAAGGGAGTAGAGGGGAGGTGGGGCAGGGATAGGGGAAAAAAAAGGGGAAAGAAATAATGGAGGAGATATTTGGCCTGCCCTGTGGGGCTGGCATTTTCGAAGTGCATAGCTTTTTGTTCTTTCTGGTTGTTATTTTATATATGTTTATATATAGTATATAATATATATATATATATATATATAATTATATATGATATGTATGATGCGTATATATATATATGTGTGTGTGTGTGTATATATATATATATATATATATATATATATATATATATATATATATATATATATATATATATATATATATATATATTTTTTTTTTTTTTTTTTTTTTTTTTTTTTTTTTTTTTTTTTTTTTTTCTGTGTTTTCTCTTTTGGACAGCAACGTTATGTTAATTATTTCTTTTTTTGGTGTATAGAAACGCATCCAATTAAAAAAAAAAAAAAATACAAGAATTTTCTTCAGATTGTAACAGAAGTCAATGATCCAGAATGTCATGATACTAAATAATGCACTCCTAATATCTCCATATATCCAGGACTGAAGTAAAGTGAATGATACTGGAGATAAAATCTGTCTCTAGTAGATATATGATGGGAAATGAGAAAAGTGTGAATTTTTCTTTTTCTAAAAACAGTAAAAGTAGTACTCTGGTGTGATAATTAGTGATGGGTGATATGGCTCTATATTTCAGGGTACAATATCGTTCACTATATTCAAAACTGTTGGTGATATTATTGTGTATGATACGATATAGCACACCCCTAGTCCTGGCTTTAGGTTATTTGCCCAAATATTGCTTGAATTCTTCTCCCTGCTGTCTGTATGCTCATTTTTTCTTTCACTCCTCCCCCTCCCTCTCTCTCTTTCTCTTTCCACCTGGCAGGCTTTGACCTGGGTCGCCTGCAGATATCTAAAGAGCGTGTGAATGATGTGGTTTTGCCTAAGTGGGCCAAATCTCCAGAGGACTTCATTTACAAGCACCGCAAAGCTCTGGTACGGTCTTTCTTTACCTCGTCCTTTCATTTCGTTCCCACTGACCTCAGTCCGGGCCTGAAAGCCAACATTCCACAGCCTCACTTAGTTCCTTTCCTTTGTGTCCGATGACCTGAAAACACCCGAATGGCATAGAATCTAATGAAAGGAGGAGCATTTCTATTGAGTTTGAGATATATATATATATATATATATATATATATATATATATATATATATATATATATACACACAGTGGGGTCACATTATTATGACCTCTTGCTAATGTCCAGTATAACCGCCGTGTGCAGCACAGACAGCAGCTGGACGGACTGGGAGACTCAGTAAGGTCCTCGTAGGTGGTCACAGGTATCTGAAGGTATCATGCTGACTGCATGAATGCACAGCTGCTGGAGGGAGCCATAGAGCCAACACCACCATCCAGGTGGTCCCATATATATATATATATATATATATATATATATATATATATATATATATATATATATATATATATATATATATATATATATATATATTCTATATAGGGCTAGTAATACATTTCAATAATAGTAATTAATAAAATGTTTTCTTTAAAACTGTACTATATGCAATTTAAGCAATAAAATGTTAGGAAATTATTTTATCTTATATATTTACTATTGCTCTTTAATTAAAAAAATATATATTTTATCTGATTACTCGATTAATCAATGAAATAATCAATAGAATACTCAATTGCTAAAATAATTGATAGCTGCAGCCCTAGTCACATTGCATGTTAGGTTTTTTATCAATATGTTAAACTCAGAGCTAAAAAGCAAATAAATAGAAGTTATGCAGTAAAATGTGTGATATTTAACTGTGTTCTATGTACAGAAACTTAATATTACTGAGAAAACATCAGTAAGCTGTTCATAAAGACTTCTAGAAGAACTTATGAAGCTCAGGATGCTGAACCAGGAACATACCTGTCGAAACTTTGTGAAAGGATGACTCAGCCAAGCTTAAAGTTATAGGAGTATATTTTGTAGAATTTCTTTTATTCAGTCTTAATAAATGTTTTGTTTTGCTTTATTTATGAACTATTAAATCCAAACCGCAGTGTGTGTATGTGTGTGTTTCAGGAATCTGAGTATGTCTCTGCTCATCTACACGAGTGGATTGATCTGATATTCGGATATAAGCAGAGAGGACCGGATGCTGTCGAGGCCCTCAACGTTTTTTATTACTGCACGTATGAAGGTAGGACAGATTTTATTGGAATAAATATTAATACTGCACCATTTCCCACAGATACAGAATTTATAACAGTAGTGTTAGATAAAATAAAAGCTATGATATATACAGATACATACTTTCCATATATACAGTTGGTGAGTCTGCACAGGAAATAGAATATTGTTATATATATTCCTGATTATAGAAGATAGAAGATATAAAGAGGTTAGTCTGTATATGCAGGTGTAGATGTGCTAGACTGAGGTAGCAGCAATACACACTGATCCAATACACACTGATCCAATACACACTGATCCAATACACACGGGTCCAGCACACTGATCCAATACACACTGATCCAATACACACTGATCCAATACACACTGATCCAATACACACACGGATCCAGCACACTGATCCAATACACACTGATCCAATACACACTGATCCAATACACACACGGATCCAGCACACTGATCCAATACACACTGATCCAATACACACACGGATCCAGCACACTGATCCAACACACACTGATCCAGTACACACTGATCCAATACACACACGGATCCAGCACACTGATCCAGCACACTGATCCAGTACACACTGATCCAATACACACGGATCCAGCACATTGATCCAATACACACTGATCCAATACACACTGATCCAATACACACACGGATCCAGCACACTGATCCAATACACACTGATCCAATACACACTGATCCAGTACACACTGATCCAATACACACATGGATCCAGCACACTGATCCAATACACACTGATCCAATATACACACGGATCCAGCACACTGATCCAATACACACTGATCCAATACACACACGGATCCAGCACACTGATCCAACACACACTGATCCAGTACACACTGATCCAACACACACTGATCCAGTACACACTGATCCAATACACACACGGATCCAGCACACTGATCCAACACACACTGATCCAGTACACACTGATCCAACACACACTGATCCAGTACACACTGATCCAATACACACACGGATCCAGCACACTGATCCAACACACACTGATCCAGTACACACTGATCCAACACACACTGATCCAGTACACACTGATCCAATACACACACGGATCCAGCACACTGATCCAACACACACTGATCCAGTACACACTGATCCAATACACACACGGATCCAGCACACTGATCCAACACACACTGATCCAGTACACACTGATCCAACACACACTGATCCAGTACACACTGATCCAATACACACACGGATCCAGCACACTGATCCAACACACACTGATCCAGTACACACTGATCCAACACACACACAGATCTAATTCATACACACCTGTTCCTGTTGAAGGTGCGGTAGACCTGGACGCTATCACTGATGAGAAGGAGAGAAAAGCTGTAGAGGGAATGATCAGCAACTTCGGACAGACACCCTGTCAGCTGCTCAAGGTTCGTAACTGCTGATCTAACACACACAGGACACACGGCTCATACAGATCAACTCTGACTCCACTGCTTTCCACTGCAGTTCATTCCTCACTGTGGAATATAATCAGGATGTGTGACTCAGTTGCACTGTGGGTGTTGCAAAACGTATAATATTAAATAATTTTAATTTTAATTTTAATTTAAAGATTTTCAGTGAAATCTTTCTGGTTAAGGTGGTTCATGTTGTTGTTGTTTGAAGTACTTCTGAATGGGAGTTGCGGTTGTGAGTGTATCTCCTGTGACGTGTGCAGGAACCCCATCCTGTCCGTCTCTCTGTGGAGGAGCTGGAAAAGAGGAAGTCCCGTCTGGATTCCTGCCCCCTCAGCGTCTTCGAGCACCTCACTGAACTCAAGTCCTTCTTTGTGGAGGTGATTTATTTAGTTCTTCTTTGTGTTGGATATGTGTCGTTACGTACAGTATATGATATGATTCTCTCTGTATTAAATTATTTATTATGTATTTCTCTCTGTATTAAATTATTTATTATGTATTTCTCTCTGTATTAAAATCCGACGCTGGTCTTTTAGGGTATCAGTGATCAGTGTGCCCTGGTGAAGGCTGTGGTTCCCAAAAACCAGTCCCACTCCTTCATCTCTCAGGGCAGTCCGGACACGCTGGTGAGTGTGAGCTCCTATATGACTGGATGGCTGAAGCACTGATCAAATTTAGTTCTTTTAGTAACAACAACAACAATAATAATAATAATAATAATAATTTAAAATTGTTAGTACATTATAACATTGCTCTATATATATATATATAATATGAGGTATTTTAAAAGCTGTTAAATGACTCGGTTCTCTCTGTCTCTGTTTCTCTCTCTTTATGTCTCTGTCTCTCTGCCTCTCTCTCTCTGTCTCTCTGTCTTTCTCTGTCTCTGTCTCTCTCTCTCTCTTTTTCTCTGTCTCTCTCTGTCTCTTTCTCTCTCTCTCTCTCTGTCTCTGTTTCTCTCTCTGTCTGTCTCTGTCTCTATATCTCTGTCTCTCTCTTTCTCTCTCTCTCTCTCTCTCTCTGTCTCTCTCTCTCTTTCTCTCTCTCTCTGTCTCTGTCTGTCTCTCTCTGTCTCTCTCTCTCTTTCTCTCTCTCTCTGTCTCTCTGCCTCTCTCTCTCTGTCTTTCTCTCTCTATGTCTCTGTCTCTCTCTCTGTCTCTCTCTCTCTCTTTTTCTCTCTCTCTCTGTCTGTCTGTCTCTCTCTCTCTCTCTATGTCTCTGTCTCTCTCTCTGTCTCTCTCTCTCTCTTTTTCTCTCTCTCTCTGTCTTTGTCTGTCTCTCTCTGTCTCTTTCCTGTCTCTGTCTCTCTCTCTCTTTATGTCTCTGTCTCTCTGCCTCTCTCTCTGTCTCTCTCTCTGTCTTTCTCTCTCTCTGTCTCTCTCTCTCTATGTCTCTGTCTCTTTCTATGTCTCTGTCTCTTTCTATCTGTCTCTCTCTCTCTCTCTCTCTCTTTTAGGTAACTGTGAGTCAGAACTGTCTGATAGGAACTCATGGCTGGTTGCCCTACGACAAAACCATCTCCAACTACTTCACTTTCATTAAAGACCCCACAGTGGCCAGCCAGAAGTGAGTGTTGCACACACACTCACACACACACACACACACACACACATACACACACGCACAGTCACACACACACACGCACAGTCACACACATTCAGTATTTCTGCAGAATTCTGCATGTGAGCGCTTTTTCCCATTTAAAGTGTTCTTGGTAATCGAGTGACCCCAATAATTCACATCCACAGAGCAGGTGGTCTAATATCACTGCCTCCTTTCATTCCTCGTCCTTTACCAACACCATCAGCTGACAGGTTAACGAAGAGAAACAAGGTGTTTTAGTTTTTAAGGAAAATGAGATCGTTGTAATCGCTGAAGCTCTGATGTTCTGTACGTTCTTCTTCTGTCTGTCTCTGCAGGACGCAGCGTTTTCTGGCCGGTCCCTTCTCTCCAGGTGTGGAGGTCACTGCCCGGCTGTTTGTAGTTTCTCATGACGGAAAGCTGCTGTTCAGCGGAGGACACTGGGACAACAGCCTGAGAGTGACGTCGCTGCTGAAGGGCAAAACTGTGGGGCAGCACATCCGCCACATGGGTGAGTCAACGCAAACATCAACCCAGTCAGTGTGTTCTGGGTGTCGTGTGTGTCATGTGGGTGTCGTGGGTGTCGTGTGTGTCTCATGTACGTTCTTCTGTCTGTGCAGATATAATCACCTGTCTGGCCACTGATTACTGTGGCATCCACCTGATCTCGGGCTCCAGAGACACTACCTGCATGGTGTGGCAGGTTCAGCAGCAGGTCAGTCCGAGGCAGTACGACCAGAGATGGACATTTCAGCCTCACTAGACCAGCTCACTAGACCAGCTCACTAGACCAGCTCACTAGACCAGCTCACTAGAACAGCTCACTTAACAGCTCACTTAACAGCTCACTAGACCAGCTCACTAGAACAGCTCACTAGAACAGCTCACTAACCAGCTCACTAGAACAGCTCACTAGACCAGCTCACTAGACCAGCTCACTAACCAGCTCACTAGACCAGCTCACTAGAACAGCTCACTAGAACAGCTCACTAGAACAGCTCACTAGACCAGCGCACTAACCAGCTCACTAGACCAGCTCACTAGAACAGCTCACCTGAACAGCTCACTTAACAGCTCACTAGACCAGCGCACTTGAACAGCTCATGTAATCAGCTCACTTGAACCACTTATGTGAACAGCTCACTTGAATAGCTCACTAGACCAGCTCACTAGACCAGCTCACTAGAACAGCTCACTAGAACAGCTCACCTGAACAGCTCACTTAACAGCTCACTAGACCAGCTCACTAGAACAGCTCACTAGAACAGCTCACCTGAACAGCTCACTAGAACAGCTCACTAGACCAGCGCACTAACCAGCTCACTAGACCAGCGCACTTGAACAGCTCATGTAATCAGCTCACTTGAACCACTTATGTGAACAGCTCACTTGAATAGCTCACTAGACCAGCTCACTAGACCAGCTCACTAGAACAGCTCACTAGAACAGCTCACTAGAACAGCTCACTAGAACAGCTCACTAGACCAGCACACTTGAACAGCTCATGTAATCAGCTCACTTGAACCACTTATGTGAACAGCTCACTTGAATAGCTCACTTGAATGGCTCACTAGACCAGCCCACTTGAACAGCTCTCTTAAAAAGCTCACTAGAACAGCTCACTAAACCAGCTCACTAGACCAGCTCACTAGACCAGCTTACTAGACCAGCTCACTAAACCAGCTCACTAAACCAGCTCACTTGAACAGCTCACTTAACAGCTCACTAACCAGCTCACTAACCAGCTCACTAACCAGCTCACTAGACCAGCTCACTAGACCAGCTCACTAACCAGCTCACTAGACCAGCTCACTAGACCAGCTCACTAACCAGCTCACTAACCAGCTCACTAACCAGCTCACTAGACCAGCTCACTAGAACAGCTCACTAGAACAGCTCACTAGAACAGCTCACTAGAACAGCTCACTAGACCAGCGCACTAACCAGCTCACTAGACCAGCTCACTAGAACAGCTCACCTGAACAGCTCACTTAACAGCTCACTAGACCAGCTCACTAGAACAGCTCACTAGAACAGCTCACCTGAACAGCTCACTTAACAGCTCACTAGACCAGCGCACTTGAACAGCTCATGTAATCAGCTCACTTGAACCACTTATGTGAACAGCTCACTTGAATAGCTCACTAGACCAGCTCACTAGAACAGCTCACTAGAACAGCTCACTAGAACAGCTCACTAGAACAGCTCACTAGAACAGCTCACTAGACCAGCGCACTTGAACAGCTCATGTAATCAGCTCACTTGAACCACTTATGTGAACAGCTCACTTGAATAGCTCACTTGAATGGCTCACTAGACCAGCCCACTTGAACAGCTCTCTTAAAAAGCTCACTAGAACAGCTCACTAAACCAGCTCACTAGACCAGCTCACTAGACCAGCTCACTAGACCAGCTTACTAGACAGCTCACTAAACCAGCTCACTAAACCAGCTCACTTGAACAGCTCACTTAACAGCTCACTAACCAGCTCACATACCAGCTCACTAACCAGCTCACTAGACCAGCTCACTAGACCAGCTCACTAACCAGCTCACTAGAACAGCTCACTAGAACAGCTCACTAGACCAGCTCACTAGACCAGCTCACTAGACCAGCTCACTAGAACAGCTCACCTGAACAGCTCACTTAACAGCTCACTAGACCAGCTCACTAGAACAGCTCACTAGAACAGCTCACCTGAACAGCTCACTTAACAGCTCACTAGACCAGCGCACTTGAACAGCTCATGTAATCAGCTCACTTGAACCACTTATGTGAACAGCTCACTTGAATAGCTCACTAGACCAGCTCACTAGACCAGCTCACTAGAACAGCTCACTAGAACAGCTCACTAGAACAGCTCACCTGAACAGCTCACTTAACAGCTCACTAGACCAGCGCACTTGAACAGCTCATGTAATCAGCTCACTTGAACCACTTATGTGAACAGCTCACTTGAATAGCTCACTAGACCAGCTCACTAGACCAGCTCACTAGACCAGCTCACTAGAACAGCTCACTAGAACAGCTCACTAGACCAGCTCACTTAAACAGCTCATGTAATCAGCTCACTTGAACCACTTATGTGAACAGCTCACTTGAATAGCTCACTTGAATGGCTCACTAGACCAGCCCACTTGAACAGCTCTCTTAAAAAGCTCACTAGAACAGCTCACTAAACCAGCTCACTAGACCAGCTCACTAGACCAGCTTACTAGACCAGCTCACTAAACCAGCTCACTAAACCAGCTCACTTGAACAGCTCACTTAACAGCTCACTAGACCAGCTCACTAACCAGCTCACTAACCAGCTAACTAACCAGCTCACTAGAACAGCTCACTAGAACAGCTCACTAGAACAGCTCACTAGAACAGCTCACTTGAACAGCTCACTTAACAGCTCACTTAACAGCTCACTAGACCAGCTCACTAACCAGCTCACTAACCAGCTAACTAACCAGCTCACTAGACCAGCTCACTAGAACAGCTCACTAGAACAGCTCACCTGAACAGCTCACTTAACAGCTCACTAGACCAGCTCACTAGAACAGCTCACTAGAACAGCTCACTAACCAGCTCACTAACCAGCTCACTAGAACAGCTCACCTGAACAGCTCACCTGAACAGCTCACTTAACAGCTCACTAGAACAGCTCACTAGAACAGCTCACTAGAACAGCTCACCTGAACAGCTCACTTAACAGCTCACTAGACCAGCGCACTTGAACAGCTCATGTAATCAGCTCACTTGAACCACTTATGTGAACAGCTCACTTGAATAGCTCACTTGAATGGCTCACTAGACCAGCCCACTTGAACAGCTCTCTTAAAAAGCTCACTAGACCAGCTCACTAGACCAGCTCACTAGACCAGCTCACTAGACCAGCTCACTAGACCAGCTCACTAGACCAGCTCACTTGAACAGCTCACTTAACAGCTCACTCGAACAGCTCACTCGAACAGCTCATGTAATCAGCTCACTCGAACAGCTCACTCGAACAGCTCATGTAATCAGCTCACTCGAACAGCTCACTCGAACAGCTTACTCGAACAGCTCACTCGAACAGCTCACTCGAACAGCCCACTCGGAACAGCCCACTTGGAACAGCTCACTCCGACATTAGCAGTTTGTGCTTAAATGTTTGCGTGTCTGTATCAGGGCTTAAAACTCATTTGAGAAGAGACAACAAAAAACAGTGTTTTGCTGAGAACTATAACCAAAACATATGTATAACTCATCCAGAAAGTTAAATTAAATTCTCTGTTACGGGTTAGTTGCATTATTTCCCATTAATAACGTTATTGTTCTATGCAGGCATGTGGTAAAGCCATGCTGGATGTTGGTGACGAGTCTACACTACATAGACTTTCACAGATTATCCAAAGTTCCCTGTATTTATATCTGATAGCCCTGGTCATATACACAGACTGGTCAGTCTGGGTTTTAGAATAATGGGTTTTACAAAAATAAAAGCAAGCATAGTTTCTTATCTCTGATAATTAATAATATTAGAGGTCACTAGATTTGGAGGAAGAGATGGTTCATTTAAGAGGATCTGATCTGTATTACAGTGTAATGTACTTTACAGGTTAATTAAATTGTGGACCTCAGTGTATAATACTACTACTACTAATAATAATAATAATAATAATGAGTATGTGTGTTTATAGGGTGGAGCCCCGGTTGGTCTGAGCTCTAAGCCGCTACAGGTGCTGTATGGACACACGGACGAGGTGGTCAGCGTGTGTATCAGTACGGAGCTGGACATGGCTGTTTCAGGAGCACGGGTAACTCTTCTGGACACACAGACATGGACATACAGTGTGGCAGTGTTAATATGTAATGCTGATGTAAACATCTGGGCTATGACTTCTCAGTCCACGCTGTCCTTATTTATTAAATATTAATCAGTATTAATAGAGTAAGTAGAGCTTTTTCATACGTCAGTGTTTATTTAACCCTTTCCAAGCTTCTCCTAAACAACCCAGTATTATTATCAGTTCTCATCTAATACCTGCTTTGACTGCTCAGTACTTCATTAAGCTAAATCAAGATTTGCTGCTGAAGGAACTGAACACATTCATACAATGTCTGGGGCGTCCAGGAGAAATCTGGAACCTAACTTTGTTCTTCAAACTGGATCAAGATCTGATCTACTTCTCTCACAATAACATATTCATCTTACTTTGTATTGTATGTCTGATTATTTACATCTGTTCTAAACAATGTTTTAACATCTGTTTTAAACAATGACGTTACATACATACATACATGTATATTTTCCACACATCATCCAGAATGCTGTCCTCGTATTATAGACTATTGATCAGACGTCTAATACTAATAATGCCTCATAGAATATATTGTGTGTGTGTGTGTGTGTGTGTGTGTGTGTGTGTGTGTGTGTAGGATGGTACTGTGATCATACACAGTGTGCGGAGAGGTCAGTATATGCGTTCTCTGCGGCCGCCCTGCGAGAGTACACTACCTGTGTCCATCACACACCTGGCTGTGTCCTGGGAGGGGCATGTGGTAGTTCACACCTGTGTGGAGGGGAAAGCCACACTGAAGGTAAAACACAGACACACACACACACACACACACACACACACACATACAGACACTGGCACAAATACACACTCACACATAGAATACACACACACACCACTCAAACACACACACACACTCTCTCTCTCTCACACACACACACACTCTCTCTCTCTCTCTCTGTCTCTCTCTCTCACACACACACACACACACACACACACCACTTACACATACACACCACACATACACCACACACTGTCTCACACACACACACACTCTCTCTCACACACACACACACACACACACTCTCTCTCACACACATCACTTACACATACACACCACACACACTCTCTCACACACACACACACACTCACGCACACACACACACCACAAACACACATGGAACACACACACACATACAGACACTCGCACAAATACACACAAACATACACCAAACACACAAACACTCACACATAGAACACAAACATTCTCACTCACACTAGAGCTGCAGAACTGTGGTGATGATGATGATGGTGATGATGATGATGATGGCGAAGATCACTTTGCAGAAGTTAAAATGTCCTTGAACTCTTTGAACTTAAACCCTCTGTTCACTCCATCAGTGACGTTATCCTCTCTCGTCATCCTGATCACCGGTTATGTTGGAGATTCTGTGCTCGAGCTGAACTTTGCTTGCTGTGGTTTCTCTCCTGCTTTACTTTAGACCTCTCATCACGTTATTGGGCCCACCTTAGCGCTGTTGCCCACCACAGAGCGCTGTCTCTGTCCTGCCAGTGGTTGTATTGTATGTGGATGTTGAAGGTGAAGTTGACGTGTTTGTATGTGTTTAGGATAAAAACGCGCTGCACCTGTACTCTGTGAACGGGAAGCACCTGAGCAGCGAACCTCTGAAGGAGCAGGTGACGGACCTGTGTGTGTCGGGAGAATACATCGTCATGGGCAGCGAACAGGGCTTCCTGTCCATCAGAGATCTGTACAGGTACAATCACATCCTCTCCCATCATCCCCTCCTCCTATATTTTCTATGTGAAGTACAAATATAAATCTGTTTTAATCTGTATTGTCATTGTGGTGTTATCACCGTCTCCTGTGGTTTCTATGGCAGCCTGGCGCTGTGTGTGTCTCCCATGGCAATGCGGGTGCCGATCCGGTGTGTGTCGGTGACGAAGGAGCAGTCACACATGCTGGTGGGACTTCAGGATGGAAAACTGATCGTGGTGGGGGTGGGCAAACCAGCGGAGGTAAAAAACTCCTTCAGGAACTACATCTCCCAGAGGATGCACGGATCACCCTTAATGAACACACTCAGAATGCACGCACACACACACCTGCTGCATCACTAATACACACACATACACACACACACACACACACACACACACACACACACACACACATATACATACACCTGCTACATCAATAATACACACACACACACACACATATGCATACACCTGCTACATCAATAATACACACACACACACACACACACATATGCATACACCTGCTACATCAATAATACACACACACACACACACACATATACATACACCTGCTACATCAATAATACACACACACACACCTGCTGCATCACCAATACACACACACTCACACACACACACACAAACACACTCACACACAATACACCTGCTGCATCACTAATACACACACACATATATGTAAATATACACACCTGCTGCATCACTAATACACACACACACACACACACACACACCATACACTTGCTGCATCACTAATACACACACACACACACACACCATACACCTGCTGCATCACTAATACACACACACACACACACACACACACACACCTGATGCATCACTAATACACACACATACACCTCCTGCATTACTAATACACACAAACACACACACACATACACTTACACCTCCTGCATCACTAATACACACAAACACACACGCTTACACCTGCTGCATCACTAATACACACATACACACCTGATACATCACTAATACACACACATACACACACATACACCTCCTGCATCACTAATACACACACACAAACACACACACTTACACCTGCTGCATCACTAATACATACACACACACACACACCTGATGCATCACTAATACACACACATACTTACACCTGCTGCATCACTAATACACACACGCATAAAGGCAAAAGTCAGAGACCCCCGTTCCATTTATTTAATTGCAAGTCAAATCCGGCATTAACCTTTCCTGGATCACTTCTGGTGTCACATCCATGATTTTCTACACCAGTCATGCAGAAGTATGCAGTGAGATGCAGAAGTATGCAGTGAGATGCAGTGAGATGCAGTGAGATGCAGTGAGATGCAGTGAGATGCAGTGAGATGCAGTGAGATACAGTATGACTGTTATAAAGCTTCAAATCTCAGGATTCGATCCCCCCAAACCTTTTCATCTGTTATTCACTGCAGCTATAATCGTCTTATTTGCAGTGAAAGCCCCGAACAGGCAATCAGACTCGAGACTCGAGCTGTGTCTGTAAGGTGAAGTTGGCGAGTGAGCCTAGAGAGACAGACATTGGTCCATTCAGAGTCTGGTGGAAAGACACTTCTACATTCTGGTCTCTGAGTTATTTGGCCAGACTTTAAACTTCTGTACTCTTCCATAAAGCTCTAAAAATCTAGAACCTGCTACATCACAGAACGTCTCTCTGTTTATGTTCCAGCTGCTGCCTGGAGAGACTCTTTCAGCTTTCAGCTTCTATTAGACAGTCGAGCTCAGAGTCACTTTTACTACATGTTTAAAAAACTTCTCTCTGAAACTCAGCGCTTCATTAAAACTCCACATCTTATTAGTACTTATAAATCTGATCTGAGTCTTTGGCTCAGTTTCTGCTGCTGCTGATGGAAACTGTCTGTAAAGCATTTTGAGCTGCCACTGTTATGAACAGCGCCCCATAAATAAACATTATTATTAATATTACTATTATTATTATTATTGTGAATATTAAATGAAATGAATGAAGGGTGGTCTCTGACTTTTGCACAGTACTCTCGCAGGACACTTACACGCACACCTGAAAAACAGTAATGCCTCCATTCAGCACATATACTGACAGGATCTCACATACACACATACACGTGTTCTAACCTGAGCCCTGAAGATGCAGGTGAAGGGAGGATAAGACTGTTCTCCTCACCAGAAAACTCTGAAGTACTGAAAATAGTACTGAATAGTACTGAATAGTACTGAAAATGTTGCCAAGGATCATAAACCTGACCGTTATTGTGTAAACAGTTGCCTTGTGGTCGTGTGGATGGTGATGTTAATAAATATTATTTACCAGCGGCTTGTAGTGCCGAGTGGAAACCATGGGTTAGCCAGCAAAGTCGGCTTCCTCTGAGCCTGCAGAAGTGGACTTAGTACCCAGTCACTGGACCTTGCTGACCCGTGAGCGTCACTCTGTAGCGCGAGCTCCTGTCGAGCTGTTCTGATGTATCTACCCACAGCATACCCTGACGCATCAACCGCTACTAACCCCCTCAGTAGCCGTAGCACTAATAACGATAGTCATAGTGTCGTAATGTTGTGCAACTGAAGCCTTTTAACCAAAGGGTTACTTTAGCGGGCGTGGTTTGAACCCCAGTAGACAGTTGTGGTGGGTAGTTCCCTCCCTTACACACTTCTTCCAGGTTTTTGTTCAGTTGGAACAAAGTCCTGGGCAGGATTTCTAATACCTGGCCTCTGCGGACACATTAGATTCTGGCCTCTTGGCCAAGCTTGGAGGATTAGGATTCACTCAGATTTATGTTTTTTGCACGACTGAAATAGAAACATTTTCTGAATGAGTGCCGTCTACTCACTATCCTGCTTTTCAACAGTTTGGGGACACATAGCGTCTCAGAATGTTTATAATACAGAGTGGTAGAACTGAGAAGTTCAAATCTACTCAATACATTCACGAAAGATTCACTGCGTCGTATGTCTAATGCCTCAAAGATCACAAGCTAAATGTTAATTTTTGAACTAGAACAGATTTACAGACGTTCATTTTTCCCAAAACAATATTATTTATATTCAGATTCAGTCTTAAACACTCTGTTAGAGCTCCTGTGTCTTTAAGCCCCGCCTCCCAATGAGCCCAGTGCACTCTGATTGGTCAATTCCATGCTAAGTGGTCAACAACCAGTGTGGCATCCTGCTACAAGCCCCGCCCCCACACCGTTGTGTCTGTTCTAAAGGTTCTGCTGTATCAGTTTGAGTCCGAGTCTGATCCTGAAAGTCCTGTAGAGCAAGCTGGTATATCCACCTTCACAAGCTGGACTGGAGCAGGACGTTAGTCCGTCTTTACTGGTTTAGTTCTTTGTCTGTTGTGTGAGGCCACCAATAAGGACTGTGTTACAAGATGACATTTAGCATAGACACAAATGGGAGGGCTTCCACTGCTTTGGCCTGCAGGACCCCCCAGATACTAAGGGTCTGTCTTAAAACCTACTGAGCTCCTACATGGGCAGCGTTTTACATCATAGTATGTCTCCCGACATGTAGACTGTCCCAATTCTTACATACCTTAAACATGCTGCTACTGAGGAACCTTATTTAGACCTGATTTTAAAGAAGCATAGAACTCTTCCTCAGCCGCTAAAACAATCCCATGATGCACCGCAGGTTAATCTAGGAGCAGTGAAGTGGTTTTAAAATGTGAGTTATTTTGATTCTCTGGAGTTTTAATGTGTTTCTGGTCATATAATCACACAGAACAGTATTTTATTATCAACTCTGTAACGAGTCCTTCACCATTTACACTTTATACTCCAGACATTAGCATTTATGCTAGCAGATTTTTAAACCTCAAGCTATTGTTTTGGATGCCGGCTGGTAGCTTAGCAACCAGCTAAACCACCGGTGGCGTGCTGCAGTGGGGGGAACGAGCCGTGACGCAGTCTCTCTCTAACTAGAGCGTCTCAGTAATCTGTTTTATGAGGAGAGATGAGGAGAGAACACTGCTACTTACACACTCACTACCTAGACAGCCTACTTAGACACTCAGTAGGGGTCTGTCTCAAACCCTAGTGAGTGTCTTAGTAGGCTGTAAGTTAACGGCCGGCATCCAAAACAATAGCTTGAGGCTTAAAAATCTGCTAGCATAAATGCTAATGTCTGGAGTATAAAGTGTAAATGGTTAAGGACTCGTTACAGAGTTGATAATAAAATACTGTTCTGTGTGATTATATGACCAGAAACACATTAAAACTCCAGAGAGAATCAAAATAACTTACATTTTAAAAGCACTTCACTGCTCCTAGATTAGCCTGCGGTGCATCATGGGATTGTCTTAGTGGCTGAGGAAGCGTTTGATGCTTCTTTAAAATCAGGTCTAAATAAGGTTCCTCAGTAGCAGCATGTTTAAGGTATGTAAGTATTGGGACAGTCTACATGTCGGGAGCGCATACTATGATGTAGCATGCTGCCTATGTAGGAGCTCAGTAGGATTTGAGACACAGCCATTATATATATATATATATATATATATATATATATATATATATATATATATATATATATATATATATATATATATATATATATATATTATAAAACTTGCATTTTTAATACAGATGGTACGTACAGATTTAAAAATGACACACACAGTTCATTAAAACTCAAATTTCTAATGCCATGAATTTGCTTATGTGAGTGATGACAAGGTGTCCCCAAACTTTTGATTTAACCATCAGTTAGATTCCATTGATCAGCCACTGACTCGCTGTAGAGCCACTTTTTGATTTGATGCTAATCAAATGCGGATGAACTAATATTCACTCATGAATCATCTTTTTCTCCCCCTCCCCTCCCTCCCCTCCCTCCCTCCCTCCCTCCCTCCCTCCCTCCCTCCCCCCATTCTTCACCCTTCACTGCTCAACCCATTCTCCTCCTCGTCTTCTCTCCTCCTTTCCTCCCTCCCTTATAGATGCGTTCTGGCCAGATAACAAGGAAACTCTGGGGCTCCAGTAAACGCCTGACCCAGATCTCGTCCGGAGAGACGGAGTATCCCACCCAAGAGCACCTCTGACCTCTGTCCCCTAGACCCCCCACCCTCACTGCCTGTTCAATCATCACCATTTCCCAATCAGGGTGAAGCAGCCAGCATGTGTGATTGGATGATGGCTCTCCTCTACCTGCTGTCTGAGAAAAGAAAGTAGAAGGACACGTGGGTTTCTGATCGTTAAAGGAGACGTTCAGTCGGAAATGGAGTTGGCGGAGCTTCTCAAATCTCTCTGAGCTTCCCGAATCTGGTCCAGCAGCCCACATACCAAAACACTTCACCTGTAGCTCTGTAGTTCTGCACTGAAGCTACTAGACATTTAGACAGACCAATGCTGGAGATGTTCTCTCAACCAGATCTACAGATATTATATGTCAGGCCTGCTCTGTGAAGACCTGGAGAAGTAAGGTCCCAACTACCTGGCTTGCTGATCTAGACTAGGTGTGCTTGATTAGAGGTTGGGTCTGAACTCCAGGGCCAGGACTAGGCCACCCTGCTCACCTACTATACAAACTTCAGTGTCCTTTGAGGTGAATATGCAGCCTCTTTTGATGAAGACCTGCTCCGTTCACCTGGTAGCTCCAGTGCAGAACCACAGGAGCACACTTCAGACGTCTCAGCTGCTCGACTACATTCAGCTCAAAGGAAAAAATACATACGTCCCATTTCTGGCTGAACGGTCGCTTTAACTCTACTCAAGATGATCTATGTATATGTTTTTGTACACGTAGTCGTGTGTTCGTTGACCAGTGGTTGGTCCAGTGCGGGCGCTGTCGCCCAGCTACATGCGTCAGATTCTAAGATTCCTGCTTGAGCCCTTCATGTCAGTCATTGCCCCCCCCCCACCCCCCCCCCCTTTCCCTCCTCCGCCGCTCAGCCACTCATCACACAGGTTCATCATTAAAGCGATAGTCTGGCGGGAAGTTCAGTGTGTACAATCCCGCATCCCCTTTAACTCCAGCTGTGGTCAGTCAGCCAGCACGAGCCGAGTTGTGACGGTTATATTCAGATGAAATTGGACGTGAAATCAGGTGTAGATACTTGTGAACTCACAAGCACGTTCATATTTTAAACCGTATGTATCACCACTGTTTAAAGAAAAACAACTTTCTTAACTTTCAGTGTAAGTCAATGGAACCAGAATTTACTTTGCAGCATTTCTATCGGTCCATTCATCATAAACTTTTGGCACAGTGGTGAAGGACGACTGTAAATACTTGGTTTTCATTGGACAACGATATATATATATATATATATATATATATATATACACCCATCAGCCATAACATTAAACCCACCTCCTTATATCTACACAGTGTCCACTGTGTCAGCTCCACTGACCATACAGGAGCTCCACTCACTGACTGTAGTTCATCTGATTCTCTGTATACTTTATTACTCTGTTCTTTAATGATCAGGATCCCCACAGGACCACCACAGAGCAGATACTATTAGGGAGGTGGGTCATTCTCAGCACTGCAACACTGTGTTAGTGTTTGTGTTGTGCTGGTGTGAGTGGATCAGACACAGCTGTGCTGCTGGAGTGTTTAAACATCATATATACATCATATATCATATGTATACAAAGAATCAGATGAACTGCAGATGAACTGGATTTAATGTTATGGCTATATATATATATATATATATATATATATATATATATATATATATATATATATATATATATATATATATATGTATGTGTGTATGCATACATGCCCCCACATGACAAACTGCCTCAAACACCATCCCTATGAGACCATGAGGTCTTGGGGTGACATTAGCCCCAATATTAGCCCCCATATACACAAATAATGCCCCACATAGAAACCATATAAGCAAGGGGTGGGATGTACGTTTCCATTATTTGTTATTGTTCCAGTGGAGAACCACGTTTTACACACCGGACACGTCTCGGCTGACCGGCTGTATTTGGGATGCGGCAGGAAACCTTACAGATTCTGTGTTTTATTCATATTTTTTTTCCAGCCTGTCGTTTTAATACCACTGCACGTGAGTAACTGCAGGACTGAAGAGAGATTGAACACCTGTGTGTGTGTGTCTGTGTGTGTGTGTGTGTGTGTGTTTTAAATATTCCATTTTATTTTCAGAGGCCTTCTCGTTTCTTCAGCCTTTCAGTTCTACACATGCACGCGTACACACACGAGCGAAACACAGATCTTAGGAAACATATATACAACGTTGAGCAAAGCAGTGAGGAACACACGCTAAAGCTAAAAGCAGTGTGTGTGTATGTGTGTGTGTGTGTGTACATGTGGTTTTGACTGTCTAACTGTTGAATGTGTTTTTGATTATTACTTGAATTCTAGATTATTTATTTAAATGAAGATTAATCAGTGATTTGTAACACGGTGGATGTGGTTGCAGCTCGGTGAGCGCGTGTGCGTGCAGTTCTCTTCTCTTTGTAAAGCTTTGGGGAAACACTACAGCTCGTATCCGAGGGGGGGGGGGCTTTGAAGGGCTTCATTAGTGTTAACTGTAAAGCAATATAATCCCCCCCTGCTAGACACTAATGGTACATTCCACTTTCTAATGCAGTGACGGACCAGGACCCTCCAGTCTTCCTGTTATTATTATTATTATTATTATTAATAGGGATCACACTACAGGGATGGGAATTCTGCTGCATTGTGGGAAAACTATAACAGCTGCCACATCCATACGCCGCCTGGCAAAAGTTTTTGGACGCCTGCTGCACCATGTATTGTTTATAGTGACCTGTGATGTGGATTTTAGTGCTGGTGATGAGTAACCTTACCAGCATTATCTTCTATGGTGCCGTTCAGCTTCATAGCCTGTTTCCAAAGCCAAGGCCATCGGAATACGCTATTTAACCCAACCCAGTTAATGCTGAAGTAGTTTGGGAGGTTGTATGAGGATGCCGTCGCTGTCCAAAGACAAACAAGTGTCTCCCAAATGCCAACTTTACAGGAGAAACCAAAAACAGTCTTTACTTTCAATGCAAGTCAATGGAAAGGGAATTCTTTCCAAGCTATTTTGGAGCATTGGTGCTGTGTTTTGGGACAGCGATGATATACTTTGATTATCTGTTTACAGTAACTTGTTTAGACACTCATCCTAATAGAATTCAGCAGTCAGTATGAGTGGTGAGGATTAGCAGCAGTGCCTTTTGAGCTAAAAGCTGTTTGATTTGATCTACAGAGTCATTACTGAAAGTGTAAAGTCTGCTCTTCATGCTCAGCAGGAGTGAGTGTTGAAGGCCAATGCACTCAGATGTTCAGCTCATAGTAGTTCATACGTCCAGCTGGACTAGCGTAGTGACTGTTTTAGGACAGCAGAGCTTTTAAACCTCTGTAGAAACGGTGTTGCTCTGCTCCGGCTTTCCAGCCTCTGTAATCAGCTCTTTTAGTTAAGATTCAAAGTTATTCTGATTTCATAAGCAGGCAAAGCGTCCTCGGACCTGAACCCGCCGGTGGATGGAGCGTGAGCGGCTGTTGGTGCCTCCCTCCCGGTTTTCTCCCACTTTGAAGCCAGTCGTTCGTCCTTTACTATGCAGGGAAACTCCTCAGTCTTCAGACTCCGTTACTGAGAGGAGTTCACATCCTCGCTCTTCCATACGCCATTCATCTTTATAATCAGCTGAGGCTGTGAGTGTGGGAGAGTGTGTGTGTTTGAATGTGTGAGTGTGTGTGTGTGTTTGTGTGTGTGTGTGTTTGAATACGTGTGTGTGTGTTTGAATAAATGTTTGTGTGTTTGAATACATGTGTGTGTGTGTTTGTGTGTGTGTGTGTGTGTTTGTATAAATGTGTGTGTTTGAATAAATGTGTGTGTGTTTGAATGTGTTTGTGTGTTTGTATGTTTGTGTGTGTGTGTTTGAATAAATGTGTGTGTTTGAATATGTGTGTGTGTGTGAATAAATGTGTGTGTGTTTGAATACGTGTGTGTGTGTTTGTGTGTGTGTGTGTTTGAATAAATGTGTGTGTGTTTGTATGTGTGTGTGTGTGTGTGTTTGTGTGTGTGTTTGAATAAATGTGTGTTTGTGTGTGTGTGCGTGTGTGTGTGTGTTTGAATAAATGTGTGTGTGTTTGAATAAATGTGTGTGTGTGTGTGTGTGTTTGAATAAATGTGTGTGTGTTTGAATACGTGTGTGTGTGTGTGTGTGTTTGAATAAATGTGTGTTTGTGTGTGTGTGCGTGTGTGTGTGTGTTTGAATAAATGTGTGTGTGTTTGAATAAATGTGTGTGTGTGTGTGTGTTTGAATAAATGTGTGTGTGTTTGAATACGTGTGTGTGTGTGTGTGTGTGTTTGTATGTGTGGGTGTGTGTTTGTATAATGGGATCATGAATGTAAACTGAATAGTTATTGTTTGGACAGTTTCTTATTTAAGTCTGAGTGAAGACTTCTCTGTGATGAGCTTTATCGCTCTCGGCGGTGTCGATCGTGTTCGTCACTACTAATCACGCTGATTCTAATTAATGCCAAATGCTTTGATCAGGATTGTTTGTGCTTCCTGTGCTGTAGGTGAACATGGTGCTTAATTTGGGTCGTAATTTAACGAGGGAGTCTGAGAGATCAGGGTTGGGTATGCTGTGGAGATGTTCTTTCATTTGTTTAGTGTTGTTGTTTGTTTGTATATATAATGTCTTAAAGTGCTCACTACCCCAAATTTGGGAATAGTGTTGAAATATAATAGACCAGTATGAATCCTTTTAGCCATTTTTTTAAAGCCCGTTACCCAGAATGCCTTTCTGAATTTTGCCCTCTGCTTGAGATCTTCCAAATGCTTGTTTGTTCGTTTGTTTGTTTGTTTGTTTGTTTTTCTCCCCAAAAAACCCTTATGGAAAAATAGGAGTGCCTTTTCTTTTAAACTCCCACGCTTCCTCGCATGACTCGGATGTTCAGACTGTAGGACTTTTCACAGAGCAGAGACTGAACGGGAACCAAAAATCTCAGACAAACAACAACCAATCAAAACCCAATCATATCAGACCTGTGACTTAGCTGCTTTAACTCTGTCACCAATGGGTGTGTGTGTGTGTGTGTGTGTGTGTGTGTGTGTGTGTGTGTGTGTGTGTGTGTGTGTGTGTGTATCTGTGCTTATTTATAAATACAGTATAAAATGTACAGCATGATTTTTATTTCCGTGTCTGAATTGTATGTTTTTGCACTTTCCAGGTACTACAAATTGTAAGAGATTGTTTTAAATGTCTTCTTGATCTGTACAGACAAACGCTTTGTATACACACTCTGAAGATGATCATTAAAGTTGTGTTTAAAATTGTTTCATTTGTGTGCTTTGTGAGTCCATTGTTATGTTTTGTACAACCTACCTATGTACAGGTAAACTATAACACTACCTTCACCTACCTGTGTACAGGTAAACTATAACACTACCTTCACCTACCTGTGTACAGGTAAACTATAACACTACCTTCACCTACCTGTGTACAGGTAAACTATAACACTACCTTCACCTACCTGTGTACAGGTAAACTGTAACACTACCTTCACCAACCTGAGTACAGGTAAACTGTAACACTGCCTTAACCTACCTGTGTACAGGTAAACTATAACACTACATTCACTTACCTGTGTACAGGTAAACTATAACACTACCTTCACCTACCTGTGTACAGACAAACTGTAACACTGCCTTAACCTACCTGTGTACAGGTAAACTATAACACTACATTCACTTACCTGTGTACAGGTAAACTATAACACTACCTTCACCTACCTGTTTACAGATAAACTATAACACTACCCACACCTACCTGTGTACAGGTAAACTATAACACTACCCACACCTACCTGTGTACAGGTAAACTGTAACACTACCTTCACCTACCTGTGTACAGGTAAACTATAACACTACATTCACTTACCTGTGTACAGGTAAACTATAACACTACATTCACTTACCTGTGTACAGGTAAACTATAACACTACCTTCACCTACCTGTGTACAGACAAACTGTAACACTGCCTTAACCTACCTGTGTACAGGTAAACTATAACACTACATTCACTTACCTGTGTACAGGTAAACTATAACACTACCTTCACCTACCTGTTTACAGATAAACTATAACACTACCCACACCTACCTGTGTACAGGTAAACTATAACACTACATTCACCTACCTGTGTACAGGTAAACTGTAACACCACCTTCACCTACCTGTGTACAGGTAAACTGTAACACTACCTTCACCTACCTGTGTACAGGTAAACTATAACACTACCTTCACCTACCTGTGTACAGGTAAACTATAACACTACATTCACTTACCTGTGTACAGATAAACTATAACACTACCCACACCTACCTGTGTACAGATAAACTATAACACTACCCACACCTACCTGTGTACAGGTAAACTATAACTCTAAATACAAAACTAGACACAGTACAGTATATGGTACTGAGAGTATGAAGAGTTCCGCAAAGCATATATGATATACAGATACTTAGATTATATACTAGGGGTGTGTCTCAAATCCTAGTGAGTGTGTAAGTAGTGAGTGTGTAAGTAGGCTGTCTAGGTAGTGAGTGTGTAAGTAGGCTGTCTAGGTAGTGAGTGTGTAAGTATCAGTGTTCTCTCCTCATCTCTCCTCATAAAACAGATTACTGAGACGCTCTAGTTAGAGAGAGACTGCGTCACGGCTTGTTCCCCCCACTGCAGCACGCCACCGGTGGTTTAGCTGGTTGCTAAGATACCGGCTGGCATCCAAAACAATAGCCTGTGGTTTAAAAATCTGCTAGCATGAATGCTAATGTCTGGAGTATAAAGTGTAAATGGTGAAGGACTCGTTACAGAGTTGATAATTAAATACTGTTCTGTGTGATTATATGACCAGAAACACATTAAAACTCCAGAGAATCAAAATAACTCACATTTTAAAACCACTTCACTGCTCCTAGATTAGCCTGCACTGCATCATGGGATTGTCTTAGTGGCTGAGGAAGCGTTCAATACTTCTTTAAAATCAGGTGTAAATAAGGTTTCTCAGTAGACAGTATGTTTAAGGTATGTAAGTATTGGGACAGTCTACATGTCGGGAGCGCATACTATGATGTAAAACGCTGCCTATGTAGGAGCTCAGTAGGTTTTAAGACAGACCCTTAGTATCTGGGGGGTCCTGCAGGCCAAAGCAGTGGAAGCCCTCCCATTTGTGTCTATGCTAAATGGCCACAGTATCAGAAAGCCCCCATCTCACAGGTACACTTTACAGCCTGTAAAAAAAAGCCCAAAGTTACACGCCAGAGGGAGACACACCTCCAGCTCTTTTCTCTGTTACAAGGTGATGTCATCTTAAGGTTTGTAAGTATTGGGACAGTCTACATGTCGGGAGACATACTATGATGTAACATGCTGCCTATGTAGGAGCTCAGTAGGATTTGAGACCCTGTATCTCAGTGTGAACTGCAGTAACTACTATATTTATATACAGGAACTCAGACACAGTCCAGAATTACATAAGTGGGAAGCGAGATGATGTTAGATGTAGGTTCCCAGACAACATGTCCACGTGGGTCCCGCTGATTGGGTCCTCTGCTAATTGGCTGCTAATTGGATCCCATTAGAGTAACCCAGTTGAGGCCCAATAAGATTTGTCCATTGGCTCCATATGGGCTGTATGTGTTTTTGCCCATGTGGGCCACTAATGTGGCAAATCTGGGCTGCAAATGTGGGCAAATATGAACAATCACCCACTGACTCCACAGTCAACATGTAGCCTAACTGGGTCTCATAGCCGTAACTCAGCTGGGCCCCCAGCAGTATGGGGTCCAAGGTCATAACCCAACTGGGGCCTACAGTTATAACACAACTACGTCCAAAATTATAAACCAACTAGGGCCCAAAGTTATAACCCAACTAGAGATTAGGGTAGGGTTCAGGTTTGGATACTGAGATTAAGGTTAGGTTTAGGTTTGGATACTGAGATTAAGGTTGAGTTTAGGTTTGAATGCTGATGTTGAGGTCAGGTTTAGGAAAGGCAAGGCAAGTTTATTTGTATAGAACCTTTCATACACAGTGGCCACTCAAAGTGCTTTACATAAAAAGAAACAGTGTAAAAATAAATAAGAAATATAAAAATAAAGAAAATTAAAACATAAAAAAGGAAGAATGAGCTTTAAAAGTGCTGTTGGACTGTGGAAGAGTTGTAGGAGAGTTGTAGAACTAAGCTAAACTGTTTGAGTTGAAACCCTGTTCAATCAGGAATGGTTTCAGTCTGGATTTAAAGGGGTCCAGTGTTGGGGCTCTTCTTATGTTCTTGCTCAACTGATTCCATTTAACAGCAGCACAGTAACTAAACACTGCTTCCCCATGCTTAGTCTTTACCTTACGAAGGGCTACCTGACTACTTCCTAACGATCTAAAAGATCTGCTCTGCTCATATCGCTGTACTAGATCTCATAGATAAGCTGGTCCTACACCATTTAGACATTTACAGAGCAGTAACGGTAGCTTGAAGTCTATTCTGTAACAGACTGGTATCCAGTGTAGGGATTTAAGAATGGGGGTGATGGGTTCTCTTCTTTTGCTTCTAGTGAGAAACTCTGGCAGCTGCATTCTGCTGGAACTAAAGGAATGGATGAGTTTCTCCAGGTCTGGTTTAGACAGAAGATCTCTGATCCTGTTGATGTTTTTAAGGTGATAAAATGCTGATTTGGTAACAGCTTTAACATGACTTCTAAAACTGAGTTCAGAGTCTATTAGTACTCTAGTACACTAGTATTTCAGGGCTCTGGAATTTAGATATGGAGCTAGTTTGTGCCTCTCATGCCTATTCCCAAATAAAATAATCTCTGTTTTGTCTTTGTTCAACTGCAGAAGGTTTTGACCCATCCGATCAGTGACGTGCTCAAGGCCCTTGCACAGTAAGTCAAGGGGACCATAGTTATTCGGGATGAGTGCCAAGTAGATCTGAGTTTCATCTGCATAGCTGTGGTAAGACATCCCATAGTCATGTAAAATTTCACCAAGAGGAAGCATATATACATTAAATAAGAGCGGCCCAAGAATCGAGCCCTGGGGGACACCACAGGTCACTTAGACAGTTACTGGTTTAGGTTCGGATGCTGATGTTAAGGTTAAGTTTAGGTTTGGATACTGAGGTTAAGTCATTTTACTGTGGTTACATGACTTTGTTTACATTACAGAGATGGAGTTATGCAGAAATCTTGCAGTGAATGTTGAAACTCCTCTTTTAAGGGCCGATTGATTTAAACTCTACTGCTCAGGACAGAAAGGCTCTCCAGCGCGTGATCAAAACTGCACAGTCCATCTCAGGAGCAGCCTTCCCCTCACTGCAGAACATCTACCACACCAGGGTCACCAGGAGGGCCCACAACATAATCAGGGACAGTACACACCCCCAACACACACTCTTCACACGTTTACCTTCAGGCAGACGCTACAGGAGTGTGAAGTCCAGGACCACAAGACTGACCAACAGTTTCTACTCACAGGCCATCAGACTTGTGAACACCTCACACACTACCTCTCCAACCTCTCCTATCTGAACTGGTTTTAACTGGTCTGATTTTAACTGCACCTCACACTCACTGTACTGCTGTTTACATACAATACTGTTTACACTCACTGTACTGCTGTTTACATACAATACTGTTTACACTCACTGTACTGCTGTTTATATACAATACTGTTTACATTCACTGTACCGCTGTTTACATACAATACTGTTTACACTCACTGTACTGCTGTTTACATACAATACTGTTTACACTCACTGTACTGCTGTTTACATACAATACTGTTTACATTCACTGTACTGCTGTTTACATACAATACTGTTTACACTCACTGTACTGCTGTTTACATACAATACTGTTTACATTCACTGTACTGCTGTTTACATACAATACTGTTTACACTCACTGTACTGCTGTTTACATACAATACTGTTTACATTCACTGTACTGCTGTTTACATACAATACTGTTTACACTCACTGTACTGCTGTTTACATACAATACTGTTTACATTCACTGTACTGCTGTTTACATACAATACTGTTTACACTCACTGTACTGCTGTTTACATACAATACTGTTTACACTCACTGTACTGCTGTTTACATACAATACTGTTTACATTCACTGTACTGCTGTTTACATACAATACTGTTTACACTCACTGTACTGCTGTTTACATACAACACAGTTTACATTCACTGTACTGCTGTTTACATACAATACTGTTTACATTCACTGTACTGCTGTTTACATACAACACAGTTTACATTCACTGTACTGCTGTTTACATACAATACTGTTTACATTCACTGTACTGCTGTTTATATACAATACTGTTTACATTCACTGTACTGCTGTTTACATACACTACTGTTTACACTCACTGTACTGCTGTTTACATACAATACTGTTTACACTCACCGTACTGCTGTTTACATACAATACTGTTTACACTCACTGTACTGCTGTTTACATACAATACTGTTTACACTCACTGTACTGCTGTTTACATACAATACTGTTTACACTCACTGTACTGCTGTTTACATACAATACTGTTACACTCACTGTACTGCTGTTTACATACAACACAGTTTACATTCACTGTACTGCTGTTTACATACAATACTGTTTACATTCACTGTACTGCTGTTTACATACAACACAGTTTACATTCACTGTACTGCTGTTTACATACAATACTGTTTACATTCACTGTACTGCTGTTTACATACAATACTGTTTACATTCACTGTACTGCTGTTTACATACAATACTGTTTACACTCACTGTACTGCTGTTTACATACAATACTGTTTACATTCACTGTACTGCTGTTTACATACAATACTGTTTACATTCACTGTACTGCTGTTTACATACAATACTGTTTACACTCACTGTACTGCTATTTACATACAATACTGTTTACACTCACTGTACTGCTGTTTACATACAACACAGTTTACATTCACTGTACTGCTGTTTACATACAATACTGTTTACACTCACAGTACTGCTGTTTACATACAATACTGTTTACATTCACTGTACTGCTATTTACATACAATACTGTTTACACTCACTGTACTGCTGTTTACATACAACACTGTTTACACTCACTGTACTGCTGTTTACATACAATACTGTTTACACTCACTGTACTGCTGTTTACATACAACACAGTTTACATTCACTGTACTGCTGTTTACATACAATACTGTTTACACTCACTGTACTGCTGTTTACATACAATACTGTTTACACTCACTGTACTGCTATTTACATACAATACTGTTTACACTCACTGTACTGCTGTTTACATACAATACTGTTTACACTCACTGTACTGCTATTTACATACAATACTGTTTACACTCACTGTACTGCTGTTTACATACAATACTGTTTACACTCACTGTACTGCTATTTACATACAATACTGTTTACACTCACTGTACTGCTGTTTACATACAACACAGTTTACATTCACTGTACTGCTGTTTACATACAACACTGTTTACACTCACTGTACTGCTGTTTACATACAATACTGTTTACACTCACTGTACTGCTATTTATGTACAATACTGTTTACATTCACTGTACTGCTGCTGCTACTCACACAAAACATTATTGTTTACATTTGTTACTTGCAACTTGCACACCATGGCTGCTGCTCATCATACTTGCACATAAAAGCACACATAACTTGTATTTTTTATTTTTTAACTATATAAAAAAGACTTATTTACTTCAACTTATATTATTATACTTCATATATTTTTAATATATTTAAAAAAAAATTTTTGTTATCTTTATCTATTGGTGAATAGAGGAACAGCAAAGTAAGAATTCAATTGTACAGTGTAACTGTCTGTTCTGTTGTGCACATGACAATAAAACCCAGGGAACAGCTTTAACATGACTTCTACAACTGAGTTCAGAGTCTATTAGTACTCTAGTACACTAGTATTTCAGGGCTCTGGAATTTAGATATGGAGCTAGTTTGTGCCTCTCATGCCTATTCCCAAATAAAATAATCTCTGTTTTGTCTTTATTCAACTGCAGAAGGTTTTGAAGGTTTTAAATAAGAGCAGCCCAAGAATCCAGCCCTGGGGGACACCACAGGTTACTTAGACAGTTACTGGTTTAGGTTCGGATGCTGATGTTAAGGTTAAGTTTAGGTTTGGATACTGAGGTTAAGTCATTTTACTGTGGTTACATGACTTTGTTTACATTACAGAGATGGAGCTATGCAGAGATCTTGCAGTGAATGTTGAAACTCCACTTTTAAGAGCCAATTGATTTATTGTCTGTTTATTTATTGGTGGTATTATACTCTATTATACTGCTACGTGCTAATGTGATAAATAGCGCAAGAGTTTCTTGGTTTTCTGAACTAAGTACAAGATAATAAAAAAAACAATAAGTGGCGTAAATGTTAAAAAAAATACACTGTTATTAAAAATTAAGAGTTTAATCTCAGAACCAGAATCTCAGCGTCTTCTCGTCCTCTCGCGATAAGCCGTGCTGTGTTCTCGCGTGGTCTCGCGGTGGGAGTAAACAGTCGCCATTTGTGGAGAGTGAGAGCAGAGTGAGAGCAGAGAGGCAGAAACAGCGACAAACCTCACTTTTTATAAACACCCCGCCTGGAATTCAGTCCAGATCCGTGTCCGGCTGCGACAGGGGCTGGTGTGGTGGAGATCAGTGCTGCTGTTTACTCGAATCTGTGGGAGTTATTAGACACAGCAGCGCGGCCGGGCCTGGACGGGAGCGCGCGCGCGCGCACACACACGCATACACACACGCACACTTTCACAAGCTCTCTCACCCTCACACACTCTCGCACTCACTCCTAAAATGCTCATTGAAAACCTCGATGCCTTGAAGACGTGGCTTTCCAAGACCCTCGAACCCATGTAAGTCTTTATTTACCTCAGTGTGTGGCGAGTTAGCCTAGCCGCGTTAGCATTAGCTCCAGCTGAGGTAACACACATGAGGTAACCGGGTGTCTTCCCCCACTTCACTGAGTGCGAGTTTATTATCATCTTTTGCCTTAAATTTATAGACTTCTCTACATTTTTGTGCATTGTCGAAGCTTCTAAGTGGACTTAGACGCTTCGTCCATCACGCTGTGCTTACAGAGCTGCGTTCGTGTTGAGGCTAGGTTGCAATGTTACTGGGTTGCAACTACATGTGTTATAAGCCACTCAGTTAGAGACAGAAACCTTGCTTTAAACATGCAGGGTGTACATACAAAGTTCAGTGGATGTGACATTAGAAGTTTTTCCAGATCTGATTATAGGGGCTGTGTTCACACTACCAGGTTAAATCAGATTTTTTAAAACATAACACATCTGGTTATGTTCTGTTCATGCCACAATATGAGCTTCTCAGTGATTAATAATATTGGCTCCATCTAGCAGCTACCTTAAAATAAATTTAAATCCTGGTCAGGTTTATTGTACTAACCAGTTCCATTTGTGTTCAGACTGGGTTGCAATGTTACTGGCTTGCAGTGTTACTGGATTGCAACTACATGTGTTATAAGCCACTCAGTTAGAGACAGAAACCTTGCTTTAAACATGCAGGGTGTACATACAAAGTTCAGTGGATGTGACATTAGAAGTTTTTCCAGATCTGAGTATAGGGGCTGTGTTCACACTACCAGGTTAAATCAGATTTTTAAAAACATAACACATCTGGTTCTGTTCATGCCACGGTATGAGCTTCTCAGTGATTAATAATATCTATAATATTCATCTAGCAGCCACCTTAAAATATAATTAAATCCTGATCAGGTTTATTGTACTAACCAGTTCCATTTGTGTTCAGACTGGGTTGCAATGTTACTGGGCTGCAACTACATGCGTTATAAGGCTGTCAGTAAGAGACAGAAACCTTTTATTAAACATGCAGGGTGTATATACAAGATATGTGTCAGGTGGACAAAATCTGTTTGTCCAAATTTGAGTATAAGGGCTGCGTTCACTAGGGCTGGGTATTGTCAAGAACGATTCAATATATCGCAATATATTGCGATTTTTCAAATCCTACTATTAAAACACACCACTGTATGAACAGGTTTATCAATGCTTACAATAGCACTGCGCCCTTGTGCTGTTTGTTAATGTTGGAGTGGAGCTGAAAATGGATTACAACACTGCCATCTAGTGGTCAGAGGTTTAAACACAACTCACAATAATTCAGTGTCTGCTGGGAATCTGTATCTATACTGTGTTTTTGAGAATCGATACAGTATCACTAAACATAATATCCCGATATTCGATATTTTGATATTTTCTTACACCACTAGCGTTCACATTGCCAGGTTAAATCCGATTTTTTAAAAATATAACACATCTGGTTCTGTTCATGCAACAATGTAAGCTTCCCAGTGGTGGTTAATATTGGCTCCATCTAGAAGCTACCTTTAAATCCTAATTTAGGATTTATTGGATTAACCAGCTTCGTGCTTTACCTTCAGTGCTTTATTCGTGTTCAGGCTGGGTTGCAACTGTATGTGTTATAAACCAACCAGTTAGTGTGTCAGGTGGGCAATATCTATTTGTCCAAATCCGATCATCATATCTACAAAAATGTGAACCATCAAGTTAGAAAGATTAGATCAGTGTTGAGGCTTGTAATGTGAACAGGCCTAGATTATTATTATTTTTTTATCCTGATTGTTTTTTGATAGCCTGGACAGGAAAACACACATTAAATCTGTTTATCCGAATAATCCAAAGTATCTTTTGGTAAATCAACATGTGATTGCAATCAGATTTTAACATGATTTTAGCGTCTCAGTCTGGATGCTCTGGCTGCTCAGATGTTGTTTCATGGTGTATTTTGCATCACTTGAAATAAAACACAGAGTGATAAAAGTGCTGGGATTTGCTGTGTAGTTTTTTATGCCTCTGTTACGTTACCGTAATCAGACACAAATCCGATCTGATCACTTGTAAATAGCAGTGCAGACGGTCATCCTAGAATATCTGAGGCAGCAAGTGAGGCTTCCAATGTGAATGTAGCCATAGTGTCTGATCATCAGATTATCAGATGTGTTGTTATAGTCTGATAATGTGAACTAGCTGTATGAGTAAGGTGTAGGCAGGTTCTGTGCTGGTGCACTTTTAATTCAGCCGTCCTCATTGCTCTGCTTTGAATAAATCATTTGCAACTGGAAAAGACAAACACAGTAGGTTTTCACCGCAGAGTTGTGATTGACATGTATAGGTTGTTCTCAGTGGTGGTTTACAAGCCACATTAACCCTTTAATGCACAAGCTAAGCAATCGCCTTCTAATGCACAGTATAGTTAAACTCTCCCCGCATTCATTTCTAGTCAAACGACTCTCTGACAAAATATATAGTCCACAAACTGTCAGAGTTCTTGTTTCATTTGTGCCTCTATAAGTCGAGTCAGAGCATAGACTCCTAAGCATTTAATACATTTTATATATATATATATATATATATATATATATATATATATATATATATATATATATATATATATATATATATATACACACACATGCACACACATATGTAAATGTGAAAATTAGTCATTAGATTAAATGACTAATCGAGAAAATAATCATTAGATTAATCGATTATGAAATTGTTAGGGAGGTACAGCCCTACCTATGTTACTGTATGTACTGCTGAGTGTCTTTGGTTTATCTATTGAAATCAGTTTATTTCATTATTTAATGTTCCAAATAGGGCTGTGCGATGTATATCGTATGTGATATGTTAATTGTTTGAGCTGATGTTATCGAGTATTCCACTGACTGGGAAAAAACAACAACAATGAAAACACCTCAGCACTCGTTCACTACTTCATTCTTTAGTATGGGCTGCTGCAAGTGCGCATTCAGAGTGCTCATACTGTGTGTTAGCATAGGCTAAAGTTAGCATAGCTGCCTAAACAACACACCTAAAGCTAAAAATGAGGGAACACACTGCACCAGGGGAAGAGACTCAGACACCGCCAGCCTCACAGTCTATAGCCTTAGATTAACTCCTAGATGAGGATCAAGCTGGTAAAATATAAAACTTTTACAAACACATTTTTAAATTATGCAAAATATCGTTATTAAAAAAATATAGAGAATCAATTTTTTCCCAATATCGCACAACCCGTTATATTGTTCATTAAAAATCTTATTTTAATTCTTATTTATTTACTTTATTAACAAAAACAGTGTTTGTAAATATGTTACTGACTGTAAATGTTTACAAATATCAACAGACCCTATCAAACTCCACAGTGAACACAGGGGTTAATTCATGTTGTGTGTTAGAAGGTAGTAATACAAACATGATTTTTATTAATAAAGTAAAATAATAAACTGAAATCAGGATTTGTGGTAAACAAAACAAGTGAATTGAGGAATTCATGGAAGCTTGTATGATGAAATTAATTTATTGCATATATATAGTAAATAAAATCTCAGGTTAATACACATCTAACCAGTTATTACTGTTACCATAAAAACATACGGTATATAAACATACAAGAGCTGTTATATGAGTAACTGCACAGTGCAAATCAAGATGTTGTTGAGTTTCTGATTGTTTGTACAGCGCCAGAGCCTGCAGTTTTGGTTTGCTGATGGTGTACTTGATGGTTTTCGTGTGCGTTTTCTTTGCAGATGCGATGCTGACCCGTCTGCCCTTGCGAAATATGTGGTTGCCTTGGTGAAGAAAGACAAGACTGAGAAAGAACTGAAAGCACTATGCATAGACCAGTTGGATGTATTTCTCCAGAAAGGTGAGCTTGATTATCTACGTTACAGAGAACATGAACATTATTTGCAGGACTTTTTCTTGTAGCTAACAACTAATGGAAGCTTACAATGATCATTGTGCTGATTACAGGCCTAAATCTCCTACGTGGCTCAGATGTGGAGTAGGTGGGATGGTATGATATGGGGTTATGATTCAGTATATTGCGATACTGTGAGCAAGACGATATCACAGTTTTTTTAAAAATATAAAAGTAGAAAAACTTTTATAGTTCGCAAAAAAAAAACCATTTGCTGTAATGCTAATGTTAGTGGTGCATCCTTGTACTACTTGTTTACATTGGAGTAGAAGAGTCTATTGGCTGAAAATGTATCGGACGTATCGGATATCAGCGATGGCTGACACGTGACCCGATGCCCACATTCAATTTAACGATTAACAGTAGAGCCAGAAAGATCGATTGGCTATGTATCGATATCGGCCGATTTATAATCAGAATATGTGATCGGTGATCGGACGACGTTTCTCCAGTTTAGTTGATCCCGAGAGCCGATCAGTGGCGTTAAACAAATGAACCTAATTTATGTATTTCCAGCTAGTGTTTCATCCAGGAAGAGGAGCCCTCCCTGAAACCCCCTCCGGCCAGCTCCCTGCAATTCCTATCTGAACCACTAGGTGGAAATACATACCCTTTCATTTTCCACAGACTGACTAAAGCAGTGGCCTCACGAAAACAGGTTACGGCCTTCACTGCATGCGCTGATAGGCTCTGACTCGTTCTGTAACATCTGTAAAATCAACCAAAAGCAAAGACATTTAACTACTAATCTGATACTCACTTCAGAGACACCACACAGCTGAACACAGTGAGTATCAGTAACAGCAGAGCTAGAACACACAGCTAACACAAAACAAACAACCCAGAACACCTACAGACCAGATCTGACCGATACCAACAGAACAGCAGCAGAAACAGCCAGAGAGCTAAAGAACCACAGCCAGAGTGATTGAGTTTATAGTTCTAGATAACCATGTTTCAAGACTTGCTCGCGCTAATAATTGCATGTAGCCTGCTGTGGCATATAGCCCCGCCCTCGATCAATATTGGCCAATCGCTCTGAAAGGTGATCGGTTCATCTCGAATTAACAGTCTATGTGCCTGAGAGCCTGGAAACGCAGTTGGATCAGTAATCACTAGTAAAGTTTAGCGAAGCTCCCCAGTGTATCCTTTAACTTAACCAACCTGTCCACTCCTCAGATCCGTGTAGAGGTCGGGGTGCTGGTGAGCCAGATGCTTAGCCAGGTCGCTGGTGTTGCTGCTTCGTACTGGAGAGGTTTATAAGATACTGGGTTCATGGTGTCGGCTGCAAGCCTGTCTTCATCAGCCATGTAAACAAAATATGCTCTCGCTTCTTTACTCCTCGAGTCAGTTTAGTTCACAAGTCGTGATAGAACATCTTTCATTGTGGGTGTGGCCATGCTAAGTTAAGTGGGCTACTGCTTTCTCGCTGCTACAGCTGACTTGCATGTTTTGCTCAACCAAGTCAAATTAGTAGCGCGATTTGATTAACTGTTTTCTAAAAACTGACACACAGTGGGCCACACAATGGGCACGCTGTGCAGTGCAGTGGACATTATACACAGGAGCTACTTATTGGGCTGTATACAATACTAAGAGCTAAAGCATAGAACACTAAAGAATCGAATCATTTGTGATGTTGCGGAAATAGTCAAGAACCAGGCATTATGTTTTATATGTATTGTACAGGTCTGTTTACTGAGTAGGGCTGTGTATTGGCAAGAACCTGACGATACGATACGTATTGTGTTGCAGCGGCCACGATTCAATATATCACGATATATTGCGATACTGCAAGTAAAGTGATATACTGAGATTTTTCAAATCCTACTATTAAAACACACCACTGTATAAACAGGTTTATCAATGTTTACAATAGCACTGCGCCCTTGTGCTGCTTGTTAATGTTGGAGTAGAGCTGAAAATGGATTACAACACTGCCATCTAGTGGTCAGAGGTTTAAACACAACACACAATGATTCACTGTCTGCCAGGAATCTGTGTATCGATATTGTGTTTTTGAAAATCGATACAGTATCACTAAACATAATATCCCGATATTCAATATTTTCAGTATTTTCTTACACCCCTATTACTGAGTCTGTATGATTCTGTAACGCCTGATTCCTGTGTTGTTCTGCTGTGATTACTCAGAGACCCAAACATTTGTGGATAAACTTTTTGAAGCTGTGAACACAAAGAGCTACCTACCTCAGCCCGAGCAGCCCAGCTCCACGATCCGAACGGACGTTCACCCGCGGGCCGAAAAGGACGAGCAGAAGAAAGAGGAGGTGAGAAACAGACCCAAACGTGCCTAAAAAAGTGAAAGAGGAAAAGGAAGAACCAGTTTATGATTTAGAAAATAGAGGTCCTTTAGCTTTGTCAGTTGTAGCTGATGGTGTGGAAGGCGCTGATTTTAGTTTTATGGAGTTCTTGGTACTCCAAAGCACGTTTAAGGTGGTGTAGCAGATTGCTCGTGTTACCACCTCCCGCCACAACTTTCGCTGGACAGCGTTTGCAGTAAGTGATTGTTTGGTCCACGTCTGACTAGGGCTGGGCGATATGGGGGAAAAAATCTTATCGCGATCATTTTTTTCATATCAGTTGATATCGATATTTATCACGATATAAATCAAATCACTATTGGCTTTTTACTTGAGAAGTGAAGATATCAAATTCAGAAGATAGTCAAATGTACGATAGAACGTTACAGAACTGTATTTCAAATAAATTATATATACACACACACACACACACACACACACACACACACACACACACACACACACAGACAGAGTATTAGTATGAACGGTATTCACACACAGACACTGTGTTAAGCAGGCTGTTGCTGGCCCTCTAAGCTCAGGCTGAGGAAACGACTCTGTTTATGTTCACTCATAGCGGTGAGTCGACTCTCTGTCTGCTCAAATAGGGAGTTGGTTTAGAGATTCTGTTTTCGGTAGAAAATAAAGTTTCCTACTCGAGATTTTTGGTTATAAAGTAAACTTTGTCTCAGCGTCTCACTAAAACTCCTACAGTATATACATTTATCTTTATCCATTACGAAATTACGTCGATTTGCATAACGTGCGTCTATACGTCGCAAAGACGCCCACTGAAAGCATGGATTTATCCGGACCACAAGCTGCAGCTACAAACGATCAGCAAAACAGCACTCGTTTACTTGTTGTTCTTATCTTAGCAAATTATTTTAAGATTATTAACATGTGTATTATGTTTCTTTCAGTAGTATTTATCGTTTTCTGTTATTTTCTCTAATTTTATTCTCTCTGCTCGACTGACGCCTGCAGTAACCAGATTACTAGTACGTGGGTTAAGCTGCTGCTACGCCTACACTCTGTGCTGTGTGATTCAACCAAACATAAAAGGGCTGGAACTCTAGTTCAGCCACCTGATTGGTTTGGGGCGGCGCGATTCTCATTCTCATTGGCTATTCGTGTTGTCCCTCAATACATCTGACCTAAGGGTGTGCCCGAAATTGCCTACTTCTTTACTACTCAGTAGGTGAGAATGGCCAGTGTGTCCAAATATTCCTAGAGCTGTACACGAACGTTACCTGGATGACCTCCTGAATTGGGAGAAGTTTCTAAGTATGCAGCCGCAGCACACTCTGCTATCCCAAGAAAAATAACCGGCAGAAGGCGGAACATCAGCTGTGTGTGTAGCTACTGCTGGTGAAGTCTTCCTCACGGGCAAAAACCTAGATGCACCAAATTGCACCCCAACAAACCACGTGAGCACGCCGTCTCCTCTGATTGGTCAGAGCTATCTGGCGTGCGAGTGAGAAAGTAAACACAGGGAGAAGATCCGGTTTTCTAAACTACTGCACATTTCTTGTAGAGCGTATCACGGAGCAGCGGCAGAGACACCATCTGTTCATATACTACAGTCCACCTGCAGACCACCCAGCTCACTCCAAACATCAAGTAGACCACGTCCCTCACTGCTAGTCCAAGAGAGACCTCGCTTCATTGTCCTCGCCCAGTTAGCTGCTCCAGTTCTCCAGTTCTTTTTTTTTTACGTCATCTGCCGCATCCCATAATGCAAAGCACACCTGGCTGCAGGAGATGTTTAGATCAGACTTGTGGAGTACACCTAATACTTGGGTCGGATCGAGGTCAGATCACGTTCTCACAACAAACCAACCGCTCTGGAGTTCATTTGGAACCGGACCGAGACCACCTCATCTCGAGGTCTCGTGCGGTTGTTTTGGTCCGAACCAGAGTGCGATTACTGTTTTCACACCTGCCAAAACGAACCACACCAAGAGGAACGAACTAGAGTCCATTTTGACCAAACTAACTAGTGCTGGTGTGAAAACTCCCTAAATCTTCTCCAAGTTGGATTCAACTTCTCCGAGTTAGAGTTCTGCACAGTCTGAGTACAGATTCAGAGCAAAACGCAGCTCAGTGTCACAAACAGGATCTAAAATAAAATCTGAATGGTGGGATGTGTACAGTGGTGGTCTTGTGTTGAAGGATGTTGGTGAGATGGTGAACGTAGTGCATCCTAGGTTGTCTGGATACTAAACACTCAGCCCGACTGCTTTACCGCTCAAGCAGTACTTACTGGCTCCAGTCCAGTAACTACTGACTTAGTAGGCGATTTCGAACGCAGCTCATGAGTCTTAATGTCTAAAGATTACAACACTGCGGTCTAGTGGTCGGGGGTTTAAACACAACACAACCCAGCACAACATGAACGACTGTCTGCCAAGAGTCTTTGCTTTTAAACTTCTAATTAAAAATGAATATTGTATTTTTATTTATTGATTCAGAATTAAAAAAATAGTGTTGCATTATTTGATATGTTCAATATTTTCTATTACATACATAAAATACATATTGGCCAGAATAAATGTGTGTTTTTATTTCAGCATGAGCTTAGCATCTAGTTGTTCATATCAAAAGCAGTAACAATAATGTTGTGTAATTGCATTTTATTTCTTGGACTCACAGATGAGTTTTGGCCCACAGCCTTTATTAGTGCGCTAATAGCTTTATAGCCACCAGCCCACTAAATAAAACCACCAGTTACATGAACCACCCACTAGTAACGCCATTGAAGTGAGTCAGAGGTACTGTTGGCTTCTCATTTTACATCAGTTTATTAATTAATATTTGTCATGATGAATGTAACAATAGAATCCACAATGACTTGCACAATGACATTAACTTGCATTAAATGGTATGAGCTTTTAAGAAGTTTAAGGAAAAATGGTTACCTGGCCGTCCAGGTAGCTGGAGAAGTAATCTACTGCAGGAGTATATGTGTAGTAGTTATCGAAGCCTACACTCTAGAAGGATTTAGAGGTGGACTGAAGTACAGGGGCTGTTTGACCCAATCGTGTTGTGTGATTAAAAGTTTTTATTTTCCTGACCATTTAGCAGCCCAGTCGAGATGAGGAGAGGGACAAGAAGTTCTCCAGAAGAGTGAACCACAGTCCTCAGTCCAGCTCTCGCTACAGCAGAGACAGCAGGTAAACGCCAATAACTCAGAAATGGTTCAAATATCAAAATCTTTACAGAATAAGTCAAGTTTCTACAACTTCCCGTGAAGTTTGCTTGTGTTCTACACAATGGGGTCACATTATTACGACCAGCTAATATCCAGTTGTGACTGCTGTGGACAACATATAGACAGACTGGGAGACTCAGTAAGGTCCTGGTAGGTGGTCACAGGTATCTGGAGGTATCATGCTGACTGCAGTCCATCCCAGAGCTGCTGGAGGGAGCGTGGAGGAGGATCCATAGAGCCAACACCACCATCCAGGTGGTCCCACAGAGGCTCAATTGGGTTCAGGCCTGGGGAAATGGGGGTCCAGGGTAGAACTTGGAAGTCTTGGTTAACTTTTCCAACCAGTGTGGGACATTTCTAGCCGTGTGACGTGTCACATTGTCTTGCTGGAAGATCCCATCCGCCCCAGAGAAGACCATCAACATGTATGGTGTACGTGATCTGCAAGGATGAATTCAGACCCAAATCAGTTGAGAGTGTCTTTCACATGAATGAGTGGGTCCAGACTGTGTAGCTACAAGTAATGGAAGGTTAAACTCCACAGATTCACATGGTACCAGCTTTAAATCGTCACACGCTGGCTTCAAACCATGTAGAGATGTTTAGTGATCTCCAGTAGACTTGCGTGTGGTTTCTGACACTGTATGATTTGCTGTTAGTTATAAAAAGCAGATGTTGCACAGAAAGAACACTTCAAAGTCTCAGTTTTTTTATTATACTTATACTGTGTTTTGTAGATGTTTAGGTATGCGGTGTCCCAGGTTGGGATATAACTTGAGCCTGTTGGCTCCCATTAAGAAGCAACTGTGAAGTTGATATTTGTAAAGGTTGAATCTTCACTTCCTGTTTCCTCTCAGGAGGTGTGATGAGCGTAAGAAGGACGACCGCTCCAGAAAGAGAGAGTATGACCGGAACCCGCCCCGCAGAGACTCGTACCGGGACCGCTACAACCGGCGCCGTGGGCGCAGTCGGAGTTATAGTCGGAGCCGTAGCCGCAGCTGGAGCAAAGACCGTGCTCGGGAGCGGGACAGAGACCGAGAGCGGGACAGGGACAGAGAGCGGGACAGAGACAGAGAACGCAGCCGGACACGATCACGTAGCCGTTCCAGAACCAGGAGCAGAGGTACGTACTTCAGTCAGCAGCTCCTCTAATACACACATCTATAATGTGCTGATGGGTTGATCTGGACCCACTTCCAGCCCAACTCTGGTCCAGTTCACTGCTGGTGGAACACGTTTTCTGATCATACGAGGAGCTTCATCAGTAGATCTCTCTTCTTCTTCTAGCAGCACATCGCTCCACACCGTCATCAGACTCTGTTTATCATCAGACTCTTCACAGACGCTCATATCAGTCCTGCAGCACCAGCTGCTGCTAAACACCAAACCAGACCCCCAATTACAGACACGTCTGATTCAGCTCCTCCAGCATCAGACACCCGAGCAGCTAAACACCAAACCAGACCCCCAATAACAGACACGTCTGATTCAGCTCCACCAGCATCAGACACCCGAGCAGCTAAACACCAAACCAGACCCCCAATAACAGACACGTCTGATTCAGCTCCTCCAGCATCAGACACCAGAGCAGCTAAACACCAAACCAGACCCCCGATAACAGACACGTCTGATTCAGCTCCTCCAGCATCAGACACCCGAGCAGCTAAACACCAAACCAGACCCCCAATAACAGACACGTCTGATTCAGCTCCTCCAGCATCAGACACCCGAGCAGCTAAACACCAAACCAGACCCCCGATAACAGCCACGTCTGATTCAGCTCCACCAGCTGCTGCCAAACACCAAACCAGACCCCCAATAACAGCCACATCTGATCCAGCTCCTCCAGCTGCTGCTAAACACCAAACCAGACCCCCAATAACAGCCACGTTTGATTCAGCTCCTCCAGCATCAGACACCCGAGCAGCTAAACACCAAACCAGACCCCCAATAACAGCCACGTCTGATTCAGCTCCTCCAGCATCAGACACCTGAGTAGCTAAACACCAAACCAGACCCCCAATAACAGCCACGTCTGATTCAGCTCCTCCAGCATCAGACACCTGAGTAGCTAAACACCAAACCAGACCCCCAATAACAGCCACGTCTGATTCAGCTCCTCCAGCATCAGACACCTGAGTAGCTAAACACCAAACCAGACCCCCAGTAACAGCCACGTCTGATTCAGCTCCTCCAGCATCAGACACCCGAGCATCAGAGACCCGAGCAGCTAAACTCACACTGGTACACTGATAAACTGATACAGAAGCAGAAACCAGGTTTATTATTAGTGCTGATGGGGAGTTAGCGCAGTGGGCGGGGTCAAAGAGGCTCAGTGGGCGGAGTCAGAGAGGCTCAGCTGTTTCAAATGAATCACAAGAACCCTCAAATCTAAGCAGACTGAAAACCAAACAGTGACCCGAGTGAGAAACACATAAGAGCATCTTCAGTGAGAACATGATGATGGACTATAGATCTAGATCACCGTCCACATCTACACCTACATTTCTATCTCCTTTTTTAACATCTCTGCAGATTCAGGTTTGTATGACTGAAGATAAATCGATGATCTGATCTATTGCCATCTCTGATTCGTTATTCTTTTTTTTTTAGTCTTGGCACATAGGAAAAGAAACGGGGGGTTGAGGTTGAGAACCAATGCTGTAGGACTTGATCTGAAAACTGATGGTGTAGGTTAGGGGTGTGTGATCTATATAGTCTACGATAATATCTTCTTAATTGCTGTGTTAACGATGTGTGAGCTGACATTATCGAGTACGCTACTGACTGAGGAACAATCAACAATCAAATCGTCTCAACTCCACGCATTCACTACTGCATGCTTTAGTACAGGTTGCTGAGAGTGCGCACTGAGAGTGCCCATACTGTGTGCTACCATAGGCTAAAGCTAACATAGCTGCCTAAACAACACACCTAAAGCTGAAAGTGAGTGAACACACTGCACCAGGGGAAGAAACTCAGACACCACCAGCCTCGTCTACAGTCTACCGTCTACCGTCTTAGATTTAACTCCTAGACGAGGATCATCTTCACTCGTGTGGAGCTGGTCCGGATCTGAGAAGACTGACGTTGCTCAGAAGACGGCCGTTTACAGACTTTGTTAGAAAGCAGCCGTTAAAGATCTCTCCACAGTAGGTGTGCCATATCGTACACAATAATATCACAACATTTTTTTATTTGGTGAACGATATTATACCCTGAAATATCGAGCCATATCACCCATCACTAATTATCACATCAGGTACTACTTTTACTGTTTTTAGAAAAATAAAAATTCACACTTTTCTCATTTCCCATTATATATCTACTAGAGACAGATTTTATCTCCAGTATCATTCACTTTACTTCAGTCCTGGATATATGGAGATATTTGGAGTGCATTATTTAGTATCGTGACATTCTGGATCATTGACTTCTGTTACAATCTGATGAAAATTCTTGTATTTTTTAATATCTCAGTTAGTGGTGTGCCCTATCATATCGTATGCAATAATAAAATTTTATTTTTATTTGTTGCAGTAGTGTATTCTTGAAATATTTTTTTAATTCAATGTTTTGTCATATCGCCAAGAGTATCGTAATCACAAAAATACCATGAAATATCGTGATATTATTGTAGGGCCATATCGCCCACCCCTACACCACAGCTAACCTGTTCCATCATCTCCCAACAAACCACTGCACAGAGTTTGAGGAGTATGAAGAGCTTCAGGAGCTCGCTGTCCAAGACAGACCTAAACCAGCTAAAAAACACACTCAGCAAACTTCAGCAGAGTCATTTACTAAAACAGATCCTTTGCCTGATGACGCTGGGATTGGCTATAGCTCACACCGTGACCCCGACTAGCGGGATAAAGTGGAAGATGATGGATGGATGGATTATAATATCCTTTAAGAAGCGTGAGCTAGTAAAATATAAGACTTTTACAAACACATTTTTAAATAATATTAAAATACTCTTTATTATCGTTATTTAATTACAGAAAATATCAAGATATAATTTTTTGACAATATCGCACATTCCTACTGTACAGCCTCAGCTTTTCACATCATGATCATGTGTTAAGTCTCAAGGAGTGGCGATAGGTGTGTCTGGACATGTTCCAGGTTGTGGAATTTAACGTATCACAAGCTGCTCATGTGCTCTTTCAGTCTGAAGGTTATTTCCTGGCGTTTGGCTGCAGCTGGGAACGAGACAAAACACGTTCTCGAATATTGGATGTTCTAAGATTATGCTGAGAACCTTCATTCTGCTAGCAGCTTCCACTCTCCTGTGTTTACGGGGAAAACAATGTGAACTGAGTACATATAAGTTAACGTCATGTATCAACAGTAAGCTAGTTAACTAATCAGCCTATATCAGGGGTGCCCAAATTGAAGATTGGACAACATCAAAATACCCAAGGGCCAGTCTCTCTTTATAAAAGTATTATTCATAAATCTTATAAAACACTATGTACAGAATAACAAATAATTATTTAACTAATGTATTTAATTTGACTGTAACTGCAGCAGCAGGAGATGAACAGAGTAAACAGTGTTAGACTTACTGCACAGTCTGTCTGAACATGTTCTGAACTTCATTCCTGCATCAGGTATCTTCAGAGCTTCTCCTGTAGACTGTATATCACTGCATCACCAAACTTAGAACTCAATAACAGCAAGTCTTATATTCCTTAACACACAATCTATTGTGGTATGGAGAATATTTCTCTAATGGTGGTGGTGTGCTAGTGTGTGTTGCGCTGGTGTGAGTGGATCAGAAACAGCAGTGCTGCTGCTGGAGTGTTTAAACACCTCAGTGTCACTGCTGAGCGATTAGCATAGCAGTCATAACTCTCTCTGGTCAGGTTCTCCTGCGCCCCACGAGCCCTGAAGAACAGTTGCTGCTGTGAGGCCAGGTGTCTCTGTCCTCTCGTCTCTGAGTATTTACTATAATGTCCAGGCTGTGTTTCGTAGTGTCTCTTCATATTTAACTCATTCATTGCTGTAATAGTCTCTCGATATGAGAGACACACGCATTTGCAGCGTCTCTTTATAAAAAACTATTCTGTTTTTTAAACTATTCTCTCTTGAAGTGACCGGTTCTCACTGAGACACGGCGCTTGTTTGGCGAAGCCGTCATTGCATGCTGTTCCATGAATTCAGGCCCAGTCAGAAAAATAACGGCTCTAAAGTTTAGAAAGCTTCGATTGCTAACTCAGCGGTGATGCATACTATACATACATATGCACTGCTGCCACCGTCAGGTGAAAGGAAAAATTGCAACGCACCGACAGGCCACCAATAATGTATTCTTATGAGTAGGGGTGTGTTTTTAAAAAAAATGATTTTTCGATTCAAATCGATTTTCATTTGAGTAATTCGGTATCGATTCGTATAAACCAGCCATTGTTTTTCACGCAACGAGATCTGGCTGGGGGCGCACATCAGTTAAGCATGGCTGGAGCACAAGTGAAGGCGCCCCAGAACTTGAAAGCAGATGTCTGGCTGTGTTTTGGATTCAGAAACCAGGACGTTATATAAACGTAGAAACTCTAATGTTTTTAGTAATGGTAGGTTGAGTGTTCCTTGTACATTTACCACATTAGTTCTCTAAAAATCTCTTTTCATATTCAAACAAAACATATTATTGTAACTGAAATAATCCCTAAATGAATCGATATTGAATTGAATTGAATCGGAAATTGAATAGAATTGGGACCTTGTGAATCGGGATCGAATCGATCCGGGAAATCAGTGGCGATACCCAGCCCTACTTATGAGTGATGCCATGGACCAATAGCTTTGGACCACCCCTGGCTTATGTGGTCAATTCAGCTTTAACACCTGCATACAGTAAACAAATAAATAAATAAATAAATTGCTTTCATGGTTTTGATGGTCGTAAGTTATTTTTAAATTATGCATAATAATGTAAACCCTGGTCCGAGTGAGCGAGATCAGTCACATGACTTGGCGTGTTAATCTCCTCAGTCTACTGAGATTTAATCAGAGTTCATGTCTCTACAGAGAGGGATTCTGGGAAGTTGAAGTACGACCATGAGCGCCCTGAGCGTCAGGAGGGCGGACCCGGCGAGGGTTATGTGGCCGCGCCTCTTGCCACAGGCCCCTCCTCCACGCACTTCCCTGTTCCTGCCCTCAGCAGCACCATCACGGTCATCGCCCCGACTCATCATGGCAACAGCACCACGGAGAGCTGGTCCGACTTCCATCAGGACCATCACGCCCCCTATGGGAGAGCGCCGCCACCACCGCGCAAGCGCTGCCGTGACTACGATGGTAGGGTAGACGTCTTCATTATTAGAAGTCAGATATTTATTTCTTTTATATCTCGATACTGATGTAGATGAACAATGCAAAAAATGTCTATTATTTAAAAAATAAAAATAGTAGTTTGGCAGTGAACCATTCATAGTGCAGATTTATTAGAGATATTAAGTTGTACAACTTTTATTTTAGACATCTGATCATTTTTTTATTCCAAAAAATATTTTATGTATTCTGTATTTATGCTTATAATTTATGAAGCCATTGAGACAACATTGCTATATAGATGTACTATTAAGACGTAACTTACTAATTATTGATGTCACTAAATTATTTGCTTTATTTGGTTCCAAAAACTATTTTTAATTAATTTTTTTAATTAATTTGTCGTTTTTGCTTATAAATATGAAGCCATTGAGACAACATTGCTACATAGGTCTGCTATTTATTGAACTCATTACTAAATTATTTACTTTAGTTGGTTTCAAATGTTATTTCTTATTTAAAAAATAATAATTTATCCAAGATTTACTTTAAATTCTGAAGCGGTTGAGATTACATTTCTGTTTAGGCGTACTATAAATGCATCACATTCTATTTATTGATGTTATCACTGAATAATTTGCTTTAATTGGTTTTCAAATGTTTATTTATTAAAAATACTCCATTTAGTTTGTATTTTGAGAAAACATTCCTATATAAATGTACTATAAATACATTACTTACTGTTTATTTACCTTATTGCTGATTTATTAGCTTTAATTGGTTCCAAATATTATGTTTTATTAATTTTTTTTTATTCATTTAGTGTTTTTGCAAAGTACATATTTGTAAAGTACATTACTTACTATGTGTTGACCTCATCGCTGAATTACTTGCTTTGATTGGTTCCAAACAGCTGGAGAAGTTTTATGTTTGTCTTTGTTAAATTCGTGGTGTTTTCTGTTTCTCCACAGAGAAGGGCTTCTGCATGCGGGGGGACATGTGCCCATTTGACCACGGCAGCGACCCCGTGGTGGTGGAGGACGTGAATCTGCCCAACATCCTTCCCTTCCAAGCCCCTCCGCTTCCTGTGGTGGACGGCCCCCCTCCACCCGGCCTGCCGCCCCCTCCTTCACTCCTCACGCCTCCCCCGGTCAACCTGCGGCCTCCTGTGCCCCCGCCTGGCACCATGCCCCCCAGCCTCCCACCTGTGGCAGGTAAAACACACAGAATGGCATTATTTTTTTCTCACATGTGTTTGTTTACCAAGGCTGATTAAATCTCATACAAATCCCCCAACCTCTAATCCACAGACGCACTGACCCGCACTCCTCTGTTTGTCGTTTATGTGCAACCGTCCTGTGTTTCCTTCAGGACATTCACTTTTCTAGTTATCAATTATACGGTGTTGTGCCTATTGTTGGCCAGATCTAGAGCTGGGCGATATGAGGAAAAGTCTTATCACAATAATTTTTTAGATAGATAGATACTTTATTGATCCCGAAGGACAAAACACAGTGCAAAACACAGTACAATAAGGTATAACACCGTATAAATAAAGAAGAATAAAGAACTCCAGTAGTCAAAAAGAATATATACAAGAATATATGAATACAAACTATACAACCTGACCGTAGGTAAAAAAGTAGTGCAGTAATAAATTAGGTAATGTTTAAGAGAAAAACGGGTATCAGCAGATACATGACAGTACTGGGATATTTATTAAAAATTAAATAAATGTGCAAAGATTGATATTGATATATATCACGATATAAATCAAATCACTATTGCCGTTTTACTTTAGGTGAAGTTAAAATATCAAAATTTTAAAATTTTGTTATATTGTTTTGTATCCTCTGATCTATATTTATGGGGCAGTGCGCACACACACACACGCATATATATATATATATATATATATATATATATATATATATATATATATATATATATATATATATATATATATATGTATATATATATATATATATATGTATATGTGTATATGTATATATGTATATGTGTGTATGTATGTGTATATATATATATATGCATATATATGGGCAGTATTCACACACAGACACTGTGTTAAGTAGGCTGTTGCTGGCTCTTTAAGTTCAGGCTGAGCTCATAGCGGTGAGTCGACTCTCTGTCTGCTCTCATGAGCAGTTGGTTTAGCGATTCTGTTTTCAGTAGAAAATAAAGTTTCCTACTCGGGATTTTTGATTATAAAGTCAACTTTGTCTCAGCGTCTCACTCAAACTCCTACAGCCTGCATATTTATCTATATTGATTATGAAATTACGTCGATTAGCATAACGTGCGTCGAAAGCATGGATTTATCCGGAGCGCGAGCTGCAGCTACAAACAATCACTCACGTGTATCTAACGTTGTGGGACTGTTTCACACAGAAACACAACAGTGTGGTGCTCTGTCAGCTCTGCACAGTGGAGATGATCACAACAGTACAACTGCTATACACGAGACCTTGAAGATCAAACATCCCATAGAGCTTCATCAACACAGCAGCAGGACAGCACCTGTTTACCTGTTTATCTTATCTTATAGATTATTTTAAGAGTATTAACACGTGTATCATGTTTCTTTCAGTAGTAGTTTAACGTTTTCTCTTATTTTCTCTTATTTTGTTCTCTCTGCTCGACTGTGACGTCTGTAGCAACCAAACTACTAGCACCTGAGCTGCTGCTACGTCTACACTCTGTGCTGTTTGAGCTTTAACCAAACAAGAAATAACTGGAACTCTACTTCAGCCACCTGATTGGTTAGGAGCGGCGCCATTCTCATTCTCATTGGCTATTCGTGTTGTCTCTCAAAACACGGATGAAACTTTCTATCGACTTTCTATCGACTACGGCTTATATTTCTATCGAGGAAACGTTATTTCGCGATAATTATCGTCATCGTTTTATGAGCCAGCCCTGCCCTGATCCTGGGCTTCATCTGTTATTTATGTTTATGTAGATAATACAGCCAAACACTGCCCACTTCAAGAACACTAAAATTAGTGATGTGTCACTCAGAATTGGCCGACTGGAGTGTTTAGACTTCAGTGGTTTTTTTTGGGGGTTTTTTTTACCTCTTTTCATTCTGTGTTTTTCAGGTCCTCCCCCTCCACTTCCTGCACTGCAGCCTTCTGGGATGGACGGTCCTCCGAACTCCATCACCAGCTCTGTTCCCACTATCGTCACTTCAGGGATCCGGCCTCCACTCCCACAGCCTCCCCCACATCTAGTAACCTCCGGGGGGCGTCCTCCACTCCCCCAGCCCCCTCCTGCTCTCTACAGCTCTGGTAATTTCAGTTGGTTACTAATCCGGGTTCTTATTTTGTTTGTTTGGTGGTGTTTGTATTTTTAAGGTTGTAACAATAGGTTTCCAGATAATGTCACTTGACTGCTAGTGGTCAGTAGGAGTGAGTATTGTAGTGTGTAAGGGTGATCTGGGGGTGAACACTGGTGGTCAGTAGGAGTGAGTATTGTAGTGTGTGAGGGTGATCTGGGGGTGAACACTGGTGGTCAGTAGGAGTGAGTATTGTAGTGTGTAAGGGTGATCTGGGGGTGAACACTGGTGGTCAATAGGAGTGAGTATTGTAGTGTGTGAGGGTGATCTGGGGGTGAACACTGGTGGTCAATAGGAGTGAGCATTGTAGTGTGTGAGGGTGATCTGGGGGTGAACACTGGTGATAGATTTAAAAGTGTACGTTACGGTAAGTAAACAGTGTAACGTTAATGACGAGAGGGGCGGAGTTGAGTGTGTGGTGCTGGTTGATCCACAGGACAGTAAAAGAAAACCAAACCACAGACGTTGTGGAGCTCCTCGATATCGAGGTCCACCAACCGCCAACACTGCTCTTCACCTCCTTCTTCTCCACTCTGTTCCTCACCTCCATCTCCTCCACTCTGTTCCTCACCTCTGTCTCCTCCACTCTGCTCTTCACCTCCATCTCCTCCACTCTGTTCCTCACCTCCATCTCCTCCACTCTGTTCCTCACCTCCATCTCCTCCACTCTGTTCCTCACCTCCGTCTCCTCCCCTCTGTTCCTCACCTCCGTCTCCTCCCCTCTGTTCCTCACCTTCGTCTCCTCCACTCTGCTCTTCACCTTCGTCTCCTCAACTCTGCTCTTCACCTTCGTCTCCTCCACTCTGCTCTTCACCTCCATCTCCTCCCCTCTGTTCCTCACCTCCGTCTCCTCCACTCTGTTCCTCACCTCCATCTCCTCCACTCTGCTCTTCACCTCCATTTCCTCCACTCTGTTCTTTGCACACTTACTGCCTCCATCTGGATTTCCAATATCATTAGAATGACAGATGTTTCTGGAATTGGTAGTGTTGACCAAAGTTTAGTTTAGCTTTCAGGTATACGAGGCCCACATATATAAAGAATTCGATTTTTGTTATGTTCAGCATGTTTCAGTATGTTATGCAGGATCTAGTTCTGAATAGGAGTTTAAGAAAATATTGAATATCGGGATATTATGTTTAGTGATACTGTATCGATTCTCAAAAATACAGTATCAATACACAGATTCCTGGCAGACAGTGAATTAGTGTGTGTTGTGTTTAAACCTCTGATCACTAGATGGCAGTGATGTAATCCATTTTCAGCTCCACTCCAACATTAACAAGCAGCACAAGGGGGCAGTGCTATTGTAAGCATTGATAAACCTGTTCATACAGTGGTGTGTTTTAATAGAAGGATTTGTAAAATCGAAATATATTACTTTAAATGCAATATTGCAGTATATCGTGATATATTGAATCGTGACCAGTGTATCGTGATACATATCGTATCGCCAGGTTCTTGCCAATACACAGCTCTAGTTCTGAAGGGACAGAAGTGTCTTTTAATCTTATAATTTGCTCCCCAAAGATATCGACCAGTTTATGCATTAGTTTATTTATTTATATATTTATATTTAATGTAAAATGATATACAGAGAATGGCCTCTTTGTTTGCTCTCTTGCTGACCACATCATTCAAGATTCCACCAGCACTCAGTTTCTTCCTTTATGATGCAACAGGTAGAACGTGTGTCCGTCTTAGCAACGTTCTAAAACAGGAAAGCGCAAATATTCATCTCCACACTTTTTATTATCCACCAACATAGTACTTCACTATTCTCTGTGGTGAGTAGTGGATGTTTTTATTGAATTTGTAATAACACCTCAAACATGGGCTGTCCGTTATCAACCATTTAGCGTATTGTGTATTTCGGCCAGTCGCTTTAAGGAACTTAACAACAAACATACGTTTCTGCTTAAGACGACCATTTAAAGTTTAATTTTGCAACAAAAATCTGACACATCTCAAAACAATGTTTAATTATATTATGTTGATAGCAGTGTAGTAAGTCTGTATGAACAAGACCACATGATATTTCTCAGGGTGTAAAAGTTACTTTACTGGTTAGATTTATTCGCTCTGAGGAAAGAAAGAAAGCGCTGTGGTGGTGTTACTTATGCAGCGGACAAACTCCTCAAACAATTGTAAACCAACAAATCTGGAAGGAACAGCTACTTGTTTGTAGTAATAATAATAATAATAATTAATAATAATATTATTATTATCATAGTTGTCTTTCTAGTTTATTATTATTGTTATTATTAAGTTGGCTTGAAAAAGCCACTGGTGATAATAAAAATATACTTTAAAAACTGCTCGATGGCTGGATGGTTGCTCTGCGGATGTGCTACTTTAAATTCTCTAACACCTCAAATTTCATGCTGCCTTAAAAGGACTTCTTCCTTAAATTTCCACATGGGGTGTGTCTGAAATCGCACCCTAGTTACCGCTTAGTGTTCTGTTCAGGGTGTTGGCCATTTTGTAGGGTTGTCTGAATTCTCAGTTGAGAATTAGATACCCTATATAGTTCACTATATTCTTACCCACAATGCACCATAAAATTAGTGGACAATTAATGTACACCACATACAGGTTGCCTATGTAGTGAACAGGGAACGAGTTAACGAGTGGACCATTTCAGACACACCCATGAACTGCTTTTCCAAATTCCATGACACATTAAATTTCCTGACACCTTAAATGAACTGCTACCTTAAATGCACTGCCACCTTAAATTCCATGCCTCCCGTAAATGCAATGCCACCTTAAACGCTATTCTACCTTAAATTCAATTTATGTTGCCATAAATTATAAATAACAGAATTTATTATAGTATGACAAACTTATTGCATAAATCCAGAAAACAGGAAGTGAGGTGGCCCCTCCTCTATTTAAGGAGCTCAAACTAACCCCCAGCATCTTATTCAACCTTTCCAGTCCACCTTAAGAGATTCAGCAGTTACTTTGATTCTCTGCAGGTTGCCAGACCTGATCCAGATTAGAAGCTGGCGGAGAAGAAACCTCACCTTCGTCCTCTTGTTTTTACACGCTTCCTAACGTCCTCTTGGTTTCGTTTGTCTGTAGATTCGTTTGAACCGGATGTTTATAACCCAGAAGCTCCCAGTATGAACTCGAGACCCATGTACAGACACCGGGTCAATGTCCAGCGGCCCAATCTAATCGGCCTCACCATGGGGGAGGTGGACATGCCTCCACGAGGTAACACTCCCTTCATGAGCACAAGTGCGTCCTTACGCTTGATCAATTTATTATTTTCTTTAAATGTATAACTGTTTGTAACCTCTATAAGCTTATTATTTAGAGATAGAAACGTGTGTGTATTGTCTCTGTGCTGTCCAAAGACAAACATGTATCCTGTTAGAAATTCAGCTTTTCAGAATCGAGAGACAGAGAGACAGAGAGACAGAGAGACAGAGAGACAGAGAGACAGAGAGACAGAGAGAGACAGAGAGACAGAGAGACAGAGAGACAGAGAGACAGAGAGAGAGAGAGAGAGAGAGAGAGAGATGATCCCAAAGGAAAAGTCAAGATCACCATATTTAACCCATTCGTCCAATGAAACGTTCACACTAGGTGGCAGTGAAACACCCACAGATACACTAGTGAACAAACACACTAGAGGGCAGTAAAATACTTTCTCTCTCACACACACACACACACTAGGGAACAGACACACCAGAGGGCAGTAAAACAGTTACACACACACACTAGAGGGCAGTAAAACACACACAAACACTGGAGGGCAGTAAAACACTCACATACATTAGTGAACAGACACACTAGAGGGCAGTAAAACACTCTCTCTCTCACACACACACACTAGAGGGCAGTAAAAACACACACACACTAGTGAACAGACACATTAGGGATCAGTAAAACACTCACACTAGTGAACAGACACTAGAGGGCAGTAAAACACACACACACTAGTGAACAGACACATTAGGGATCAGTAAAACACTCACACTAGTGAACAGACACACTAGAGAGCCGTAAAACACACACAAACACTGGAGGGCAGTAAAACACTCACATACATTAGTGAACAGACACACTAGAGGGCAGTAAAACACTCTCTCTCTCACACACACACACACACTAGAGGGCGGTAAAAACACACACACACTAGTGAACAGACACATTAGGGATCAGTAAAACACTCACACTAGTGAACAGACACTAGAGGGCAGTAAAACACACACACACTAGTGAACAGACACATTAGGGATCAGTAAAACACTCACACTAGTGAACAGACACACTAGAGAGCCGTAAAACACTAGTGAACAGACACACTAGGGATCAGTGAAACACTCACGTATACACACACTAGGGGGCAGTAAAAACACACACACACACACTAGTGAACAGACACATTAGGGATCAGTAAAACACTCACACTAGTGAACAGACACACTAGAGAGCAGTAAAACACACTAGTGAACAGACACACTAGAGAGCCGTAAAACACTAGTGAACAGACACACTAGGGATCAGTGAAACACTCACGTATACACACACTAGGGGGCAGTAAAAACACACACACACACACACTAGTGAACAGACACATTAGGGATCAGTAAAACACTCACACTAGTGAACAGACACACTAGAGAGCAGTAAAACACACTAGTGAACAGACACACTAGGGATCAGTGAAACACTCACATACCCACACACACTAGGGGGCAGTGAACACACTTGCCTGGAGCAGTGGGCAGCCCTACCACAGTGCCAGGGGAGCAGTCAGGGGTTAGGTGTCTTGCTCAAGTCACTTCAGTTGTGTCCTGTTGGTTCATGGGATCAAACCAGCAACCTTCCAGTCACAAGGCTGGCTCCCAAACCTCCAGCCCACGACTGTCCTGGAGGAAGAAGAAGAGGTTAAGAAACGACTTATTTCTCTCAGTCTCCAAAATGAAAACTTAACAGGAGACGGCAAAAACGCTGTCTTACTGTTAATGTCAGTCAATGGAGCCAAAACAGTTTCCAATCTGTTTTAGGGCTTTTTTATTTCTATTTCTAATCTTTACACAATTTAAAGTGCACCTTACGTAGTCAGATGATGGAGATGCATGTTTTCCTTTGGACAGTGATGTGTGTGTGTGTGTGTGTGTGTGTGTGTGTGTGTGTGTGCTAGTTTTCTGTGTATTCTGTAGATTATCTGTTCTGTTTCAATGCGTAATGTTTGTTGTGGTCATTTATTTTTCTTACTTCTCTCTCATTTCCCCAGATAAAATGCTAAATAACAATAGTGCACGGATTGTTCTGGAATCAGACTCCAGGAAGAGGGGTCCAGGCCCAATGGATGGGGGAATCCCCCCCAAAAAACCTTGGTTTGACAAGTAAGAACAGTAATTACAAAATGTGTTACATTTTGAGTGTGAGCAGAGTGTGAGCAGCTAAGGTGTCTGGAAGAACACACTCAGCAAACTTCAGCGGAGTCATTCACTAAAACAGAGCCTTCACCTGATGATGCTGGGATTGGCTCCAGCCACCCCGTGACCCCGGCTAACGGGATAAAGCGGAAGATGATGGATAAATATCGTTTATTATCGTTATCAACAAAATTACAGAAAATATTGAGAATTTTTTGGTCAATATCGCACCGTCCTAGTGGGAAACGTTCCAACACCAGTGAAACGAACCACAGGTGTTAAAACGCCCCAAAAATCCAGCACATTGGCCTCATTTCCTAACACTTTTAGGAATGGGACTTCAGCGAGAGTGAGAGAGTTGGCCGGCTGACTAAAATATATATAAAATATAAAAACAAGGCTTGCTTCTATTTTATCTTAACCCTTTATGAAGCTAAACACTGATTTTAAAACTGCATGTTTCTTTTAACGAGTCCTTTTTTGCTCCCTTGCGTAACCACTAATCTTTAAACCTGGCTCTCCTCCACAGACACACCTTCAACAAGCCCAACCATCACGGCTACCATAAGAAAGTGCCATTCTCTTTGCCAAATACTAAACTGGCCATTCGACAGATTCCGCCGGAGCTCAACAACATCAGCAAGCTCAACGAGCACTTCAGCAAGTTCGGCACTATAGTCAACCTGCAGGTGAGCACAGGAGCTTATTCAGACGTCCTGCTTCTTCATGTAGTTAGTGCTGTGGTTACCAGTGTGCAGGTCTGGGCATTAGAACAGGCTGAGGTTCTGTTCTGGTCTTGGAGTCAGTCGATCCTGCATACTTTGCTGTTTTCAATCACTAACACACCTGATTCTGAAAGGTTGCTGAGGTGTTTTGTGTTTGTTGATTATCATGTTTTTGTGAGATCAAGCGTTTACAATATATTCTTGTTTATTTTATGCTGTGTACAAAATAAGACCTCACGGCTGAGTTTTAGCGATCCTCACTAACGAAATGAAAACTGCTTGTACAGTTAATAACACTAAAAATATGATTTCCTGGCCTACAAGTTGCTGTGTCTTGGGAAAAAGCAGTCACACAAGAGTTCTTGTTTTGTGTTTGTGTGCAGGTTGCCTATAACAACGACCCAGAGGGGGCGCTAATACAGTTTGCATCTCCGGATGAAGCCAAGCGGGCCATGCAGAGCACAGAAGCTGTTCTAAATAACCGCTTTATTAAAGTTCACTGGCACAGGGAGGATGACGCGGCCCCCAAGCACACTGTTCCACCTATGGTACGTGTATACACACACACACACACACACACACACACACACATATATACACACACACACACACACACACATATACACACACACACACACACACACACACACACACACACACACACACACATATATATATATATATATATATATATATATATATATATATATATATATATATATATATATATATATATATATATATATACATATACATATACATACACACACACTCATGTACACACACAGTTGTTAAACATTCAGTGTAATTTAGGTATATACACATTGTAAGTATATACACATTGTAAGTATATACACATTGTAAGTATATACACATGGTATGCCCTACTCTTCTCTAGGGCCCCCTGGTAGGGGCTTTCATAACCAGGGCCCTCTTAAATTATGCCCCCTCTTTCCTAGGACCCCTAATAGCCAGACGTCTAAGTCAGAGCTGTGCCACAACACCATTTTCATAAGGGGCTCAAAAGCATGGCTAGGGGCTCCAAAAACATGGCTAGGGGCCCTAAGAGGCCCTGGGGTCAAAGTCCCTAAAAGTCAGAGGATCCTTAAAATGGGGGGCCCTCAGAAATAAAAATATATTGTGTCATGTTGATCTCAAGGGCCCGTGGGCGCTGGCCCCACTGGCCTGGTCCGTAATCCAGCCATGCACAGGACCACCCCAGAGCAGCTATTATTTAGGTGGTGGATCTTTCCCAGCCCTGCAGTGAAGCTAACGTTTGTGAATGTGAATGTTGTGCTAGTGTGAGTGGATCGACACGCTTACCTTGCTGGTCCACCTTGTAGATGTAAAGTCAAAGACAGTAGCTCATCTGTTGGTCATCGTCTAGTCATTCATCAGTGGTCACAGGACGCTACTGGCTGGATATTTGATCAGCACTGCTGTTTATCTACTTGTATCAGTGCAACACACCACTACCACGTCAGGGTCACTACCATGTCAGGGTCACTACCACGTCAGGGTCACTACCATGTCAGGTTCACTACTACTTCATATTATTGCATAGAATGTTTACATGTGGCATATATTCATCAGTGCGCATGTTTTTTTTAATCTTCTATGTATCTGTGTATGTATGTGTCTGTGTGTCTGTCTGTGTGTCTGTGTGTGTGTCTGTGTGTGTGTCTGTGTGTGTGTCTGTGTGTGTGTGTCTGTGTGTGTGTCTGTGTGTGTGTGTCTGTGTGTGTGTGTGTGTGTGTGTGTGTGTGTGTTAGAGTGTGCAGCCGCCCCAGCATCCTGCAGCCACGTCTCTGAAACAATCTGTGAAGGACCGTCTCGGCCCCCTACCCACAATCAACACAGAGCCACTGCAGGACCCCAGCCACCCCCCACAGGTCAGCAAGAGGGAATGATCTTGGGATGATCTTTTCAGCACACAGATATTCAGACTCACCTCAGTATCATTCTTCTGTCATTTAAACACGACAGCTGCTCTTTATATCCTGTCAGAATGTCATGATGTACGGACCAATAGGAATGCTCCAAAATCACTTAAAATTGTTTTTTATCACAATGAGGTTTTATTCTAACTTCATGTAAAGTGACTATTTTCTTTCTTTCTGGACAGTGATGATGATTTATATATATATATATATATATATATAAAAAAACACAGTGCTATTCATATCTAACCTGCATTGTAAAAGTTCTACAGTGTAGCTGTAATGGATGGAAGTTGTTATCCACCAATCATCATCATGGAAATCTGCATCTTCACACAGGTGCCTATGGTTGTGTTGAGTTGTAAAGTAATGAGTTGTAAATAGACTCGCATATACAGTTTTTGATGCACTGTTATCCATTACCAATGGCCACAAGTATATAGACTTAAAAATAACTGACAATAATGGCTTTAACTATGACTATATATATATATATATATATATATATAATGAGAGAGAGAACGCGAGAGCGCATTGCTGTCCGAAGCAAAAACAAGTACCTCTAAAATAGTACTACTGCTCCACATCATGTACATAAGATACTCCGTAATATTTGTCATATGATTATTATTTAGTTCTTATTTGAAGGCCGGAGTAAGTACAATGATATAAATTGCTGTATATATGGATATACTAGGGCTGTGTATTGGCCAGAACCTGGCGTATTGTGATACGGCGGTCACGATTGAATATATCACGATATATTGCGTAACTGCAAGCAAAGTAATATATTGCAATTTAGCCAAATCCTACTATTAAAACACACCACTGTATGAACAGGTTTGCCAATGCTTACGCCCTTGTGCTGCTTGTTAATGTTGGAGTGGAGCTAGAAATGGATTGCAACACTGCCGTCTAGTGGTCAGAGCACACAATGATTCACTGTCTGCCAGGAATCTGTGTATCGATACTGTGTTTTTGAGAATCGATACAGTATCACTAAATATAATATCCAGATACTTGTTATTTTTCGATATTTTCTTACACCCCTAGGATATACTGTATGTTAATCTGTGATAGCCACATACTAAAATTTCTACTTCAACTGCCTGGTTATTGATCCATGATTGATATCACCAATGCTGTCAGTTGATCTAATGTAGGTTACAGCAGCTGCAGCTGTGTAGGGTTAGGGTTCAAGCTCCCACACTCAATACTGCGCCTGTTACTCCGTATGTTTCCAGTATATTTTCACTTATTCTCCTGTTTTTGTGTGTACCATGTACTGTTTTGTGTCAAGTAGTTTCAGTAGCCATTCAGCGTTTGTTTATTTTTATCTTATTGTGTTTCAGCCTCTGCAGAACGCAGCCAAGACATCAGTTAAAGAGCGACTGGACTTCTCTAAACAAGCCGCGCCTGCGGGAAAGGTCCTTATTGGTCTTACAGTACATCCCCAGCCTTTGTTCAGGTCCTGCTAACGTCTGCGGGACAAACAGAATGTGTGTTCACGTATTCCTGTTGTATTGCAGGTCTTCTCGACCTCCACTGGACTTACGAAGACCTTTTATAACCCAGCAGCCATGAAGACAGGCCAGAAGACGGCGCCATTCGGGTCCTCTGTTACCCCTGAGGACGCACTGAAGAAGAAACAGGTTTGTGCTGTAAGATTATTTCATGTCAGGGTGCCAGGAAAAGCAAAATATGGTTTTATTCCAGCTTCATATTCCAGATTTCTTTTTTTTGACGACGTGTGTTGATTCCCAAACAGAAAATTAGTAGTTTCTGCACATCTTTGCGCAATTTAATGCACAAGTACTGTTTATTTGATTAATATTTATGTACTGGTGGCCAAAAAAAAGTGAATTTTATTATATAGTTATTTTATATTATGTATGTTTTCCAGTACTGAGCATATAAATAGAGAGCATGCAGTCGAATTAACAGAAAATAAACATGTATTTTTTGTGTCTGACTAACTTATCGTTGCTTAATTTCTACATTGTTTAAATATGACAGACACTTTAAACGGTGTGACAATTTCCTGAAAGAATGGATCAATAGCAAGACTCCAAAATAGCTTGGAAATTGTTCTGGTTCCATTAACTTGCATTTAAAGCAAATCATATAATATATACGGTTGAGTTTACATTCCATTTAGTGTGCTATTCCTATGTAACCTGCTTTGTAGAAGCACTACTTCTTTAGTTTTGCACTGAAGCTATGAGGCTAATGTAGCTAGAAAATAATGGAAGTTGATATCCCACCAATTAGCACCATGGAAATTGCAGATCTGCATCTTCACACAGGTGTCTAAGGTTGTGTTGAGTTGTAAAGTAATCTCAAATAGACTTTATATATATATATATATATATATATATATATATATATATATATATATATATATATATATATATATATATATATATATAGTTTTTGACACACTGTTATCCATGAAAATGGCCAAAAATATACAGACTTAAAATAACTTGTTAATTAATTATAAATATATATCAGACAGAAAACCTCAAGAAAGAAAATCTGGTCTCTGAATGTTTTTCCTGTTCTCTCCAACAGGAGGCGCTGAAGCTTCAGCAAGACGTGCGGAAAAAGAAGCAGGAGATTCTTGAGAAACACATTGAGACTCAGAAAGTGAGTTCGAACCTGCAGTTTTTTAATTTGACTGGAGAAAGAGTGGTTTGAGCAATAATAACGAGAGTGATCTCTGTTTGTGTGTGTGTGTTATTCAGCTGCTCATCTCTAAGCTGGAGAAGAATAAAGGTATGAAAGCGGAAGATAAGGCTCAGATCATGCAGACGCTGACCACGCTCACAAACAGCATCAGCAAACTGCAGGAGGAGATTAAAGGCATCTCCGGCACCAGCACGCTGCAGACCTGCATCAAAACCAAGGCCCAGGTATGTGATTGCACGCACTTCAGCGTGACAGGGTGGATCTTTTCAGTTATTAGTTATAACACAGCACACAGGTAAACATGGCACACATCCGATACCTATTTCTTTAAAAAGAAACACATCTCCGGAGTCGGGGGCAGCCCTATCCACGGTGCCTGGGGAGCAGTTGGGGGTTAGGTGGCTTGCTCAAGGGCACTTCAGTGGCCTGCTGGTTCCAGGAATCAAACCGGCGACCTTCCGGTCACAAGACTGGATCCCTAACCTTGAGCCCACTATATATATATATATATATATATATATATATATATATATATATATATATATATATATATATATACACACACACACACACACACACACACACACACACACACACACACACATATACACTACTGCTCAAAAGTCTGGGATCACAGTGAAATGTTCTTGTTTTTAATGGAGTATCTTCTTCCTTAACACAACAATGGACTGACGGGTCTCTAAAGAAAGTTGTTTCTTTCTGGTCATTGTGAGTCGGTCAGCAAGCCATCAACTGCTGATCTTCAGATACTAAACTAACCTAGAATGTTGTTCCCTTTTATACTCACTTATTAGTAGAATGTTTTTCAGCTGTGATCACAATTGATCAAGAGTGTCCTAACAACCAATTAGTCCAATAACATCCTTAACTTGGATTGGTGGTCGTACCAGGAGATTCAGACAGAGGACTGAGAATTACTGATAATAGGACTATATGTAAAATAAGCCTCTATACAAAAATAGGCTTTAATACAAACATTTTTATTCTTTAAAAATCATCTGATGCACTTACATTAATTGAGAAATGGACAGTATTGTTTGTGAATTGCATTAAAATAGCATGAAATGAAATTCTAAAGTGAGATCTTTTTTTTTTTAAGTATTATCATTATTATTGTTTTCCTATTGTTTACACTTTCCTCTGATACTATACAAGTCAATAAGCTTGGTTTAGACACTTTTATCAGCCTGGAGAGCAAGAATGGTCTTAGTTTGGGGAACTCCAGCCTCGTGTGTCCTCTATAATTCCTCTATTTAGTCTTAAGTAATCAAATATACGTATATCCAGAATTATTCTGTTTACACTTGTGGTCAAAATCTATCACGTAGTCCTTTTTTAGTGTATACATATAACTTGGATGATAGTAAATGTGTTTAAACAGTCTCTCCCACAGTATTTAAATTATTCAGACTGCTTCTAGTTTACACAGGACAGCAGCAGGTCGTGTGCTGTTTAACGTTTGGCTCGTGTTTAACAGGCTCAGAAGGAGCTCCTGGACACTGAACTAGACCTGTACAAGAAAACACAAGCTGGGGAGGACACAGCTCAGCTCAAACTCAAATACACCCAGCTGCAGCTCGAGGTGAGCTTTACAGAATGTTGTTTCAGCATTGGGTAGCTTGCTTTAATCTAAAATATTAATTAATATATATATATATTTTTTTTTATTGGTTAAATTTGTAAGCTCTGTTTTAGGTTGTTCCGCTTTGTATAGGCTTTGTATCTGGCTTCAGACCTCCATTCATCTCTCTCCACTCTCTATTACTACAGAACTTATAGTTACATATACCGAGTAATTCATAGTATTATATACTATAAGATTAAAAATCTAATATTTATGTGAATCTAACATATGTTGGGAATACTTGGAATTTCCTGCCATGTGCTGTAATTCCTGAAGGTTGCCACATGGTGGTGGTGTTGTCCTCACTTGCCTCTTTTTCTTCCCAGGCGGCCAAAAGGGGTCTCCTCAACCCGGGGCGTGGGAGGGGGGCTCATGCCAGGGGCCGAGGTGCCCTCAGGGGACGTGGACGCGGCATCAGGGGCAGAGTGAGGGGCGTGCCCACCCATGCTGTGGTGGACCATCGACCCAGAGCCCTGGAGATCAGCGGTTTCGCTGAGGCAGATCGGGTCGACCTGCTGCCGCACTTTGCAGTGAGTAACTTCACCGGCGTTGTGGATCATCACCAGGCTGCTCAAGTCTCTAACATGAAGCAACAGCTTAGCGACAAGTCACCCGGACAGTGTTCTGCTGGAGCTGCAAGGCTAATGTGGCTAACAAAATAATATATAATATTTATATAATATTATAATATAATAATATATATATAATATATATAATAATTTATATAATAATTAGCCTTTTTCTGACGACGTACGACAATCATCACACACCAGCCTTTAACTGAGCTGGGCTGTTAAGTAGACACTCTGGCCAGAGTAAAAAGAAAATGAGCCCAATGTGAACATACTGCTCGCATTCTACACCAATCAACCTTTATTTGAGGGTCACCCTAATTAGCAGTGCACCCCCCCCCCCCCCCAGATAACATTTCCCCTGTAGATACTGTACTTACTCCACACGTCTATTACAGCTGAGCGATAAATCGACTTTAGTGATTAATTCGAATTTACAGTTCAGGAAGATGTGTTTTCATGAAAATCTGTTTTCTCTCAGTTTTAACCCCCCTTTGGGCTTCCATAGTTCAGAATCAGAATCAGAATCAGAAATACTTTATTGATCCCAGGGGGAAGTTGCAGTTTTTACAGTAGTAGCCGGTTATGTACAAGAATAAACACTCTAATAATAATTTACAACATAAGAAATTTGTAATATGTACACATATATAAGTCTTATATTATAATAGAAGAATAAAATGTAAAGTAACTGTGTCTATAGTAATAAGTACAGATATACTGTATACAGCAGTAAGAGTTTAGAAGTAAGGAGTTGTTGCACACATAATTAAATTATTGTTCTATTAATTATTACTGTACATGTGAAAGGTGTCGTATGTTAAGGGACGAGTTATAAAGTCTGGTAGGAATGGTAGGAATGACCTCCTGTGGCGTTCTGTAGTGCAAGTTCAGAGTGATCACACCCAGCGCTTGCCATAGACACACATTAACACAACAAGCTAGTGATTGGGAGAAAGCCGGAATTTGTCCCCAAGAAAAGAGTAACTTCCTCCGTGATCTGGAATTGGTTTTGTGGCATTGGACACAGACCAAACAAGTCCAACAGTATACCGTATGATAAGAAGGGGAAGGCAATCACAGATGCTACAGCGATGCTTATTGCAAAAGACATGGCACCCGTATATATACAGTGGAAAAGTCAGACAGATGGAAAAACACGGTGGAAAAGTTTTAGACCAGAAGTCCGTGCTACCAAGCTGCAAATATTTTTCTAAAGTTTCAAAACTGTATAACAACACACGCCAAAGCATCACTAGAGAGCTGGAGGAGGACGTGTCGTATCTAGCTGACACCACTGACCTGTGGTCCAGCCGAACGATGTATGCGTTAACTACATGAGTTTAACGATACATTTTGTTAACCACACCTGGGCTCTGCTAAGCGTCTGCCTTTAAACAGCAAAAAAATCCATCAAAATCTAAAATCTGATTTTATTTATTTATTTATTTTTTTTTTTTTTTTTATTAAGATCTAACAGTGGCTACATCCCTGGCTTGTGTAACTACACAGTTGTAGTTCACTTATTTAGGCTTAACTGATACGCACTACTTGCGTCTCACACCGAATCTGTTTGTCTCGCCAGCAATTTGGGGAGATTGAGGATTGCCAGATGGAGGACAGTAATCTGAGTGCCATCATCACCTACAGAACCCGTGCCGAGGCAGAACAGGTACCACCGGACCACCTTAATAACAGTACACACACACATACACACCAGCCTTGTTGGAAGTTAGACTGAACGCAGGCTCTCTCGCTTCAGGCGGCAGTCCATGGGACGAGACTGAATAACCAGGAGCTTCGCTTGGCCTGGCATAAACCGACTGTTTCCCTCAACGCAGCAGACGCTGAGGAGGTGGAGCCGGAGGAAGAGGAGGTGAGCTTCATCACGTTCAGTTCTTCAGTTTTCTTCTCCCATAGTCCCTCCCTCACATCTGACATCGAGCATGTTTATTCTAGGGCTGCGTCTGTTTTAGTACAGGTCTAGAATCAGTCAACTTGCTCTCGCTGAGAGTTTCATTGGCTCTGAAACGAAGCAGTAAAGTCCACATCAGTCCTAACAGTGACCTGGACAGTTATTAGTAGAGATGGAAGGATCGATCGGATATGTATCGGTATCGGCCGATTTTTAATCTGAATATTCGGTCTGCTGATATTTCTCCAATTTAGCCGATCCCGAGAGCCGATTGATGGCGTTAAACAAATGAGCCTAATTTGTATTTCCATGTAGCGTTTCATCCGGGAAGGGGAGCCCTCCGTGAAACTCCCTCCGGCCAGCTCCCTGCAATTCCTATCTGAACCACTAGGTGGAAATACATACCCTTTCATTTTCCACAGACTGACTAAAGCAGTGGCCTCATGAGAACTCAGACTCATCCAGGACAGTTTATAACATCTGTAAATTAGTAACATCAGCGTCTCTCACGGCAACCAAGACAAAGACATTTAACATACTAATCTGATACACACTTCTGAGACACCACACAGCTGAACACAGTGAGTATCAGTAACAGCAGAGCTAGAACACACAGCTAACACAAAACAAACAACCCAGAACACCTACAGACCAGATCTGACCGGTACCAACAGAACAGCAGCAGAAACAGCCAGAGAGCTAAAGAACCACAGCCAGAGTGATTGAGTTTATAGTTCTAGATAAACAGCTCTTCTCGGCTGTAGAAGACGTTCATTCTGCTGCTTAATGTTCCACCTGGATCCACGCTCTGCTGTTCCTAGTAGAGATACTTTCAGATGTGGCTCTTCTGGAGCTTATCCAGCGGTTTACTCCCACATAGACCAACTTCTAATTTAGTTACAAATATTATACTGTTTCATATGAGCTCCTTAAAAATGGTAATAAACCAGTTTAGACCAGGTTTCATGACTTGCTTGCACTAATAATATGTAGCCCTGATCAAAAACGCTGATCGGTCCATCTCTAGTGTATATATAATTTATGAATAATACTTTTATAAAGAGAGTCCGGCCCCTAGGTGTTTTGATGTTGTCCAATCAGGCCCCCTTTGGCACCCCTGCCGTAGGGTATTGCATATTTTGATGTGCTCGTTTTATTTATTGACTGAATATTTAAATTAAATAATCCGCCTTGTGTTTGTATTTCCGTGTGTCACTGACTGTCTTCGCTTTCTGATTGGCTCCAGTTCCAGGAGGACTCACTGGTGGACGACGCCCTCCTGCAGGACGACGACGAAGAGGAGGAGGATAACGAATCTCGCTCCTGGCGCAGATGAAGACGCCTCGCTCCACGGCCCGGTCCACGCACCCGACACGTCATTTCCCTCCTTTTATTTTATTTTATTGTATTTCTTTTGCCGTTCGTACGCCATTCCCATTTTTATCACCACCCTGACAGCGTAACGCTGAGCTGATTACAGCCTGTTTGACTCATGACGTTGGAGTGAATTGCTTTTCTTTTCTTCTTCTTTCTGGGATAAACACGTGAAACCACATTTCATTTTTTGGTTGGAAAGAGTATGGAAACGGAATTACGGTGACGAAGTGAAGAATGTTTTAATTTCAGAATTTCAAAGACGTCCGCTGACCATGTTGGGTTAACGTCACACGTAGCTTTATTTGGAATGGTTAACCTCTTGGAGGTGGTTGCGTTTGTGTACATATTTTATGTATGAATTTTAATGGTTTGTATGACTGCTTTGCTTCTCCTGGCTTTAATTTGAGATGTAAAAAAATAAAGAATTGAAATGGTCTAGAAAAAAAATCAGCTGGAAAAACAGAAGGAAAAAAAGAAAAAACGAGAGCTGCGCTGTAGAAGCAGCGGCACTGATGGAAAAAAAGAAAAAAGATCTAAAATTGCTGAAAAAATAAAGACCATTTCAAACCCCACCCCCCCCATTTCTCACAAAAAGAGCAAAATTCCAGTCCTTACAGTATTCCCAGTATTCCCAGCACTCAGGTAAGTATTTTCAAGCCACATATCTCAAAGATCAAGGTAAGACGATCAACTTTTCTTCTAATTTACGCATAAAATTTCTATTTTTAATACCTCTCAAGCTCTGGCGATGCTTGTGTTTTCTTTTCTCTTCCTTATAATCGTTTTCTTGTTTTTCAGGGTCTCAGCGTCTCCCCCAGTGCCGGAATTCCCAGTGGTCCTGGACATTTTTACATTACTCTGTAAAATCTCCATGTTTCTGTACTGCTCATGCTCATAAAGTGCTTATTCACTGACTCCTGTACGTCTGATGGGCTTTTTCATAAGAACCTTTTATTTATTTATTTATTTATTTGGTTACTTCTGCCCTCGTGTTATCTGGACCCCCTGTATCACGCCTCACAATCCCCTCACATCATATTTGCATAGCCGTAGGACTGATAACCCAATCAGGAGAGCGTCCGCTGGCGGCCCCGCTCGCCCGCCCAGGAGGTGCCTGTCATGTAAAATCGGCTAATTGTGAGAAATCTGATTTGCTCGGGCGGTGCGCGGTGCGGCCCGGCTTTGCTTCCTCCAAATTTAGGTGTGCAGCCCAGTAGGAGGCCTTTTAAGTGGACTTTTCTGCCCACACATGACCCTCCGCACAAGGGCCTCAAGCTGTCAGCGGTCCCAGCAGACCGGCCGCGCCTGAAGCTCCATTCTTCTCCAGAGCTGCACGCTTTCGGGCCGCCGGCGGATCCGCGCGCTCAGTTCTTCGTTTGCCGCTGGACCTTTGACCTCCAGCCTCGGTGGAACTGGGCTGTTCTAATAAGCTTTTTGTTGGCCAGTCAGCGACTGGCTAAGCAGGACTGAGGTTGGGGGGCCGGGGGTTGGGGCGGCGGGGCAAACGTGTGATAGATGCTGGCTGTGTTTCTTAAACAGAGCCATTTAATCTGCGGTGTTGCGCCGGGTGGGCCGGCCCAGCTGGAGCTCCATCTAATGGCGTGATGTATGTGTTAAACCTGAGGCTCAGTGTGAGCTTCAGCATCCAGGAGTCAGACGAGTCCAGCCGAACAGCGTCTGAACCCATTTAGCTGGGAAAATATTAGCTAACGAGTTTAGCTTGTGTTGCGGCGTGCGGCCTAACGCGTTTAGAGCGACCGCCTCGTTTGTTAAGACTCATTTTTGTTTCTAATTTGCGTCAGAAAGATGAATGGACCCGTCCCCTAACAAGCAGAGGGAATGATGTGTGACTGTGAAAATTGTGATCGTGTAGCTTTGGCTCGAGTGGGATTGATTGGGTTTTCGTCCGGGGTGGCGTTTACGAGACCCTGTGTTAGGCCCTGTAGTAGGTGGGGGGTGAGGCCGGCTCCTGAGGTTCAGGACTGACTCCCAAGTGAGTCAGACCGGTCCTTTACTACTTCTACAGCTTTATCACTTCTCAGGTGAAAGTATTTAGTTTAAAAAGTTCACACAGCAGATCTATACACACATTTAAAAACACAACTGAAAAATAGAAGAGGGCATCCATCACAATTTTTATTATCTTTTAATTCCTTGGCAATAATTTAGCTTTCACATTTAATCATTTTACAAATAAAAAAAACTATATAAACTTCTACCAAAAAATATTTGAAAAAGAAAAAAAATTGGAGAATTCACAATTTTTTTTTACATTTCTGTGCAATAATTACACATTCTGTACAGTTTAACAATAATTTTGCGGTCTTTTGCATAATTTTAAAATTTTGCTTTTCTCCTGCAATAAATTTTTAATATTTTAGCTGACTTGCCAGTGGTTTGCATTCCTTCACAAAGATTTTACTCTCCCTCTCAATAACCTTACATTCATTCTGAATTCATTCATTACTAATTTTCTGTTCACCTTTTGCAATAATTTAGCTTTCTCACAACTTAGCATTTTTTTATTTTGCTTTGCTTTTTATAGTCTTTTGCAATAATTTAGCATTCACATTTAATCATTGTTACATTTCTTTACTAATTTTATTACATTTCTTCTAAATAGTTTAGCATCTCTTAGCAATAATTTTGTATTCTCACAATATTTGTGTGGTTTCTTGCAATAGTTTTAAAATTTTGCTTTACTTTGTAAATTCCTTTTGTAAACATTTTGCTTTCCTTTACAAGGATTTTGCACTCTCTCAGTAGCTGTACATTCATTATGAATTCTTTTGCAATTATTTTGTGTTCCTTCGCAATGATTTGCTTTCTCCCCTCAATAATTTGGGCTTT